>WOVY01000982.1:0-492500 GCA_013436015.1 Rhipicephalus annulatus
TGTTTACTCTGGATACCACAGCCTCAGTGCTAGTGAAGTTATATTGACTAATTTTTCTCATTCACTCTCGATGAATTTCTAACTCAATTTTTTTCAGCTTTCAGTCGTTTTTACAGTTAGCGAACTAGATTCTCAACTCAACTTTATTATTTAATTAAGGTCACATAAAGTTTGCACATATATACCTCAAAATGTCAGAAACTGTATTCCTGGGTTTAAGCCAGGTTGGCAAACTCACTTATGAGTCGACTCAGTCAGACTCACTAAGAATCACATAGAGCCATGGGAAAACTTGAGCGAGTGCGGGTGAGAAGTGTTCTGGTGAAATTGAGTCCGAGAGTTTGCGGTTCTGAAAAAAGCTTAGTGAGTAGGGATTCGGAAGAGTCTGGTATAAAAAATTTTGGTGAATGAGTTCGAGTGAGCCCTGAGCCCAAGATAAATTTCTTGAGAGAGTATGAGAAAGTTCTACACTTCCTTGTCGATCCCTAGTTCTCTCAACTTTAGCCTTACTGTCAGCCTTATGTTAGCTGACGTTTGTACAAACACCCACTCACGCATACTTCCGTATTTCGAAGCACCAGCTTTCATACGCCAGATGAATATTTATTAATCAGAGGTTTAAACTACAGAAAATGGGGAGGGGTTGACATGACCTCCCCCTAATTCTAGGGAACTCCTTAATACAATTTCTTAATCAAATATTTATTTTCAGTCATCTATAATAACTTTTTTACTTAATTAACACTGACATGTCCTAATTAAAGGTACGAAATCAAAAGGCAGCCTAAAGAGCACAGAATATGAGATAAATTAGCGTTAGAGACCGTTGATACCATGTTTGAAGAGGTTTATTGTACGCTAACAGACTGATGTGTCGGCTAACTAAAACTCAGAGCTATGATTCCCAGTGTGGGTGAGTTCAAGTGAGCAATATTTTGGGGAGCCCGGATCCGAGTGAGTTCGGTTGAGGAACATTTAGGCGAATCCGAGTCCGATTGAATCTCAAGAGCAAAATATATTTCTTTGTCAGCCTGAGTGAGCTTCACACTTTCTGCCGGCATTTCACGTGCCTAGACACGGTGCCATTAGGAGGCGCGTCACTGGAGGACTCCACGTTAATGTTCTCCGCGCGAGGTTTTCAGCACACGCACTCAAATCTACGTAAAGGAGTGATATCGCATTCGCCCTCGACAAAATTGTGACAGTCGCAGTACTTGAAAATCCTTTTTATGCACTAGACCAAGTCTGGGTGAAAATCAATCACGAGAATTCTCAGATGTTTAGTAACAACAACACATCACAAATTAAACGTCACGAAACCATGATGTCAGACGTTTATATCCATTTTTCGCTGAAGTATTAAATACAAAGCATTTCTTAAGGATCTTTCTCTAGCTAATAGCGTATCCATCCATCCATCCATCTTTTTTTTCTATCTATCTATCTATCTATCTATCCAGCCGCCTACGACTTTAGCTCTCCTGGCCGTTTCAATAATGAGATCTATACATAAATCGGTATGGCAGACACGACTGTATGTCGAGCATAAGAAACGGGTCATAACATTAAATCATTACATTTATGTCCTGCGATGGATTACATGTCATGGTTTTGCTGCTCCTGTGGTGGTTTTGTTCACATGACATATTTCAAAACTGGTATGGTATCACATGACTGCATAGCGAACATAAATGACAGGCCATAACGTGAAAATGATGACATGCATGTCATGTAAGTCATCACTATACGCCACGCTCACGGTGCGCTCGCGATCACTTCACTAGCTTCACATATACCAAATTTGGTATTACGTGACGTGAATGAATGACGAAGGCACATGATAAGTCTGAACATGATAATATTGATATGCGTGTCACGTAAAACATGACTACATTCTGCGCACATAGCGCACTCGTGGCCGTTTCGCTTGTTTCCCATATACCAAATATGGTATTACGTGACGTGAAAAGACGACGAACGCCAATTCCAGGCCCAAGCAAAATAATCATGACATGAAAGTCATGTACGACACAATCTATGTACGCGTTAACATTGGGCTGATTTTAAAGTGACAGACAAACCTGCCACTTTCCCTTTTAGCCATAAATGTTCCTTGCACTCCTACTCGACCCTTTGTCAGTCTGTACTTCTATGAATGAATGCCCCAATACCACCCCCCTTTCTGCTGCCTTCTGTTCTATTACAATATTCCCACGCGTAGTCCGGATTGTTAGGAGGTTGTTCCATGTCCCTGAGATACGTTTCTACAAAACAAATACCATCGGCCCTCCTCCCTTAGCTGTTCTTCTATCTCTTCCCACTTCAGCCTGTTCCTACCACCCGGCATGTTAATATACCCTATGTCTGAATTGGCTCGGCGCTCGTGGCTACGTCTATTTCTGCCCCGGACTCTAGTACCTTAGCCACTAGAACGCCGTGGTGTGGCAGGCGTATAAAAGTTGACTACTTAGCAAGAAATGATCGTGAGCACGTGGTCTAAGCACAGTTTTTGCAACGTGGAATTTTATTAACATCCTTTTCCTACTTTTTTATACTGTGGTTTAAAAGTGAACTGGACTTGAAATTACTAGTGACTAGAATTGCAGCTATTCTTCCCGCCTCGGTTACCCAGTGGTTGATGTGCTCGATTTTTCACTCGAAGGTCGCAAAAATGAAGCACCGCCGTGATCGCTGCATTTGAATGGAGGCCTGCGTACTTGGCTTTAGTTGCACATTAAACAAACACATGGGCGCGAAGTTTCCATAGCCCTGCACTTCAGCATTCTGCATAATCATATCGTGCTTTTGGGGCGAAAAAAATACAACAGTTATTAGATCGCAGCTGCTTTTTAGTTAGTTTTAGTTTCGAATTCTCCAAAATAGTGATTACAGAATGAATTTTTTCTGCTCTTTCTATGAAAGGTTATAGGATGAAAGCGTCAAAGTTGTGAACGCCTTGTAACATTTCATATAAACACCAATGTTTCATCCCAGATTTTTTTTTTTTGCACGAAAGTACACAGAACGGGGACCTTGCTCTCCTTTTCCCTCACATTGATCGCGCGTGCTCTGTACAAGCATAGGCTAGGCAAGTAATATCTAACCACAGCGGTTGCGATGTGGTTAAAACACAGTCATCCAATGCAATACGTACAGGGTGTGATTTATAGTGTTGCTGAGCACCGACGGATCTTTTTAATCGTGAAATATATAGCCCAACAAGTGTGTACTGATTTTGCCACGTGGTCGTGATGTTGAAGAAAGCAGTAGTTGACGTGTTCAGACGGTAACTCTATTTGGCGAGCTTGTGCCCCACAAAATGAAAAGTCAAGGTATAAGACATTCGCACTGTACACTGATTGCGGCGAAAAGATCGTGGACTGTAGAGTAATCATACCATCGGTGGAACACGTAGTCACGACGTAGTCTTTGATAAAGTAGTCATCGAAAAATTCATCTTTAACGCTGGTGCTCGTGTACGCTCTCTAATAAACTTGACTGTTTGCGTTCTGCGAGTAATCTTAGCACATTGATCTCAAACTATTGCAAAGCTTCACAAACACTGCGGTATGGTGTGCGCCGAGTGGTTGCCGACCGGTTTTCTGGCTTTGAACAAGAACACGCCTAAAGAATTGATTGGTGCGTGGGGTTTAACGTCCCAAAACCACCATATGATGTGAGAGACGCCGCAGTGGAGGGCTCCGGAAATTACGAATATGCCCAACCGAATAAGAAAATTAACGCAAGGTGAAATATGTTGAGAAGCTAGCCTGTCTAGTGAAATCTCCTTTACTGCTTCCCCACCCCCCAAACTTGGTTGTTTCTTCTTATTTAGGTGAGTAAGGTTCCAATAGGAAGTTACGTCAGGTAGCTCAGCAACCAGTACGTATTATGGACTAACTTTGTAACGTTTTTATTCTGACAAAAGAGTTCGCCGACGATAGCGATGCTGCCCAATGCGAATTCTGGGTGCAGCTTCCTATCGGCACAATGCCAACTGTGTCTGAAGTTTTGGCTGTCCAGAGTTTCAGCAATGTAACATTCGTTACATATTGTCACAAAAATTTCTAGCGCTCGAGTGCTATACCACACTGCTCTGGGCATTGCAGGCACCATCAATCAAACGAAATACCGACATGGCTTGTGTGTGATGCACATCACTCTGTGCATTGCAGGCTTCGCGAACCAAGCAAAACGCCCACAGCCCCGTTCGTTAAGAAAGCAAAACCAGCCACAATGCACGTGCACGCCCTGCTTGCGCACAAGCTCCGACCGAGGAGCCAGTGCGCGTTACGGAGACAGAAAGCGAGGTTACAGGCAAGTGACTCGTGATATCGAGCAACTCTACGTCCGTTCTCTTTCGTCTTCGTTCGCTTTATCGCTTACACGCCGATGTGAACAGCGACACTGTGGCAACGCAGGAATAGGCGCCTCTCTGAAACGCCAGGTAGGTATGGAACGGGCCGTACAGTGTTGGCAAAAGCTCGAACCATGGGCGTCTCAGCCGGGGGAGCAAGGAGGGCCCACTGAGAATAGTTCGGGGAGGGGGGAGGACTGAGTCCTTCACTTCTGACAGTGGTCACTGTCAGCTGCACGCTGGAGAAACCAACAACGAAGGCGAAGTTGTCTTTTACCACAGTAATCAATCAATTATATTGTTACGAGGAAATGAAAATGTTACCAAGTGAATGTTCTATTGTAGTGAAAGTTTTCCTAAATTTCTGCTGCGACAATTTTCCCTTGAATATTATTTGCGGTGCGGGCCACCTATGCAACTCTTTCGTGCCTTGTACTGTAGCATGCAAAGCGGGTTGCAGTACAAGGCGCGAAAGCGTCTTGTACTTGCTTTGTTCTGAATTGGAACGAGCAATCGTTTTATGGACCAGTCAGAGCATTTGCTGCTTTAGGAAAACTGCTTTCTTTCATCAAAAATGAATAGCGTCATCGCTGCTTATCGAAGCTGTTGTGAGCCGACGATTGTAACGAATGTTTTTAAATGCTTTAGTTCGTACTACAAGCGCCACAAAAAGGTTTGCACATTATATAGTCGGATAAATATGATCAAACTTGCTCACGGTAACTGGGGCGATGGCAGCACTTTGCAAAGTGGCGAAGAATAAAGCATAGGACTCGACTACAGTAGGAAGCTCAGCTTCTAAGCTTACCCTGCAGCTTGACCCACCGGACAAGGGAGAAGGTGAAAGACTGTGGTATTTTGCACAATGAAGGCCTAGTGAAAAGTCGCAATAGTTATTTTTTATTCAATTTGAATTATCCTTTAGAGCTAGAAAAACGCCAGGCCGGCGCGGAAGGCGCAGCACAGTCACAGCGAAAGCTAGAAGAGCGGCCTTTCAGAGCCTTTTAAAAACACTCATTGGGTAACTATACTGCTTTGATTGATATGTGGGGTTTAACGTCCCAAAACCACTATATGAATATGAGAGACGCCGTAGTGGAGGGCTCCGGAAAGTTAGACCACCTGGGGTTCTTTAACGTACACCCAAATCTGAGCACACGGGCCTACAACATTTCCGCCTCCATCGGAAATGTAGCCGCCGCAGCCGGGATTCGAACCCGTGCCCTGCGGGTCAGCAGCCGAGTACCTTTGCCACTAGACCACCGCGGCGGGGCTTGGGTAACTATACTGCAAGCACACTTGCTTGGTACCCACTAGGGAAATAATAACTTTTGGGTAGTAGGCCGGCACTCGCTATGCTATTCTTCGTCATTCTTCAGAGAAGCGTGGTATCTGCTCAACACTTGCAAGGACTTGCGTGCCGATTCTTCATGCAGTGGCTGACGACGATGAGGAATTACGGCTGTAGTGGGCATGCGCCACAGTTAATAGGGGAACAAGAACAAGCTTTTGTTATGTGCTGGAGCAATGGACGGGCCTCTCGTTACGCTATTTGCATTTTGCGACAACTAATTGTTTTTTTTCGCTGTTTTAAAATGCTCTACGAGTCGTATTAACTCGATTGCTTTCCCGACATCAAGCCTGCCTAAGGCAAGTTTGCCAATAAGTCACAAGCACCAGCATAGCTCTTGAAGTGGTAGAATACTGAATGGCACCCAGTAGACCCTGGTTCGATCCCCACTGTGTCTCTAATGCTAGGGTTGCCAACAAGTCACAAGCATCGGCGTAGCTCAGTGGTACAATACTGGGCTGGCACCCAACAGACCCAGGTTTCAAGCCCCACTTTGTCTTTGTTGCTAAGCTTTTTTTCTCTAATTTCGCGCGATGTGGTTACGCACACCGGCAGTGGCAGTGGTCGACAACTGCGCGTGGCCAGAGTTGTATCTCCTAACAGCTTTCGCTGTAAAAAACAACTCTGACAGAAAAGAAGCACACATGCGCATGGCTGCTTAGTTTTCTATCTCTCTCAGCAGGGATGAGTTCACAGAGATGTACATGCGTACATACACTCTAAAACGTTTTCCGGAGTAACTGCGCAGTTAGCACGAAAAGGGCTCTTTGCTACTCCAAAAGACGAAATGTGCGCTAAAGATTGCACACGGTAACGCAATTAGGGGCACTTTCCTCCTTGTAGAGTAAAGCACCCTTTCTTTGGGGTAACTGCAGGAACGTTCGCGCCGTGTCCAAACGACTCATCGGTGCCTACACAAGCCTGTTTCATGTCAGACGGTTCTGTCGCGTGGTGTGGTGTAGTGGTTAGTGTACGCGCATGCTGATTTGGGTGGTCGTGAGTTGATTCATTCATATGTGGGGTTTAAAGGCCCAAAACTGCCATTCGATTATGAGAGATGCCGTAGTAGAAGGCTCCAGAAATTTCGACCACCTGGAGTTCTTTGACGTGCACCCAAATCTGAACACACGGGCCTACAGCATTTTCGCCTCCACCGCAAATGTAGCCGCCGCAGCCGGGACTCAATCCCGTGACCTGCGGATCAGCAGTGGAATACCTTAGCCACTAACACACCATGGCGGGCCTTTTTTTCGCCAATCACGCACAAGAGTGATTAGTGATGAAAAAAGAACTAGAAAATGAAATTTACAATGTTTTAACTATTGTAGGTCATTGATTAGGAGCCTCTGTATACCAGTACAATGGGCTGCACTTTCGCGACATTGAACTAGTGAGCGTTGAATGCCTTCACAACAGCGGCATTCCTTTCTGTTCTGTCTTATTTTTTAGTCCATTTTGAATCGAGGTTGCAGAAAGAAGAGAGGAAAAAAAGACCCAACGAATGGTAACTCGGCGTACAGTTTTCAGTGATGTAGCCCACTTATACAAAAGGCCCGAATGAACAAAGAATGCCGGAAGGCATTGCTGTTCGAGGCTAATTCTTTTTTTGCGTGCATTCCAAGCAGTGTTAGCGCAGTTGCCGTGCCGTGCAGAAAAACAAAACCTACGCTCCAGTAATAACAATACGCCAGAGATACGCTGCCCTTTCGGCGAGTTCTTTCTTTTCGCTTCCTTATTTTTCCATCTTTCGTAGTATTAGTTTGCCCTCAGCACTTGAAGAAAAAATGCCACTCTTGCCACTCGCGTGTGGCATGCCATTACTGCGATATCCCGTTCGCAAAATATAAACAATAAAAAAATACCGGAAATACCTCGAACGTCCAAGTTCGTAGGTCGAGCGAGAAAATGTTTCAGCAGATTTAGGCGATTGTCCCGGTTCTGAAACTCGTCCACTGTGACAGCGGAAACTTCTCGCGACGCCACCATGTTGTTAAGCACAATTTCGTCGCCTTCGTGAGCCTGTATCACGAGTGCACTTCCCTATCCGCCGCAGTAGTATAGTGGCGCTCGACTGCCGATCAGAAGGTCGTGGATCGAATCTCAGCCATGGTGGACGTATTTTCAATAAAATGTTTAAGGCCCGTGTACTTGTATGTAGGCACACGGTAAATAACTGCAGGTGGTCGAAATTTGCGGAAATTTCAGCTATAGCATCCCTAATAATCGTGGTTTCAGGGCATCAAGCGCCAACAATTATTTTAAAAAGTGTGCACTTCCCTCTCTCTCATATTTCACTCCACTTTGCCTTCCCCAGTGCATGGTATGCAATATGACTCAGCCTGTTAAGAAATAGGAGGGGTTTTTTTGAATATCACGTAGCGTTTTCATAACACTTGTCAGCAGTTTGTTGCAAGAAAAAAATGTCAAATCGCTCATTCTTTTTTCTATGCCTACACTAGCGTACAGATCTAGACGGCTTTAGCAACATCGAACAATTGCCTTGTTTAAGATCAGTTAGAACCAGGCTTGGCTTTTATGGCTACAATTTGAGTAAATATTCAATGCTCAATTGAAGCGTTTTGCAAGCAAGGAAAACTGATATATTGCAATGTGCGAAGAGTAGAGCTGCAAGACATCGTTTTCGAGAATCGGGCCACATGTCACATTGTTAATTTCATCTCAAATGACCGTCAATGTGCAGCTAACACTGGCCTACTTTTCTGTAATGAAATAATTGATGCGCGAGGTCAAAAGTTATTTGTAAGATACTGTTGTACAATGAACGAGTATATCCAAATCATGTAGTTGGTATTTGCACTTGACCACGGAAGTTGAGCATAACGTACTGACAGGTAGCTGTAACTATAATACCTTCTCATGACGCAACCTTGGTGAACATATCATATTGCACTGTTTGTAACAGGTGTACTGTTACGGTAAGGATTACTTCGTACTCAATGTACAAAAGCGCAAAAAAATGGCGAAGTTTGCACTGAGTAGTGCAAGGCTTGAAACAGCAAAGCAGGGGATTCTGACGTCTAATCTAATTGTGGCTAAATTTTAGCTATTCCATGCTACGTTGTCTGTAAGTTGGTTCTCAGCTTAGAGAGTATATATATATATATATATATATATATATATATATATATATATATATATATATATATATTGTAGAGACGAGAAATAAGAGACAACGCCTTTGCTGCAGGCCGGCTGTTCTTATTCTGCCTTCTCTTCCTCGTCTTCTCCGTCCCGCCACGTATGCGCCGAGCACGATCGCCGCTTTGTCATCATTACACTCGGCCACGCTGCAGCTGGTCTACTCCTGTAAGAAAAACACAAACCAATGTCACGTTTGCCGACGTATGCAGTTCTTCATCCGCGACACATGCACCGCAAAGTTATTCCGTTTTCTCTTGTCTCTGCGCGTATCAGAAGCTGTGGAACGTACTCGCCAAGTGTTATCTCCCAAGCGCTCAGAAATAATGTAAGGGCCGTCGTACTTTGGGTGCAGTTTGTTTGAAGACGATGGCGCACCTCGCTGTAGCCACACCTCATCACCTACACTGTATTTCGGCGCGGGACGGTGGCGTCGGTCGTAGTATCGCTTTTGTGCCTGTTGAGCATGCACAATCCTCCTACGCGCCTCCACACGGATATCGCGACAAAGTGTCTGGCGTGCAGCGGAACGCCCTACTTTAACGGGAGTGTCCAAACCGAACGTAGCATTCAGTTGCGGGAGCTGACCATAGACAATCTCGTAGGGGCAAATTCCTGTGGAGCTGTGTGCCGCCGTGTTCACTGCGTACGCAGCTGCTTGGAGATGATCATCCCAGTCGGCCTCACCTCGTTTGTGATTCTTACAGTACGGTGCGAGTCTAGCCTGGATAGTCTGGTTCGACCTTTCGGTCAGTCCGTTCGCCTGTGGATGGTATGCCGACGCGAAGTGATGGTCCACTCCAGCTTGTTGTAGGTAAGTGCGGAGCTCGCGACTGCGAAAGGTGGTCGACCGGTCGGAGATCAACTTGTTAGGAAGACCGTGTCGCCATTCGAAGCGATCTTTCAGGAATCGGATGACATGGCTAGCAGCAAGCGAAGGCACGGCCACGACCTCTACGAACTTGGACAAGTAGTCCACAGCGAGTATAATGTAACGATTGCCCGCTGTCGTCATTGGAAGAGGCCCGATGTGATCTATGCCCAACGTGTGGAAAACTGTCTCTGGAGGCTTGATCGGCGTAAGAAGTCCATGTCGAGCTCCAGGACGTCGTTTGTGTTGCTGACAAATCTCGCAACTGGCAACGTATGAACGCACGCTTTTATCCATTTTCGGCCACCAAAAACGTTCTTGTGCCTTGCGTAAGGTGGCTCTGTAGCCAACATGGCCTCCCTCGGGAGTGTCATGGATGGCGCGTAGTACGCTCGATCTTAAGGTGTCAGGAATGACCAGGAGATGACACTCGGTGCTTTTATCGGCCCAGTGACGCCGATACAGCGTTCCATTACGTAAGACAAACTTGGCATTGCGTCCCGCATCGCCAATGGAGTCTATAACGGATGCGAGTCTTTCATCGGCTTGCTGAGCCTTGGTCACGTCCTGTTGAGAAAACAGGATCCAGGTTTCTCGATTTTGTGTGGAGAATTCCTCGATCGGATTTCGCGATAAAGCGTCCGCAAGCTGATTTTGTGCTCCAGCACGGTGACGGATGTCGTACGTATAGTCTTGGAGCCGAACAATCCATCGGGCAAACTTGTGCTTGAGGTGCTGCTTCTGGAACATCCACGCAATCGCGGAGTTGTCTGTTACTACCGTGAAGTGTCGGCCAAACAAGTAGTGGCGGAACTTTTCATCCACACTCCATACTACAGCCAAACACTCCAGTTCATTCGAATGATAATGCCGTTCTGCGTCCGATAGTTTACGACTGGCGTAGCAGATGACGTGCCCACGCCCACTCGAGTCACGTTGAAGTAAAACCGCCCCTAGGCCAATCTGACTCGCATCAGTATGGACTTCTGTCATCCAATCTTCATTAAAGTGGCAGAGCACCGGGCTATGTGTAAGCTGGTGTTTGAGGGTTTGGAAGGCGTTATCCTGCAAAGGACCCCACTGAAATTGGGCGTTTTTCTTCAGTAAGTCCGTGAGTGGAGCAGCAGTTGACGCAAAGCTCGGTACAAACTTGCGCAAGTATGACGCCATTCCTAGGAATACCTGGAGCTGTTTTATAGATGTTGGTGCAGGGTATTTGGCAACGGCGTCTATGCGTTCAGGCAAGGGTCGTACGCCATTATGAGATATCTGATAACCAAGATAAGATATTGTCGTCAACCCAAACTGGCACTTCTCGCGGTTAAGTCGAAAGCCGGTGTTGTGTAGCCTCTGCAGAACCGTGTCGAGATTTTGTAGATGTTGTTTTTCTGTTTCCCCGATGACTAGAACGTCATCGAGGTACACGACGCAGGCACGGTCTATCAGTGTGCCTAACACTGTGTTCATGGCACGCTGAAAGGTGCTTGGAGCAGTTCGCAGACCGAACGGCATCCGATTAAACTCGTACAAGCCAGATGGTGTTCGGAAGGCCGTCTTAAACTTATCTTCTTCAGCCACGTTGATCTGCCAATACCCTGCTTTTAAATCTAGCGACGAAAAGAACCTCGCTTTTCGTACGGCGTCAATAGCGTCGTCAATGCGTGGCAGCGGGTACGAGTCTGGTATGGTGTGCTTGTTCAGCTCTCTGTAGTCAACACAGAATCGGAGATTGCCGTCCTTTTTACGGACTAGGACAACAGGTGCTGCCCACGGGCTAGAAGATGGCCTGATTATGCTTGCGGCAAGCATTTCTTGCACCTGCTGGTCAATTAATATCCGCTCTCGTTCGGCATATCTACGTAACGGTATGGACACCGGCGGATGATTGTCGGTAGTAATATGGTGCACTAGCACGCTAGTTCCGGGAAGCTGATTAGTAGTATCAGCGAAGAGCGATGCGTGCCTCTCGAGTATTGCGGGAAGTGTAAGTGGCGTCGTCAGCTCACCTTGGGATTGCGCCGGAGGCACACTTGGAGCCACAGGATGGAGGTTGACGGTATTTCCTTCCACCGTGAGGCGCACTTCCCCGGAGAGCAGGTAGTCGGCCCCTAAAACCATGTCTGTGGGCAGGTCGTCGAAGACGGGCACCGAGGACAAAAACTTGCTGCCGGCCTCGGTGTTGAGTTGCAGGTTTAGGGCACCGACCGGTAGTACGTCGCCACCGAGACCCTGCAGTGGTGGCTCAGTCCAAGGCTGGAGAGGTTCGGAGGCGTGGCGGCGAAGCAACGCCGTACGTTGAGCTCCGGTATCAACGAGAGCTGTCAGTTCTCCGATGCCGTCGACGCGGACCTTGAGGGTTGGAAGTGGGCGTGATTGATATTGCATCGCTTGAGGTTGGCTCTGTGGGCAGCTTTTATACCCATGCCCGATGCGGCCACACGTATAGCATCCGCGTCTCGGTGAAGCTGACTCCTTTGGGCCAACTGCAGCCGCGCGGCGATGAGACGTGTCCTGCAACTCCATTGCCTGGCGTACGAAAGTGGAGATCTGGACTGGGTGGTTGTAGGCGGACAAGACGGCTGCGTGCGTCGAGTCATGGATCCCGTCGATGATGTACTGCCTGGCTGCGGAGGAGGTCCACTGTATATCGCAAGCTTGTAAAAGGTCCAGCTTGTCGTAGATGTAAGTCGCGACGTCCTCGGTTGCACCTTGCCGGCGTGACCGCATGGTCATGAAACGGTCGTCGTAAGCGCTCGGAAGCGGCGCAAACGCGGACATCAGGGCCGCGCTCCATGTTTGCCATGTAGCGTATGTACTGCCTTGGAAACGATGCCACGCTTGGGCAGATCCTCGCAAACGTCCTTCAGCGACCGACTTCTTAATCGTGTCGCTCCACGAGTATTTAAGGGCAACCGAGTTTATCACGCTTACCCAGTTGGTAGGGTCATCCTTGAATCCTTGAAAATATGGAATTTCGTTCTCGTTGAACGATCCAAAAGAGGCGCAGCCAAACCCGGATGTCTTGAGCTCTTGGGCGAACAGAGAGAAGCCTCGAGAAATGGCCTCGCTGCAGTCATGATGCGGTGCCGCCGTGGAGGCTTGGACGCCGTCCGTGATCGGTGGGGAGTTCGAGAGCACTCGTCCACTTCGAAGTGTAGTGGACGCAGGGATATCGGGGTCAGTAGTTCGCGACTGCGCCATTGTAGAGACGAGAAATAAGAGACAACGCCTTTGCTGCAGGCCGGCTGTTCTTATTCTGCCTTCTCTTCCTCGTCTTCTCCGTCCCGCCACGTATGCGCCGAGCACGATCGCCGCTTTGTCATCATTACAATATATATATATATATATATATATATATCAGATGGAGCCACAGACACGATACGAATGTCCAAACTCGAGACACCGAAATTCATGCTGAAACCGAGCATTCGGCCCTTCCATAGATCTGCGGGCACATCGTCATTCGCGTATGGCTTCCATCACTTCGAGGTCTTCTCGCAGATGTCCTTCCTTTTTCCTAGTATATTCTCTCGTTGTGCGTACCACTCAAGCAAGCCGTGCCGATCCTCCAGCGCAGCTGAAACCGCCCGGTCACGGTGTTTATGACTGGCTTTATCCCGACGGTTTATTGAAGCTTGTCTCAAATATTGGTTACGTCTGTGTAGAAAAACATGTTTGTTGTCTGCTGGTTTCCTTTATTTCTTGGTTAACCAGTGGTGAGTAGCGGTATTTGCACAGTTTTTATCGGCACACACTCGTTCATCATGATAATAGCTATATATACACATTTGTAGCAAGAACATTTCTACGGCCGCGGTTTAAAAAATTTCGCTTTTTTGTGAATGAATAATTCAGCGCCAAC
Source organism: Rhipicephalus annulatus (assembly GCA_013436015.1). NCBI lineage: Eukaryota > Metazoa > Arthropoda > Arachnida > Ixodida > Ixodidae > Rhipicephalus > Rhipicephalus annulatus. The sequence goes on from WOVY01000982.1 coordinate 13,601, forward strand.
TTGTTACAGTATCTCTTCCCAATTTCCCCGCTTTTCTCACTTTTCAAAGGTGAAGGGGGCACTCCACGCACGTTATCACTGATATTAGCAAACCCTGAATGGTAGTTTCCAAGAGTGGCATCGAACGAAGTGGAATTACCACCCAAAGCAACTTGTTTCACTTGTTGGGTGGCAAAAACAAACTAGCCTTGGGCCGCTAGCCACGGGTGGCCAGCCGAGATCGCGTGTCCTGGCGTCCGCCTCAACATGGCATCCGTGTCCTGTCACAGTGCTCTTCAATTCATTAGTGAACATGACTTAAGACTCTTCGTAACAATGTGGCTTTAAGTAAAGCTTCCTGATCCATTACCGATGAGTCATGAGCTCTCCTTTTGCTACAAGCGTACAAGTGAAAGTGAAAATGTTAGCCATGCTTCAGAAGTTTGCCTACTTCTGTACAAAGGAACTTATTTCACCTATGTGAACTTTCGTGAGTTGTTCAATTGTACCGCATTTGCGTAAGTAATGTTCGGCTGTATAAGATTTTTCACCCTTAATTATTTTACTAAATATTTTCTCCGATAAGTGAGAAGAAGCAGCCGGTGCCATCATATAATGACACCAACCTTGCCAATTCATCATTTCGTAAAAAGGGTAATTAGCGAATTCATGAGAACTTTGCTACATGATCAAGCAGAGGTTTACTTTCAGACAACTCTATTTGAAACTTTATGTCTGTAATCGATTTTTTTAATATATGAAGACTCCTAATGCGAGTGTTGTTAAGGTGAGCCGGACACTCTTGTCTGTCTTCTTATGTCACGGGTTTCAAAATCTGCCAGTCGAATGCGCGAAGTATACTTGCGCCAGTCAAGTGTTATGGTCCGTTTTTAGTTGAGATACATAGCATGACTGATTAAAAAAAGCTTGTCAAAATGTATTTTTATGCTTCCCCACAATGCACCAAACCATCTTCCTATTTTATGGTTCCATGGTAACGGAAATAAAAACATTTTTTACATTAGGTGAAATTCGAATGCATATCGTAAAACAAACTGTATATATCGGACCCATGGAATCAAACTAACAACCCTGCATGTTTATGCTAGGCGCTCAAAGCCCTACTCACGGCTAAATATTGTCCTTGAAATCACGAGAGCTGTATTCGAGAATATGGCACTTCAAAAAAAAAACAATTGGGGAAACAGGTGCCGATAGTCAGATAGCAACGCTTAAACAACATGCCGAACGATAAGTGAACTTTTCTGTAAAACACACTCAGATTGCTCGTCACCATATTAATAGAGCATCGCATACGTATTCAGTTTATGAGCTGACTGGGAACCACCGCTAAAATGTATAAGAACGCGTGCGCTCATTGCAACGTGCGTGGCCATGGGCAGAGCTTCGCTGGACGTATTGGTCTACGGTGAACGTTAATAAACAGCCCTGTTATTGCTAAAAAAAAGCACTAAAGTGAAGCACTAAGTCACGGTAAAATAATTATTATCATGGTAGTATACCACAGTATTTTACTACAATGCTCATTATTGGAAAAGAAGAGGAAGGTGGGAACTTCATTCTTGAATTTCCCGCGAAGCGTTCTTTTGACGTCACGGGTTTCAAACTTTTCTTTTTTTTCGTGTTTTGACGCACACAAGCTCAAATAAATTGCCGGTGCTTGCTATTACAGGTGTCCGGGAACTACAGAATACAATCTAATTATTCCGGTCTCTATAAAGAGCTTATGTTGGTCATAGCTCCGTCGAAACCTATATATGAAGTCGCGGCGAGCTTATGCAGAAAGCACAAAATGAAGTCACCACCGGTACTTTCACACTTTGCTTCACTTCGTGAGCGTATCTTCGCGAAAAAAGTGGCGCGTTGAAAATAATCAAAAAGTAACTTGCAAGAGAAAATTATTTCTAGCGTCCCATTTAGAAACACCATACATGCTCGCGGTCTCCGAACTAGAAAGAGTAAGCAAATTTTAGTAGCCTACTCGTATCGCCGTGGTGATTACTAGTTAGTTTTGTTGCCTATACCATAAATACAGGTGGATATTGCATACAATCATTAAACTATGACACACATGCTACCATTGTCTCCCATCCCCACCAATGCTGACGCGCAGCTCCTGGGCAACAAATGAACTTTCTGCATCAAGCTGTAGTTTCACGCAGAAACGTAGTAAATCAGTACGGTGATTTAGCGGCTGCACTGATTTCCGGTGACGTTTTTTTTTCTTTTCATCTTTCTCATACAGTCAACATTTATGAGCGCTAATACATAGAGCAATGTGCGTCCATCGGCGAATTGACATTCGAGTGCTAGCTACATTCTCCGCAAAAATAATATCGATAAAAGAACCGATCACGTATATAACTGAAACTGGAAGTATTGAGTAACTAGAAAATTCACATACACTTACATAAACGACATAGGACGAAAATTTCTATTTTAATCAGACCAATAATATTCCGACTAGAATTACGTCGACAGAAATCAAACTATATCATGGTGAACTACAAAATAAGAGATGGAAGGTGAAGGGATGAAAAAAAATTGTCCCGGTTAATTCATAGAGAACATCGAAAGATCCATGGAAATTTAAAAAATCTAAAGCACTTAATTGCTGCCCGGTTTTCGCCTGTCTTGTATGTTGATGGGAGACCCGAGATCCACTCAGAAGTTTCAGAAATGGAGCCAGTGGACAAGTCCTTTCCTTTTGTACAGTATAGACAGCCATGCCTCGAGCGCTTCGAAATGGACCAAAATTTCTAGATTGAATCAAGCACTTAAGATTATGTAGTCCCCTGCGAGCGGCTCTGTATGAAGGCATAGTTTCTGCGTACTCGCATTAACGAGAAAGTGCGGCACATATCTATGCTCCGGTTTTTCTTCTGGTCGACAGGCTGCTTTTTGTTCGTGTTATCTGTTTACGCTCGACGTGGCACTGGCGTCGTCCACGCTCAGTGAGTTGTTCTAGCCTAGTTCAATACACACCGCTTAGAATCCGGGGCTGTCCCGGCGAGGCGTTTACCGCAAAAGGAGAGCGAGGCATATATAGAGTAGTGGGTTCGGTGAGTAGTAGCTGTGGATCGCATGACTACATCCGGCCACCTATCGGCCCGCGCCTGACCGCGAGCTGCAACAACGAACCAATTGGCACGATTGCTCGTGCGATCGCCCGGAGTCCCACTGGCGGGCATGTGGGTGCCAGGAAGCTCTCTTTAGATTCCCGGCCACAGCGCGCGGTTTGGTTCTGAAAGTGCGAAGTGGTGCAGAGCGCGCGGGCGCGATGTAATAAGGCGTCCCCGTAACGTGCGTGTGCATGATTTCTTTTTCTTTACCGAGACTTCCGTCTTCCGAAGGCAAAGAAAAAGAAAGTCCGTAGAAACTCCCCGGTCCCGCAGGCGTTGCACGTAAGCCTCCTTTCATCGTGCGGCTGAAGCTAAAGGGGAGTGGGGGTTATGTGGGAGGGGGGAGGAGTGCGTGTTTCCCCGGATACTGGGTCAACTTTCACCCGCCATCTCGGCCCGTCTCTATAAAACTGCGGCGTCCAACTCAACTTGTCCACACACAACCACCGAGCCCCTCCTTTTGCACCGAAGACACAAGGAATACCACCCACCACCATGAACGTTCTCGTAAGTGTGGACTTCAGTGCTGCGACGTACTGCTCACGCTGCGCGTTCAGGTTGCACGTGATTGGCGAATGTACACGCTAACGAAGCGGCCGCGTGCATTTAAGCTAAAAAACTCCCCTCCGAATCTTGGCGCGAGCATCTAGCATTAGACATCATTGTCCCACGAGGCGATGTTACACCGATGAGACCGCGGATTTAGTATGAATTTATCCTATAGAGAAAGCCCAGGAAGTTGTTGCCTAACAGCTTCATGGACTTTCTTTGTCCGTGGTTCTCAGTGCATACTATACTGAAAAATAAGAATACGGTTCTCCTGAAATATCTGTAGCTCTGGGCTAAGGGCTGTTTTTGTCCATGTCATTCCAGAAGCCCCATACGAAAATATTTTCATATCAAACAGATTTCATATCAAGCAGGAAATAATTGCCAAACAAGCATAATTGTAAAATGTAATCCGAATGTCATGTGAAAGCAAATGTTGCGCGTATATGGTTCGAGACATTTTTCCAATGTCCGCTTAGCGATTTCGTTCTTTTCATTACTGAGTAAGGGACATTGCGTCGACCTGTTTTGGAACGCAAGCGTTACAAATACGGGAAAACAGCTCTTGACGCAGCAACCAATATCATTTTCTTCAATAAAGCGTGTGAACATGCTCAAAGCCGACGCTTCAACCAACATATTGAGTATACACATGCGTCGTACAGGAATAACATTGGCTCTATTTTAAACAGTACTAACTAGTGTTAGTGTGAAAAGACCGGCAACAAAAGAATTGATTGATTTGTGGGGTTTAACGTCCCAAAACCACCATTTGATTATGAGAGACGCCGTAGTGGAGGGCTCCGGAAATTTTGACCACCTGGGGTTCTTTAACGTGCACCCAAATCTGAGTACACAGGCCTACAACATTTCCGCCTCCATCGGAAATGCAGCCGCCGCAGCTGGGAATCGAACCCGCGACCTACGGGTCAGCAGCCGAGTACCTTAGCCACTAGACCACCGCGGCGGGGCGCAACAAAAGAACTAGGAATGTAGTTCATGTTTATTTAATGAATTTACAATAAGGACACTTATATATATATATATATATATATATATATATATATATATATATATATATATATATATATATAAAGTGAAAGTTGAACGCAAGGTAGCTATTTGGTAGCAATACCGTCCGATCAATAATATGCAAGCTTTATCGTTCAACGCTCACGGTCAACTGAATCCCGCTTACCATGCAGGCAAACCTTCGGTATGTGACCACAGGTGAAGCGTTAAAATACGGAAGAGGCATGGGCGTCGGAAAAGGCAGCTACAAAAGAGCCGCCCAACTTTAGATAGTCGTTACCTGAAAACAAACATGATGTTTACCACATTGCTCGAACTGAAATAGAATGACCACCGTATAATTCACAATTTCGTCCAAAACAGATGCAAGCACGACCGTTATAATTGAGTGAGGAATGCCGTAATCTGGGATCCTAGACTGACTGACTAGATGGTGTCCTTTAGCGCGCCCCTTGATGAATGGGCACTCGTGTTTTTTTTGTTTTGTTTTTTTCATTTTTCTTACATATAATTGTGACTGCCCTGGCCTGGGATCGAAAATGCACCCTCAACCTTCGCTACCACTTGGAAACATGCGCAGGCATCTAGACACCATAACCGTGATTTCTGTATACTTTCCCTTGAAATTTCTCTCTCAGATGAAACCTGAGGGAAGCGTGTAACAAAAAAAGCTCATTGTGGGCTCTCGAAGGTACTTTTTGTGCTTTTATTGTTGCTGACGTATACATATGCGCATAAAATGGCCCACTATTCACTCTTACATTTTTGTCCACCTCGGTGGATCAGTGACTAGGGTGCTTGACTGCTAACACGAAAATCGTGCGTTCGTTCCCGGCCGGGGCGGTCACATTTCAATGGAGGTAAATAGGTGGAGGTCCGTGTATTGTGCCATATCGGTGCACGCTAAAGAACACCAGATGGTCAAAACTTCCTGAGCCCTTCACCACTGCGTCTCTTAATTATATCATGATTTTGAGATGTAAAACCTCACACATTATATAATGTTACACTCTCACATTTTCAGCATTACCAGACATGGCGGCACTATGCTAGCTTGCATTTGTAAATTTGGACCGGAAATCAAGCTCCTGGGAGATAACCTGAGCAACTTTGCTTTTCCGCTGTGTAGTGCCAAATATACAGTGTATATGCCAGCAGAAACTAAATTTTCCAAACATGGACTGAATGACCACCTCAACTCGAATTGTGACTTGGCTAGATGCTTTTTATTGAACACTCATACTGCAGTAAAAAAATGTATTCGCTTTAGCTGACGCACACTTCGTTGTTAAAGCACACCTGCGTTGTTTTGAACAAAGTTTAACTATCTAATAACTTTGTTTTGAAGCGTATGAACAAAGTGGGACCTATACAATGAAGAAAGGATTTAAAGTAGCCCCTGTCGATTACGTGTAAAAAAGTTAATATAAGTATAATTTTATTTGTCATAGATACAAGTGCTTAAATAGCAAGAGGGTTCAATTTTTTTAATTAGTTGATTAGTTCATAATGTGATGCTTATAAAATGTTTTATCACTTGAAGACCTACTAAAAATATTCTTCCGTGGGTTGCTGCAACTACATGGTGTAGCAATTTTTATTTATGTTATTGCATAGTTCGATGTGCTAAAGTGCGCGCCGGTATTGATTGTGTAAAGCGCGATCATTAATTATTGGACTGCTCACAGTTACCGCACAGTGCTTTTCCTGTGTTCTATGACTATCATTGTCCCGTTTTAAAGCTCTGCTTTCCAGTATTCCTACTGCCTGTAGTCTTAAGCCGTAAACAAGCTGCGCTAATACAACGGTCCATTGACAACCTAATTGTGCTTATGCGCAGGTCATCATCACCACGCTTTTCGCGTGTGCCTACGCTGGCGGATATGGTGGCTACGGCGGAGGCTATGGAGGTGGCTACGGTGGCGGCTACGGTGGCGGCTACGGTGGCGGCCTCGCCTTGGTAGGCGGTGGTTACGGTGGTGGATACGGTGGTGGATACGGTGGTGGCTACGGAGGTGGCTACGGAGGTGGCTATGGCCACGGCCACCACGCTATCGCCGTTCCCGTGAAGACGGTTTCTTACGTCAAGAAACCTGTCGTCAGCGTCGGCTACGTGACCAAACCCGTGGTGACCTACGTCAAACAGCCCGTAGCCACCGTGTCACACACAGTCCAACCTGTGGTGTCCGTGAGCCATGCCGTTGTCAGCACTGGAGGCTACGGCGGCGGCTACGGAGGTTACGGCGGAGGTCTTGGCGGTTACGGAGGCTATGGCGGAGGATATGGAGGATACGGCGGTGGCTACGGAGGCGGATACGGGGGCGGCTTCGGCTATCTGGGAGGCAAAGGCTACCACGGTTGAAACAACTTAGCCAACATTTTTTAAAGGTCAGCTGCTTCCTCGTTATGACTGGCAGTATCTGCGCCGATAAAAACTTTAAGAGCATAAAATTTCAGTGATGATGCGCAGTGCGCACAGTTGTCAAGTGATGTGATCGTGGTGAGATCCAATGTGAAACGTCATGTGAAGATACAGGCCCAGACTTTAGTTTTGTGCATTCATGACTGGCTGCGCAACACCCTTACGGATGCGAATGGACACAATTGGCATCCGTGGTTTTATTCATTCGTTCGGGTGTTGCCCAGCCAGTCATGAATCAGTACCACATAGCTTGCCCAACTGTCCGTAGTGCTGCTAGTTCAGTGCAGGCCACGGCGGGGTCTTTTTGTTTCTCTCTATTTTTTGTTAGATTAAGGAGCTGGAAGAGTACTAATGAATACATTTGCATTAATTATGCATACACTTCATTTGACACCTGTGTTGCACTCGAAAAAGTTTGCGTTTTACGTGCTCTCGACTCTGGTGAAATTTAGTAAACCACTTGCACGTTTTGATTTCCTGTATACTGTTTTGTTTTCGTGAACAGTATTCGTCGTGCCATTGATTGCACGCGTTTCTTAGATCTTCCGCTGGTGTTCTCAAAATCATGTACAACCAATCAGCCCGCCACCACCTCATATATCGTAATCACAAACAAGGGAATCTGCACAAAATATCAACATATTTTTCCTACTATATTTTTTCGTAGGTACAAAGCCGGAGGGTTCTACTCGGCGTCGACGAAGCAAACCACCTGCGGCCATTTGACATGTGTATTTATTTGAATGCTGCAATAAAACGCACGTTCACTTTTTGTACAAATATGTCACTGGTGGATTTATTTCGAGCGAAGTTCCACAAACAGCCTGTATATTGAATTGTTCAGTCTAGTCAGAGAACGCTAAAGTATATGCGTACATTGCAGTTCCAAGAAACGGTGTTTAAGATAAGTGGACCACAAGTTTTTCCTCGGAAAGGCGTAGTTACTCGTCATCTATAGCATCATCTAATTTTTGTTAATCACTTGATATTGTTTTGTATATATTTGTAAAAGTCTATAGTAATGGAACACTGCAAACACACCGCTCTCTACCTTGCGATTTTTACGACAGTCAATAACAGCGATTGCGCTGCAAATGCGAAAGTTCTTGTTCTCTCTATCTACATATACTTCATAATAAAACTACGTTGCTCCCATGTAATGATGTTTCGTTAATCATTAAAAGTTTAATAATGTTTTCCTTAAATGCCCTTACATAGAACAGTAATATTTAATTAATTGGTATGTGGGGCTTAACGTCCACAACCACCGTATGGTTATAAGAAACGCCGTAGTGGAGGGCTCCAGAAATTTCGACCACTTGGGTTTCTTTAACGTGCACCCAAATCTGAGCACACGGGGCTACGTCATTTCCGCCTTCATCGAAAATGCAGCCGCCGCAGCCGGGAAACAGCAATATTTAAATATAATTTTCATGTATGATAGCCCAAGCAGGATAACCAGACACAGGCCTGACTTGCTACACTGTGGTGACTGGTATTTCGAGACACAGAATATATGGGCAAATATCAGAGGATGGTCTAGAGGTGCTTTAGTCTACTTGAATTTATGTTTTTATAAATTCAGCAATACCGTTTTGAGCGACAAATTTTCAGCAATACCGTTTATTCAATTATTTTCAGCAATAATTTCAGCAATACCGTTTTGAGCGACAAATTATATTGTCTATGGCTTAGTTGGCTTCACTGTCTGTTGGCCTTATTAGGTTATGTACAAACAATCTAAGTCCTCGAACCCTTCCACTTCTTTTGTGCAGTTGCTTCTGAAGCCGTTGCTGAGGGGTTTTTTCGCCTTTTCTTGTTGACGCGGCGTAAGGCGCACTGGTATGAACCGCATTATTTTAAAAGAGTACTGAACTTAAAAATTTATGTCTTGTTTTTTTTGTTGCAATAAGCAGTTAACGACTGATTTGCCAAAACTGGAGATCACGTTCGCTCAATCGCGCGATGATTAATCAACTAAGCGCATAGTCGCAGTTTCGATTTCAAAGAGCACCGAAAGAGGTGGGTCCCAGAGTTGTTTTTGTCTAGATAACTGACTGCAGCACACAAAACCTTTTCAACGAAAACATCCTTTATATGTGCCTCTGTAATAATAGTTATTATTTCGCTAGAATAGAACGTTTTAATATCTTGATATGATTACGAGCGACATTGTAGTGGAGGACTGCGGAAATTTCGACCATCTGATGCTTTTTTTTTTACTTTAACGTGCACTGACACCGCTCAGTATAGGACCCTCTATTCTTTCGCCTGCATCGAAAATGCGTCTGCCATGGCCGCAATACAACCCGCGGCCTCCGGATCGACAGCTGTGCTCTGTAAACACTGTTTCACTGGGGCGCACTGGTGCTATAATCTCCTCCAGATTATAGAAAATATGCATGACCACCGAAAATCCACTGTCGAGGCAAGGACCTCAGCATTTGTACTTTCGTTAAAGTATATCAAAAAGGTGTGATTCCTTTTTTTTTTATTTTCGCTGAAAGGATCTGCTCGGAGAGAGTGCTTGCAAGGAGTGTGACACAAACTTGTGACGCAAATGGTCGTTGGTTGTTTACGTGAAAACATGCTGAGGCCGGCAAGTCGTTAGGTGCCCGTTTCGCGTGTAGCTGCGCCACATACATTTTGAAATTGACGTTAAATATGTTCTGGGAAACATTTCTTGATGACATTTTGTAATTGATGCCCGAGTGTTCACACAAATATATCCCGCAAGATATATCCTTCAAGATTTTCAGTGAGTCAGTACTCCTTGAACAGTTTTGACCGGCTTTTGTACAGACACTGCTAACACAATTTTCCTAAATGCAGCAACAGCTCCTTTTCCTAAGCGATATTTTTTTTTCATTGTCAAACCTACTGAGACTTAGGTTGCAAAGTAAAATGTGCGTAATCCAGCCAGAACAAGGTGCGTCTTTTTTTTTCTTTGCGTGTAATAAAATTTCGCTGCGCCTAACAATGAGTATAAAACTTCATGGCCTTTCTAGCACTTTTCTAAGAATAAATGTTACGCGTTTACTATGAACTAATAACTGAGAAAGTGTTGCATCAGTTGGGGGTGTCAGTATTGTGCGAAACTCACCTGTCACAGCTTTTTCAGTAAAGTTTGACACTAAAAGAGTACCGCAAAAAGATGAGCGGCGGTCACAGGCGGTTTCATAAAAAGAGTCAAGCTTCATATTATTGATAGCGACAAGCAGAGACTCTAAGATTCGCAGAATTTTCTCAATTTTCGGAAATTTGTTTCGTTCAACAACACCACATCCCATTTCCTCCCATCTAAAATCCCACTGCCCATGCCCCAAGGCGCCATGAAGGCAGATTTAAAATTGCTTGGTAAAACAAGGGCGTTTCATTCTTTGATGTCGCATGTCGCTGAGCTGTGCAACTACCTTCCTGGTGATATTGTTTCTCTCACTGATTGCAAATCTTTCTACGGCTATCTACTCGAATATTACACAAAAAAAAGAGTTCAAAATTCTCAATATTAATTTCGGGGGTTTAACGCCCTAGAACATCGATATAATTATGGTAAACAATGTAGTGGATAGATCTGCAAAATTTTATTCCCCTGGGACTTTTTAGGTGAACCTAAACCTAAGCGCCTCAAGAATTTTCGCCTATATCAAAAATGTGGCCACCACGGCGTCGGTTTACACCTCTCGATTGCCTATTTTATGACTTTTTTGGCGTGTTTCTTAGTACAGCTTTTTGTAGTATTGCGTAGCGTTGTGTGTGTGAGAGAGATAGAGAGAGAGAGAATAAAATTAGGGAAAGGCATGGAGATTAACCACAAATTGGAGCATCCTGTTTGCTACCCTACACTAAGGGAAGAGAGAATAGGGAATAAAGATGGGAAAGAAAGCAAAGAGCTTAATACACGCGCGGAAAATTACCGAAAATAGTGAGCTTGGGTGCTATAGCCTATTCAATAGACCCTTTCACTGTTCACAAACACAGACCCTTGATCCCACATTCTTTCATCTACCGTTTTGCTTGAATAGCATTGGTGGGCAAGAAGAGCGTTAGAAAAAAATCCCGCTGATTTTCTACACATTCCTTCCCTCATTTGGAAAAATATATTCGAATAAATGTTCTTTTGAGCTACATAAAAAAACTACAAGAGATTGCGTTGAACATTACGCACGTTCTTTTTATCTAACAAACTAATAAGAGCCTTTCATTACCCTCGAAAAAAAAACGTGAAAATGTATTTTCAGTCTCGGCGTTACGGGCTGGTAAATTAGGTGGCTGGAAGTTGTTTTGGGGCACAACGCTTGCAATCTTTAAACCGTCTATAGGCCACTACCACTCAAAAAGTTCAATAAGGCCTTCACTAATTTTCTGTGCGAATACAGATCGTGTCGGCTTTTGAGCACTGGCAGTTCTGACAAGGGTCTATCTTCAAGGCGGGCTAACGCAGCAGCTAGCGGCTGTCTTTGTGCGCTCTAGCGAGGGCATTGACAGAGAACATGCTCTATCGTTTAATCGCTGCCGCAATGATCGCAAGCAGAACTGTCTTCGTATTGTATAACATTGTAACCATGTACTGAATAAATGTACTGAATAACATTGCAGTATTCTATATCTCTCCTGTATGTCCTTGCATTCTCCGGCAATTACGGCCAATGTTACGCATATTTTAGGGCTTTTCGCATGCTTCTTGCTCATTTTGTACCTTCTGTGTATTAATCGAACCACCTCTGTCACTCTTGAACATTGTAATATCACTGTGCCTTTTCCAGAGTGTACAAAATACTTTTCATTTTTTCTGTATTTGACGCAATATACTATATTTAACCGTGCAACGGTTCTCTAACATAAGGCTCCGGTAAGGGGTCTGTAATGTATTGTAAATAAGTAAAAAAATAAGTTTTTGTTTTTTTTTCATAAAAGGAATTATTTAGTGCCTCGCGATGGTTGTCTAATTTTCCAGAGCATCAATAACGGTGTTCAGCCGTACTCGACCGATTGAATGCAGTTGATATTTGCCATCAAGACTCCTTCCTGGAGAACAAAGCTTTCGCTAATCATCACCAAGTGGCTCTTTAGTACGGCAACAACAGAATCACAAAATAGCAAATTGTCAGAGTTAAATTCTAGAAAAAATATCAAATCATTATTTGAACGCATTATTTAGCGTACTTTATTTTCCTTTTCAGTGTGCTTGGGTCTCACAGACAACTGTTTAAGGAGTTAGCTACCTCTCGGCTCGAACCAGGCCTAAATGTATCGAAACACTGTGACATGTATTTGGTACTTCTAATCAGGCTTCATGCCCGAGGTGATCATTCTGTTCATTAAGGAGCAAACGCGACCAACAGCGTTTGTGCCGGAATGTACCGAAGCTCATGTTCACGTAGCCGACACGTTTGTCTGCAGAAAAAATTTGACGACTGACGACCATCCTCACATCGTATCTGTGTACTGCAAGTTTGGTTTTGCTGCACCCACGTTTCACCCAAAGAAAGGTTCCCTCTCTACGGGCTTGCTAAAGTTTCACGGCGGGCTTGTTGGCTATCCATTGCATCCCATGCATAACGCATCCAGGACATGACAGAGAAAGAGTATGTGTGTGTGGGTTATGCATCTCTTCCTCTGTCCCGTCCTAGATGTGCTACACATTGGATTTACGGGTTTGATTCTTTTTAGCCGCTCATAGCAAGTAGCATCTAGGGGATGTGTTCTTACTTTCAAACGTCAGAAGCTCTCGTCAAACCATCCACCAATACTGAAGCCTGATGACATCAAAACAGCGCCGGTTCAACAAGTGAACCACCGGCTGCAAAGACTGAGTTGGGGAAAGTGTAAATATAAAGACTCGTTTTCTTCGCTGGACAATATGAGACCTAACCGACAATAATGCCAGGCAATGTATAGAGGTTGGTACTAGAATTGTAATTTAATTGTGAAGAAAGAAAAGTGGACGAAAAGATAACTTGCCACCGGCAGGATCGAAACCTGCAACTTTCGAATAGCAGCTGCGTGCTCTACCACTGAGCTACGGTGGTGGTCATCCATTCGTCACTTTTATAGGGTATATAGGGTATGTGTATTTAAACATGAGAGCTTCAGTCAGCGCCACCTGATGCCACTGCAGCGAGTGTGAAACACTCTTATTGCTTATTGTGGCGTCACGTATAACTACCTGACGGCATGACATGTTGTCAGAGTAGAGTTTGAAGAAACGTTCATGCATATGGCTGAAGTAGCGGCAACGAAACCCACCAGCAATTTCTATCCTGCAGCAGCCACACTTGATGTCTCCTTTGCGACCAAAACTCGGGCGTTTTTGTTAGTGAATGCCGGACACCGAAGTCTCAAATGAGCTTCATTTAACCTAACCGAATTCAGAGCATTGGCCGCCAGCTCAAACACGCCACTATAAGGTAAATTTTGAAGATACAGGGTAAACGCTATATAGCATATAGCACACACTTGCCTCTTGACCAGGGGTGAACCTGCTGTGTTTTGTCAATTTGTCTAGAACATAGAGTTTGCCAAAATTAACTAGAGGGGACTCTGGCGCTGCGATCATTAAGCGACCATGGGAATGATGGGTAGTACACGGATTTGCCTAGTCTTCGTACTTGTGGGTGGCGAATCGCACTTGTCGCTTCGTTTATCGCTGTGTTTAGGTTTTTGTTTCGGAGGTAAGAACTAACCCTTTTGAATTTCGTGACCCGATTTGGAAAGAGAAGCCTTAAAAAATAAGGTGGTGAAGCGCAACCTCTAAACATTTGTTAATTTTTGTTTCGTGAGAAAACAGCTCCAAGCCACGCGAACACAAACGGAGCCAGAAATACGAAGATTAGACAAATCTGTGTACTACCCATCATTCCCATGCTCACTGAAGCGCCGTGCATTGATGCTCCTGTAGACACTAGCGCCAGACTGGTGTATATTTAGGAAACTCTATGGTCTAGACCAACCTCCATGTCTGTCGGGAAGCTGATGCTGAAAAACAAAAAAAAATTATTCCTTTTAAATCCGAACCTTTCCAAAGAGAGGTCTTGTTATTCAACAGCAAAAGAGTTCAAAACGTGAAGCGCGCCGTGATTGCGCGTTGCAAGCCAGAGAAGTTAGCAGCACAGTTTCTGTACTGAGGCTGCCGCTACAATATTAGCATTTTTGTACAGTTCGTGCTTCCATACACTTGAGCGCAATCGTTTCGGTGAGGCATTAGTGGTAACCATATAAACCAACACCTTCGGTGTGTTAACCTATCCAAGCATGCCATATACGCAATGCAATTATCACTGTATTAACTTCGATACGCATATTTCAAGCAAAATATGGTGAATGCCGTTATACTTCTTTACAGCCATATTGAATGTACTCATATTTATCATTGCATCACTGATTGTACGTAAATCTGCATGACACTGTTCAGCATTACCTGGTCTTCGCGCCATAAACACCCCATGCAGTCAGCCTTTGTGCTCGTTTTTTTATATTTTGTCAATTATTGTATTACTTACGGAGATGTTGATTCTTTACGTTAAATCTCTATAAATTGACAGTTAGGGCAAATAGTTAGTAATTAGTTAATATTAATTAATCAAATCCACACACGTAACAGACCATTTCCATTAGTAAATTGTTTAGTATTTTCAACGTGTACAATTTAAAAATGTTTACATTCGTTCTTAATACAGAATCGCTTGTTCTCCGTCATGAAAAAAAGCTTCCAAAGTTTTCACGCTGCTCTCCGCTTTGCCACGTCGAGCTTTCAGTCAGATTTTTCAATGCCGTCTGATCTTGTATAGCTGCGATTCGTGCGCGTGCTGTCGTGAGACAGCGTGGAGAAATGAAGATTTCGATGTTGCATCCGGCTGTGGCTTTGGGTCATTTTTCGTGGTAGCTAGATATTTTATTTCATAGGGCTCCATGTTTTCAGA
Source organism: Rhipicephalus annulatus (assembly GCA_013436015.1). Taxonomy (NCBI): domain Eukaryota; kingdom Metazoa; phylum Arthropoda; class Arachnida; order Ixodida; family Ixodidae; genus Rhipicephalus; species Rhipicephalus annulatus. Next base: position 28,648 of record WOVY01000982.1, read on the forward strand.
TAAAAGCGAAAAAAATCTGATAAACACTCACCGGTTAATTTTGCGACAATTTGAGTTGATACGTTAAACGCCTATTTTAAAAATGCATTTATTACGTTTAAAAGCCATTTTTATAGCTGAAAGTCATCACGGTGGAAAGTATGAATCATCACCATTAGCGACAGCAACATCGTAAACCTCAGAGGTAACGTCTATTACAACAAGCCTGAAGGTTGTAGTACGAACAAACGGAGGTATTTTGTATGCAAGTATTTGCGCTTGTATGTATGCGTTTCTGCGTTCAAACCTTCCAGACATCTAAAACAGACTCAGTGTGTTCGCACGCTTTCGTGTTCAGATACCATTTCATCTATGATGTCGGAGTATTTAATATAACAACAATAATAATAACACTAACGATATTGATGTGGTTATTACTATTATTATTATTATTATTATTATTATTATTAAATTCTTCTTTTTAAGTAGATGAAAGCAGCTACGACAAAAAGCTGACAAGCAGCTTGAACCCCCCCCCCCCATCCCCCTTCAAGAAAATGTGCACGGTCACGGGTTCACAGCAGTGCAAATCAACAGGTTTATTAACAAGGTAAATGAATAGGAAGCGAGATGAAATCAAAGAATAGAAAAACAAAATTATCAGCAACAATGCAAATCATAGTCATCGAAAATGAAAGAAATACTCAACCCATTGCAACAGCTTTTAAATCAAAATTAAACCCCGAGTTTCAGAGAATAAATAGAAAAAATAAGCACCAATAAACGACAGATTTCTTTCAAACAAATACACTCCGAGAAACACCCTCTGAAATTCAAGAAAAATCAATTTCAAAAACGAAGACGATATAGTTATAGAAAAGTTATCAAATACGGGCTTTTATTCCTCAGGTAATTTGATTACCAGATACGATAAAGCTTCTTACAAACCTTACTTCTAAACCTACTCCCGTGTATTGACGATTTGATGCGGCTCCTGCGACCACAGTTTTTCTGATGTAACCTTCTTTGAGTTGAAGATAAAATACTCGAAGCTTGCTTGCTTTTTCACTTTACGAAGTAGAACGCGTGCGTACTATGAAGCGACACTTGTGCCCTTTCAGAAGGGAACGTAATTTGTGCCAACGACCTTCGAAACGCCATTTTGACGGAGGCTAAATGGCGGAGGCCAGTGTACTGTGTGATGTCAGTGCACGTTAAAGAACACCAGACATGAGATATTTCCGGGGCCCTGAATTACGCAAGAAAGCCTATTTTTGGGCAAGTTGGTGGTTCATTATACTACAACAGCGCAACAAGAGACAAGGGACAGGAAGGAACACAGACGTGCGCCGATTTACAACTGAAGTTTATTTGCGAAACGGAGTACAATATAAACAAAACAGACACGTGAACAAATGATTACCAATCAATATTTGCAAAAAAAAAACAAAAAAATGAATCGGCCTATGTTCCCAATTGGTTGCCAACTAATGCGCTAGATAATTGAAGCAGCAGAAACTGGTAGACTTAGCAATCACTGTATGAGAATCCCGTCCATTGCTATGACGGAAACGGAAGTGTCCATTCAACGTGCATTCGCCCAGCGCGCATGACTGCCGTAGGTGACGTATAGGCTATATACTTCCTCTTTTTGGTTTTCTAAAAATATTTGTTTGCAATTTTTTGTTCACGCGTCGGTGTTCTTTATATTCTGCTCCGTTTCGGAAATAAACTTCAGTTGTAAATCAGCGCTCGTCTGTGTTTCTTCCTATCCTTTTTCCTTGTTGCGCTGTTCTCAGTATATGTACCCTGAACTACGACGTGCTTCATAATCATGACGAAGCTTTGGCACGTACAACCGCAGACAATAATATTACTGTCAATATTATAATAATATTGTTGTTATAATAGCATTATTGTTATGAATTATTACCATGGCTCCCCGCCATGACGCATGCTTGCTGTGCTCCTGTCCGTATTTCGGTAAGCAGCAGTTTTTCCGCTGTAAAAGTTGCTCTAAGCGTGTTCACACGAAGTGTGTAGCCTGGTCTGATAAAGAACTTCAACTTTTGCACTACGGATCTCGCTCCTTTTGCCGCTGTTTGTGTGATCCAAGCCATGATGATGCTAAGCTTAGCGAAGACGACTTGGTGGCTTGCTCTGGTATAAGCTATATATGTAGTTCCCAAACTGGTTCCCTCCCAACGGGTGCCGCTGTGGTTGGCCATCTCACCGGTCTACGTCGCCTCCTCCTCGACGCGTTGGGGGGAATGTCGTTCCTCAGCGACGAGGTATCCTGACTACGCAAATAAAACGAGCGGCTGCGTAAGAATCATTCCCAGGCTGCTAAGCAACAAGCCCGCGTCATCGCATCCCTCCGGGGAGAGGTCCGCTTCCTGTGTGAGGTGCTGATGAACCGCACGCCCACCATGCAGGTGAAGGCAGCTGTGGCCCTCCCAGTGAGGGAAACGGTGAGCAATCTGCGATTTCCAAGCCGCCTGCGTACTGTGGACAAACTTTCTGCAATGCCCTTACTCCGTCGAATTCACCGCCAGCTGAACACATATGCGAACGACGCAGCGTGATTCCTGCGACAGCCTCCGCTGCTGCTCTTCTTCCACCAGAAAGTGAAAGAAAGAAGCAAGCTGTTCTTTTGGAGCTAAGACAAGATTGGTGATAGCTGTAGCTCAACGGCCACATCGGGCGCAGCGGCCAAAGACCATTTTTGTTTCGACGCCGAGCCCGGACACCACTGCTGCTGACATCAGCAAACTTGTTACTTCGACGGATCTGTCTCCCATTTCTTGCCGGTGCCATCAAACTTATTTTCAGACCTATTCTTCATTATACATCGAGTTTACGAGGAAACATTATAGCGCCTGAATGATCCTTCGATGCGGTCTCTCGGATGCCTTTTCAAGCCTTTCCACGGGGTGCTCCGTGACGACACGCATCATCCGTCTGATCTAGTGTCTGGTGTCAAAACTGCCGTGTGACGTAGAAATATTCTACCAGAATGCTTGTGGTCTGCCTACCACGACACGCTAGTTGTTCGCTAACGTTCTTTCTTCTTCTTTTTCTATTGCTGCTATTACTTAAACCTGACTGGGCCCTAAAGTTCCTTCATCTGACATTTTCCCCGATTTCACCACCTTCTGCAGCGACCGACATTTCAGTGCAACCAAACAGAAAGACTATGGCGCGCTGGTTGGCATTGACAATTCACTATAATCTATTAAATGGAAAGACCTGGAATCTTTCGAAGGATCGATCTCATTAAAAATCAGCCCTGAGCACCAGGAGAATTTGTTAATTGAGCGGATTGAAGTGGTTTGCACTACACGGTTAATGAGCTGACTGAAGGGCACTTTGCGACACAGGTGGCACTTCTGTCCAGCACCAAGGCTAGTTTGACGATTTTAGATGGGGCTGGCATTGCAGCTCCTAGGGTAGCTGTGTATGAAGGAGCTCAGCTCAAAGGTGACGAGCGGGAGGATATCATGGTGAATCCTACTCCCCGCAACATTAATCCGGAGCACCATACAGGCCACCGTGTGTCTCGTGCTCGGGCCATTTTTTAAAAAGTTGGTAGTAATACTAAAGCAGTATTTTTGGGGGGACGCTGCGCAGTATTGTACGCGGCTGGGCTTTGGGGTGTCAGTTGTTGATGGTAAGGGGCAGCTGGTCCCGGGCTTCAGTCTGCACAGATCAGGTCACAGTTGTGGAGGAGGTCGCCATGTCGTTAGCTCTCCTGGCAGCAGGGGTGCCTTGTGCGATTTCCTCGGATTGAAGATCGGTCTTTCGGGTCTTCTCTGGAAGTTTTATTTCGCAGCAGGTGGCAAGACTTATTCAGAGTGGTCGCAGATAGGCAACATGGGTTGGTGGTCACCATATCTATTAGGTTCCAGCGCAAGTTGAGGAAATTTATGGCGTTAATCTTAATGCCAGTGCTCACACCGTTACATGTGAATGCACGAACCATGTTGGATGGCGAAGCGTCTTGGGAAGACATTGACCTCAGAAAGGATTCTTTGACGACATCTAGCTACAAGCTGAGTCGGAGGCGTTTTCTTTTCTCCGATGCTAGGTTAAACAGGGCCCCGGGACTCACTTTTTGACTCCTACAGACGGGTACATATCTCTGCCCGCAAAGGTATCATAGGATACAGTCGGACTTCTATAAAGAGTGTTTTCGTTGTGGCCTGGAGAGTTACTCGCTTACCCACATGCTCTAGCAGTGCCCTGCGAATGTGGGCGCTCATTCGTGCGGCGAGGACTCGTGGTGTCGGAGCTTACACAGCCGGAACTTGGGTCCACAACTACTGGCTGTCCAGAGGGCAGGGACCATCGCGGAGGGTCTTCACGTTTCTGTGCCGACCTGGGTGGAGCCGATGACTGGCTGAGAAGGTCTTAGGACTTCGTTCAAGAATTCCTTCTGGTCCTTCAAATTCTGTGTAAGTGTATGGATGTTTCTATTTAGTAACCAGCATAACGCCTGCCATGTTTTATGATGTAATGTCTTCTATTGAATATGTGATATCGTCTCATTGTGGGCACAGAATTATTGTTCTTGGTGAATTAAATGTACCTGTAATTGGCTGTAGAACGCTTACGTTTTCTTATTATAAGCACTTCATTGAGAACAAGTGCAGCCTGCTGTTAGATTTTGTGGTACTTAATTCCCTACTGCAACATATCATAACACCGTCGTCAGTTGCATACACAACGTCTTAGACTCTTGGACCTCTGTCTGTTTCACGCTCCGACATCTCTTTTGTTCGTCCTGACAAATTCCACGCACCACTTAAAGTAATATTATCTGCATGTGCCGAAACAACGAGCTACAGTAGTAATTTTAACCAATATTCAAAATTGGCTTTCAAGAGAGGTGACTACAAGGGTTTTTATCATTACTTATCGGCTGTTGATTGGTCACAGGTTACTGACAGACCAAATGTTGATGACCAAGTTGAGCAGTTTATGGCGCTTGAGTGAAACGCATAAAGATCGCGAGCACAAGGATGCTTAATGTTCTCCATTCAGTAAGAGAAAGGAAGAGTTCAGCAATGGCTATATGTAAGGGACAACAGTTCATATATTGCATTATTAGAAGAAATCTTGCTGACGGGCCAGCTGAGTTTTGGAAGTGTGTACGCAAACGGTCTAGCAAAAGTGGGGAGTCCTTGAGGCCATTAGATTCGGACAATGTCGAAGTGCATGCCGTTACGGACTGTTTTGCCACGCATTTTCCATCCGTTTATAAGGCCTAAGCCTATAGGATGCAGAAAGCACAGCAGCCCAAGGCAGTTAGCACAACTAATGGTCTATCGCTGGGTGAAAAGCTCATCTGCTCATGCATTAGGCACTTAAAGCCATCCTTATCATGTGTCTCAGATGGCATCCATTCCGCCACATCTACAAGCATATCGTAGTATATTTGCCCAAGTACTAACTACAATATTTTTTAAGTGCCTGAACACTTCCACATTTCCCAACATGTGGAAAACTGTGCGTGTTTTTCTAGTACTTAAGTCGGGCTGCACAACTGATGTTTCTAATTAACACCCAATTTCTACTGTGGGCTGCATCAAATATCTCTGAGCTGGATCTTCACAACATATTGTACGTTACCGTGAATAATTTATTGATTTTTAATCAACAGGGGTTTCTCCGTACATGGCTGCTCAACTACCACAAATCTTAAGTTTTATGACGCAAATTTCTTCACCTATTTCTCCGAGAGGACAGGTTGGCGTAGTCTACCGAGACCTGAGCAAAGCATTTGACGTAGTGAGCCACACACTCTTTTTGGTTAAACTTGCAAGCTTTGATGCTGACTCGTTTGTTGTGAATCTCCTACACAGCTATATGCTTAATGGATCATGTTGCGGTGGCCAACCGTCCTTCTTTACAGAGTGGCTCGTGGAGCCGCTCAAGGGTCGGTATAACGCCCGCTCTTATTAAATTTACGCGAACGATGTTTCTTTTGCAATTTGTTATTCTTTTATATTGTAAGCCAATGACATCAATTTTTTAAGAAAATCAATTAATTTCACGACTGCCATTTGCTGCCGTCAGGTTTGTGGTTTTTTCCCGAATGGGGTAACAACAACCTTTTCCTGAATACCTCAAAGACCATGTTCGTGAGTATATCTCGCAGAACATTCATCATGTCATTTCTATACTCTGTCAATACCATGTCCTTATGTAAGGTAAGTGATCTTTGTGTTCTTTGGATACCATGCTAAATTTTTTAGCTCACTATAAACGTGTTGCCATGCGTTGTCTTCGCTCTTTCGGCTACATTTGTAGAATCTCTCGAGAATTCAGTTCTCCTACAGCCTTCCACAAATTATACACCACAATATGTCTTCTTCAACTTAAATATGCATCTGATCTGGAATGGCGTTGCTAAATCTGGCAGTAACGCTATTGAGCAAGTGCGAAAAAATGCATGAGCATATACAATCATCTTTCACTATAAATGACTTTGGATCTCGTTCCAACACTGCCAGATTATTATCACTGTCATCACTTCACTGACGACAAAATTGCGCTGACCTGTCATTTCTTTACAAACGAGTTCACGGTATGATATCCTGCTCTTACTTCTCAGTTGTGTATATTTTTAGATTCCGTGTAAGTTAATCCGAGAGACTGGACCATTTTTGTGTACCTGCCAACTTCTTCCAACGAACTACTGTTCACAGAATACGAAGTTTCTCTAATGTTAATTTTTATGTTCTTGGTGTTTTTGCAGTCCACTGTCATCGTTTTTTCTCAGCTCTACACTGTGTTAACATAGTTTTTTGCAACGTCGAAATTCTTTCCTTTTTCCAGATAGGTTTCTACAAAGTTGTGTATATTCATTCCTTTTTTTTTCACTTCCATTACATGATTCTCTTGCCTACTTATTCTTCCAATCTTGCACAGATTTCTTTTCTGTGTGTATTTACATTTTATTTGATTTTTGTGAAGAGTGTCTGTATTGTATTGTTTATTTCAATTGTTTTAATGTTGCGTGCGCCTGCACTAAGATCATATGACTGCTCCAGAGCACGTTAAAAAAGTTATCGCTATTATTATTAGTACTACGATTCTTAATATTATTATTGTTATTGCTTTTATGTATGCCAAAATCAACGTCTTCAAGGGGTCGTGATGCACTGAGTTCGTAGTAATTTGTTGTTTATTTAAGCAAACATGTACAAAACTGAGAATGGCGGAAGAGCAAGAAGTAGTGACGGCCGCGCTGTATCTAGCTGGAGCTGCGGACACTGTCACGGCAGCCATCACTGAATGAGGGAGGGTAAGGCCAGAGAGAGAAAGAAGACAGAGTGGCCCTGTGCGCGCAGCGATTCTCGGGAAGGTTGTGGCCCAAGCGCGTTTGCTCCCAAACCCGCTCCGAGCCCCCCTGTGGCCTGTACCAGCCCCGCTTGGTCTTCACAAGCTCGTATTGTTGAATGGTAAGCGTGAACGGCAGGCTGGAAGAGGGGCTACACGGGAAGAAACCAGTTTGTTCGGTGGCTTGACGGAGATTCAGCGCGGAAGAAAAGCAACCTGCTTCGAACGCCCACGCTCCTCAGAGCCGCGTCCAGACATCCATACACATGGGTGAGTCTCAGGAGCGACGATGTGGCTGTCCTGAGCAACGGACCCGAATGGAGTGAAGTATCATCAACTTTTCATTACGACAACCGGTAGTGGGGCTTCGTTCTTGAACGTCAGTCGGTTTCTGTTGGTAGCTTGTCTGTCTTTGTCGTGACATAGGTAGAGCTTTTCCAAAAACAAATCATTTTATTCGAACAAATGCGACAGGATTAAACTCCTGACCATCCCATTTTTCTCGGCAGCGTCGCCTGCGCCATGCGGTTCATGAGACGATCGCTTACGGAAGTGACGTCACGTTCATAAAATGACCTTGAGACCACTCATATGAATAAAATATATCTTTAAAAGTGCCAAACTTACAAACATATAAACAAAACGTGTTTCATGAGTCAGGTAACGTACATTTGTGAATTTAATACATATCGCAAACACAATAATTCTAAGGGGCGCTGTGGAAAGTAAACAGTGGCACAGGTGGTAGCTGCGAGATCATGGATGCGAGATAATCGATGTGCGACCACTTCCGCATCTCCCACTGAAAAGCGGGAGATCTGAGCCTTTTCTAGATTGCAATGTAAAAACGTGGTGTTGTCTAAGATCAGAGTGTCTTTGCTGCCGAGTACATCATCTTGCTTGTCGTGAAGGGCAAGATCGACGATGAGACTTTTTTTTTTCACATTAAGTGTGAGTGTCCGGATGCGCGAAAATTCTTAGTGTGTCTACGAAGTTTTTATGTGAAGCCTGTGATCTCCGAAGGGTAATGCTCCCATTGCGGGCTTTTTCGCAGTGTGCGAACACGTATCGGCTGTTGTCATCGCTCATCTGTTGCGAAGTGAATGCTGCTGTGCTGTCACAGGCCGTGTTTTTCAGCAAGGCAGACAAACTATGAGGCAGGGTTTTGTAGGTACTACGTGGGGTAACGCCGTAGTCACTTGCCATTGGGCATCGTTGATCAAGTGCATGCTGATCGCCTAAAGCATCACGGTGGCACGTCAGTGTTTTGAAGCGATTTATTCAGCCGAATACCTCCTCAGGCGGGTATACGGTGCGCTGAGCAACATAAGGTGACATGTTGCACATTCAGCGTACCTAAAAAATACGGAAAGAAACAGTGACTGCTAGCAGTTATAAAAATAATTGCAGAAAGGTGTCCACCACTACGTGTTATGGTTATCCTTTACCAGTCGTGCACTGCACTCGGAACACAAACAATGCGATAGCGCCAGCCGGACCAAACTTGTAGCGCTACAGTAAAGCCAGCCAAAAGCACACATTCAGCCAACGATAGTCAAGGCATGTTGAAGTTCGACTGTGCGAAAGTCATGCTATTCGCGCGTCTTTCGTGATAGTGCTTAACCACAAGCCGTTCGCGAAATGCAGGCACTGAGTGACTCAGTTCGGAGGCCACACCTGTCTGCAGTGCGCCTTCCTGTCATTAGAACCTTGGTAAAGCAATTAAATCAACATTCCTCACGCGCGTGCTCCGAGAAACCGATGCAAGCTGCATCTGAATTTTGCGTGCCCTCCTGCGTCTCGCCGACGAAGACCGTTCATTCGCAAATATCTATAGCTTATAGTAAATATAGCCAATTCAGCGAGGGTCATGAAACACATAATATCAAAACGCCTGTAGACGGGGCTACTAGTAGTGCAGTCACAGCAACATGAAGTTTAAATGACGGGATACCTTTGATGAAGCACGCTGAAAGTCGCGTGCTGATTTGGCGAAGTATTTTCATATTAAACGACAAACAACGCGCCTAACTCCAAAAGTGCTGATGCCATTTCTGTGTTGTGCAGCAGCTATTTCTGTGTAGAGGCGGCTCGTGCTCCGCGCAGCTACACTGTAGTGCATGGCTATAGCGTGGCGCAGCAGTCTCTGCCATTTTTATGAGATGGGTGAGCAAACAGGAGACTCAAATAACGCGCGCTCTGCGCAAGAAAGGGCCGATAGTCAAGCCCGTTCTCACAACCGATTCGCTTCGCGTATCCCAGGTGGCGCAATGCGCTCGCACTGACACGGCCGCTCGATCTCCCCCTCTGGTGCGGCCCGCCGATTCGGCTCGCGAACAAAAGAGCGCGCGTGAAGGGGAAAGTTGACTGACAGGCCACGACGGCAGGTGGGGGCGCTGCATATCGGCGAAGAAATGACCCGTGCACCTGCTTGCACCGCCTCGCGCGAAGGTGGAATCTCGCTAATCCTCCCTGCTTTGCGACAGTTGTATCCTGCCGTCGTGCGGTCAGCATGCGATGCCTTTTTTTTTCTCTGGACCTCATTTAGGTTTAGAAGTCCGTGGATGAATTCCAGTGCATACGATGCCTAAAAATTGTTGTGTGCCGCTTTGTAAGTCGAATGCTTCACGAAACCCGGAACTGTGCTACCACGAGCTGCCGTCCAAGGAAAACCTCCGGAATGCCTGGCTGCGGAACATTTCCCGCGAAGGGAGTGACAAGGGCAGCCATTGGGAGCCCAGCTCCAGGACTGTCGTGTGTTCGCTTCATTTCACAGCAGACGACTACAAGGTAGGAATGAAACGTAAGTTGCTGCTGCCAACAGCCGTGCCAACTCAGTTTCCGTCCTACCCAACCTACATGTTGCCTTCTAATTGCAAGGAGCGCAAAAGCTTTCTTCGTCTGCCACGTGGCGCGCACACGGAAGCGAGAATTTTAGGGAAACCGGCGTTAGTGACAGAAGAAAAAAAAAGAAAACGTCCTCGTCTAGAAGAACCTGATGCTGAAGGCACAGCCACTGAATACCAGTCACACGGCCACTCGATTTCCCCGTGCAAGGCACAAGAAAACGTAGCTTCGGGCGAGTCTACGGGTGGTAAGGAACATCTTGAAAGCGGATTAAAACATGAAGAATGCCAGACGACGTTCGACCTGGCTGGATATATAGCAGAGACTAAACGAAACGCACATCGCCTGGAAGTGAAAGTGCAGAGACTGAACGAGCGCTTGCAAGAACTTCAGAAAAACTGCGACGAATTCCGAGGAAAAGTTGAGGAATATGAAAAGAACCGTGCTGTGAAAGCTCTAAAGGCCCTTGCGACAGCCGCGCATGAAGGAGATAGGACTGCGAAATTTGTCATGGAACAAATTATCAACTTCGATAAGACGCGTCCAACGTGGCAGGAGCCCACGCTGCGGGAATGTGTACTGTGGAAGGCGACATCGTGCAAGAGCTACGATCATGTACGGGGGAGGAAGCTGCTGAAGCTGCCGTGTCGAAGCACCCTACAAAAGTTTGTCGGATCTTCCACAGGAGAGACGGGTGTAACAAGCCTGATAAGGGAACGGCTCCAAGTAGAGAGACAAGGCTTGCGGTCAGAAAAAGAGCCCTACTGCAGCCTTATCATTGACGAAATGTCAATACAGCAGAAACTGATCTATGATCGTCAAGTTGATAGAATTTTCGGGCTCGTTGATATCGACTGCGAACCTCAAGCTGGTGGTGCCACTGAAATAGCCAACAGGCTCCTTTGTTTTGTTTTGCGTGGGCTTTCCACGGCTTACGTGGTTCCCGTCGGATATTTTTTTACCAGGAACCTTAAACATGACCGGCTCCGCAGTCTGACGTTCAACGTGCTGAAAGCTGTTGAGGACGCAGGGTTTTTCGTTGTTCGTATTGTGACGGACAACCATCAGACAAACACCGCCATGTTTCGAGGAATGTCTGATGACAACACTCTGCAGCATGTTGTGCCGCATCCAGTACGAAAAAATGACCCCTTATTCCTTTCATTTGACCCTAACCACCTCATCAAAAACCTAAGAACAAATCTGCTAGAAAGAGAGATGTTTGACGGAACCGAAAAAATTAGAGGAGGCGTTTTTCTAAAGGCTCTCTATGAGATTCAGCAAAATTTGCTCGTCAAACCAGCGCGACTGCTAAGCCGATCTCACGTTGAGCCTAATAATCTAGAAAAAATGAAAGTGTCTCGCGCCACCTTAATATTTTCACCTGTCGTAATTAGCAGCCTGGAGTTCCTTCAGAAGAATCCGAAAGCTCACGAGAGGGCTTCGGAATTCAGGGACTGCGGATCGACAATCACATTCATGAAAATTGTTGGGATGTGGTATGACCTACATGACATATCTGGCTGGAAATCTAGGCAAAGGCCGTTTGTCACACGTGAAGACGATCGACTCACATGGCTTGAGGTAGACTTCATTAGCTACCTTGAGGACATCAAGCTGGAAAGCGCGAAGTGTCGAGCAAAGTCCCTCACTAAGGAGACGTATGAAGCAACCATCATGACGACAAGATCAACGGTTGCTGTTGTGGAGTACCTCCTGAATGACGTCGGGCAAGTATACTAACTTTTAAAGAAAGATGAATTGTTCAACTTTGATAACTAATGGCTCATTATGTTTTGGAAATGAGTTTTTCTATATAATGGTTTATTACTATTTTCAGCTTCAAGTACACCTTGACGCGGGCTCTCAACAGTGATCCTGTTGAGTCGCTATTCAGCTGCTTCCGCCAATTCAATGGCGGCAACGACCGAGTTGACGCCAGAACAGCTGTCTTCACAGCAGAGAAATTGCTAAAGGTTCGTTTAGCGTCATGCGTTTTGTTAGTGCAGAACGTAAAAGTCTCTTAATATGTGCAGGTTGGCATTTTAGAGGCAGCCAGAAGCGGCAATGCGCCCTCTAATTCGGAGTGCCAAACGGCATTGAGAGCTACGAAGAGTTTCCATGGAGCAAAAACTCCAGCCATTCCTGATGAAGCTCTTGCTGTGCTGTGGAAAATTCAGCACGTGATGAAGTACGATGAAGTCCCCGTCCTGTTTGACTTCACCGCGCTGGTTTACCTGGCAGGATATTTGGCTTTCGTTTGTGAAGAAAAGGTAAGATTTTGTTTGGCGACTACATCATCAGATTTAGCACGCACGCACAAAATGAAAACGCAATACATGGACTTCTTGACTTTGCAGGTAGCATGCCCAGCGTGCAAACTGCAGTTGAAAGGAAAAGCTTCACGCGAGGGTGCATACCAGTTTGTCTTCAGCCTTGACCAAGGAGGGCTCAGCTACCCCCGACCTCAAGTTGTCTGGTTGTGTAAGCTGGTCTGTACCTTCGCTGAAAAAGCGCTACACTCAGCAGAGATCCGTCGTTGTGGACAAATATGCAAGCTGCTCTCAAGTGCTGTACTTCCACACCTCACAAGCTGCCCTCTGATGTGGTGTTCCGCTTGCAGAGACCCGTACCACTGTGAAGAACTGTGTGAGCTCTTTATCAAGAAGCTGCTGAGGCCACTCTTGGCCAACTGGGCTGGAGATCTCAACAGCTCTCTAGAAAATATACTGAAACTTTCTCGAAAACCACTTTCCCGCAAAGTCCTCCGCTTGTGAAATCTGCCACTATGTACATTTGAGTATTAAATCATGCTTATTTCAGACTATTTACGAAGAATAATTACTGATAATTGTCCGATTCATATAATCCGGACATGTACGTCGCGGAAATGAATGCGCTCGGTAGCCGCATAAATAAAATATACATTAAGCCTCGGCTATTTAGTTGACATTAAAGTCGGAGCCACCACGCTTTAATAATCCACAATAACATTTTTAACATAATACTGCGTTGCCGTACGAGCGAGAGCAAGACGAGGATCGTGTGGTTCCTCGTTGCCTCAATGGGACAGCTTAAACCCGCCGCGTGCATCTAATTGAGCGCATGTATCAGGAACCATCTACCTCTGTTCCAGCTAAAGTGACTGCAACCTGTGCATGAGAGCGTCTGGAGTGAAGCATGCCAAAACACTGAGCAGAACCTCATGAAAGTACCCGCGCAGATAGCTCACTGTGGCTGAAGAGCGCTTTGAGAGAAACCCCCGCGTCGCCGATAGCTAGCGCCATAGCCAACGCGGCGGGTTGAAAGGGAACTAGCGCTCTCACAGGCGGAGAGGAGCATTCGGCGGGCCGCACCAGAGGGGGAGATCGAGCGGCCGTGGCACTGACTAGGGTTCCTCGATGCGCGCGCCCCCTTGCAGGGTGGAGACAACAGCGTCGTCTGCTACGGCGTCCGCCATTAGAATGCCCTCTCCGCAGGCCACCTATAGCCACGATAGGCAGCCAACGGGCGTCGCGCGGCTGCATGCAGAGTTCGTTGTGTCAAAACGAGTGGTACTCAAACAACATGACAAAATACAAAGTTTTTCGCATCGGGAGTGTCAAGGTCTCAGATTTCTATTCTCTAATCTTTATTTTTAAAGCGACATTAGCAGCTGGAGTTGTTCGCAGCAGAATACTACCGTCCATGCCAGCCACGTTAACATCTTCAGTTAGCATCTTCTTGGGCTAGTCGGTAACTATTTATACTGGTTAAAGATGCGAAACACACGCACGCAAGTCCCATAACCTTTCATTGTGTCTGTGTGTTTTGTGCCTTTCACAAAAGTGTAAAAACAGTTTGCCTGCCGGTCAAAAAAAGAATTAAAAAAAACAACGTGCTGTCACGAGAAAAGAGAAAAACTGTGATTGCACACCATATTTTCAGATCTAGTTTTCGAATTATTCATCAGCTACTCCATTTACGGACCGCACCCTGCAACGCACAGTATTCTGAATTTTGTTTTCATCTTTTTTACCTTACTGTAAATAGCAGATGGGCAAAAAAATTGTTCAATACATATACTATTTGGGGCTCTACATACGGCTTTTATGGCATTAAATCATGACTCGCACGCAGACACTGACTATCAAACCAGGTTTAGCGTGTTTTCCGCTGGAATATATTATAAATTAGTAACTGTAATAAAGCGTTCGTCGATATCGTTAAAATGAAGCGACCACACGGCTTCTCAACAATAAGAAAGCAAATTGCGTTCAATATACGGCAATTTCTGATGCCATAGCTTGTTTATTTCATCGATAACTTTAATATATTTCAAAAACAAGTGCTACAACTCACTGCAAGTTAACCGCAGCGCATGTCTTGCTTCCACTCCCACTGGTTCTCGCTGTTTCGAGCTGGCGCAGGTGAATGCGAAGCCTTACTCGTGCATAACTGGATATCAACAACGCATTTTGTGCTATCCAAAATGAACAATACGCATGTACATAGCATGCAAATGAACGAGTATTGCACCCGGTGCACTGGTGATAGCGATTAAGCCCGATCGGGGTCAGATTTCTGAACAGTCATTAGCGTCCTTCTGCACCAAAAGCCTTTCACATGAGTAACCAACAAGCCCACGTTGCAACCCTCATCGACTACAGTCCTTCTGCAGCTTGCGTATAAGGGAGTCAATCACATCAGGCTCGATCGCGATCAAAAATGCTGAAATGGCATAACTTACGCTGCACAAACACGAACGGTCCGTGGGTTGCCACTTGTCGCGCTTGATCTTTACCAGCCACAGGAGTCGCCTTTTCGGATCTTTCGGAAATCTGAACATCCTATAGCCATTTCGCGAGTGGTTTGTGCACTGTGGCACGCAACACCCGGGCATTTTGCCCGAGAAAACGCTATAAAACGCCGCGCACCTGTCTCACACAAACGAGACGCGACGGGGCTAGCACACTCTAGCGAGGCGGGGGGGAGCCGAATGGCGGCCGCCGATCGGAAGGCGGCATTCACCCCCTCACAGAATGACTCCACCCTCCAAGGCGGTGGAGGGGCGAGCGCGCATCGAGGAACCCTAGCACTGACTAAAGCCCCTTGCATTGACACGCGCAGTTCGTTTCTTTCAGGGCCGTTTCTTTCGTTTCTTTCACCTATCCGGAAAGTGAACGAGCTTTAAGAAGCTCTCCGCGGCAGAAAAATTAAAGTCAAAACTTATAGAATACTGCCAATTTTGCCGCTTAAATGGCGTTAGCTGTCCAAAAGTGCTCAGAGAGCGCCAAGTTTGAATTTGAAGTCATCCTTAACATAGTAAAGATTAGAATAGGTGCAATCACGAAAGTGCCTAGCAGCTCATTGGAGAATGAATGGCGTGCCGCTTGTGTGTCATAGTACACTTGCCTATGAAGTTCCTACAACTGCGGGTAGTGATTTTCCGATGCACTGTGAATAGCGCAACAGTTCAGCAATCCTCTTTTCAGCAACTCCTAAATTGTTAGGAAAATTCGGGCGCAATAGGAAAGGAAGTTCAGTAAAGCACACCATATTCATATATTTCGCCCTTACAAGCGCATAATGACCCGCAGGTCGCGGGTTCGATTCCCGGCTGCGGCGGCTGCATTTCCGATGGAGGCGGAAATGTTGTACGCCCATGTACTCAGATTTGGGTGCACGTTAAAGAACCCCAGGTGGTCAAAATTTCCGGAGCCCTCCACTACGGCGTCTCTCATAATCATATGGTGGTTTTGGGACGTTAAACCCCACAAATCAATCAATCAAGCGCATAATGCACCATTTTCGTTTCTGCAAAATAAAGAGCTTTGGTTTCTTGGTTAATTTAGGGCGTATTCAGCAACGTCCATTCCTTTCGCGCGTGCTCCGTTTGCGCTTGGGCGAGGGTGTGCGTGTGAGGGGGGGGGGGCTGTTACTTCAGTGATATGGTTCTTAGTCTATAGCACATTTCCATCGTGCTTTCAGAGCAGATAAACATATCGACTCGTCTTCCATTTATATTCACAGCGCGTCAACATTTTTGGGCCAAGTGCGCCATTGTCCCTGATAAGTGAGAGGTTCATAGTGTGCGCGCACTTCTTTTGCTAAAAGCAGAGCATTGATGTAAGCGCTGCATGTGCGGTTTCATGGTAGCGCATGAGCGCAAGAACGGGGTTTCGTTTCACACTTTACGAGATTTTTTTAAAGTGGTTAAAATCCACATGCAGCTCGTAGTAATATGTGTTTGACCCTTTCAGATGTACCTATATGATAAACTCTCTTTAAATGTGTCAAACTACTACAGAGTTCTTTCAAGGCACTGAACATTCTGTATCAATAAAAATATCGAGATAATTGTTGAATAGTTTTGTGTTACAGCAGTTTGTTCTAAATGAGTTATAGTTAAGTATCTCTTTTCTCTGTAGTCACTGATGCTCAGCTTTAGCGTAAGGATAGTCAAATCTCACACTAGGATTGTAGTGGAAATCCATTTTTGGCTATGTTCATTTCAATCAAAGGGACATTCTGCTTTTCACAATGCTTGCAGGAAGCGGCACGACGAACGACTCGTCTAACTTGGTAGTAGCTTCTGAGTGATCATATGTACAGTACACTGCAAAACGAAGTTATATTACGACAAATATAATACACAGGAAGTTCAAATATTACAAAGTAGGATATATATTGCTCTTTCTTAGCCTTTACATGATGTAAATAGCAAAAATGAGTGGTGAATTCAATTGTGTACATAGCTTGTCGAATGATTGATTGATATGTGGGGTTTAACGTCCCAAAACCACTATATGATTATGAGAGACGCCGTAGTGGAGGGCTCCGGAAATTTAGACCACCTGGGGTTCTTTAACGTGCACCCAAATCTGAGCACACGGGCCTACAACATTTCCGCCTCCATCGGAAATGCAGCCGCCGCAGCCGGGATTTGAACCCGCGCCCTGCGGGTCAGCAGCCGAGTACCTTAGCCACTAGACCACCGCGGCGGGGCTAGCTTGTCGAATGGTTAACGTTCCAAAACAATGAAACAGCATACACGTTGCCATGAAAACTTGAATAAGGCGTATTCGAATGAACCTCTAGAATGCAAAGAAAAACTCTGGGCCCATTAATGAATGGGAAAATTTTCGCACAATGAAAGATATAGACATAGTTAGGACTATACCAAGATCCACATCTCGAGAGCGGTTTTTTGCTGAACTGGGAAAAGAGGGCGTCACCATTTTTAACCGCGCATGATATACCGCTATCGCAGCAAATAAATGCGATGATAGCGAACTCGTACGCTATCAAAGTAAATGCGGTAGCATTCGCATGGCTATGTGCATTCTTGAAAACCAACTTTTCATTTAAGCAGAATAATGCAATAAAATGGAAAGTTGGGCGAGTTGCTATGAGGACATTCTTGGTGACATTTCCTCGCGCACACAGTAGACGAAAACGGAGGCTGATTAATTTCTGGGGTTTGATGTCCCAAAACCACCATATGATTATGAGAGAGGCCGTAGTGGAGGGCTCCGGAAATTTCGACCACCTGGGGTTCTTTAACGTGCACCCAAATCTGAGTACACGGGCCTACAACATTTCCGCCTCTATCGGAAATGCAGCCGCCACAGCCGGGATTTGATCCCACGACCTGCAGGTCAGCAGCCGAGTACCTTAGCCACTTGACCACCGCGGCGGGGCACGAAAATGGAGGCCAAGACGACGAACAGGCGCGTTTGTTTGTCGCCTAGCCTTCTGTTTTCCCGTTAACAGTGTGCGTGCCGAAATGTTACCAAGAATGTAACTTAAAATCGACTAACTCCGTCCCAAAGTGATATTCCTGTTTATCCTCTCAGTGCGTCGAGAGATGAAAATGAAGGTACAAAGGCAGGCACGCCATTCGACAAACTTTTGTACCATAGGGGTAATACACTTGCACACGCCTGCCACCCAAGTTCCCTATCGGTCATCGACTCACGTTCGTAAAGCCCGCAGTTAGACACACTCGTAATAAAATATCCTTCATGTATCTAAAGAGTGAGCCTGATGCACGCATATATATTAGAAAAATGTCCCCTCTGTGAAACTGTCACATAATGAATGTTACTCTTTGGCCCTCGCAAACGTTATGTCTATAGGGCAGCGTTTCCGACTATCGCGATTACTAGACGGCCAGGCAGTGCGGCTAGACAGACTCCGAGAATGTAACCCGTGCTACACGCACTACACTGACTCCGAGAATGTAACCCGTGCTACACGCACTACACTGACTCCAAGATCAGCCAAAATTTTGCGAAACGCCCCGTTTAAGGAGAGCCCATCCTGGAAACGGTGAAATACTGTAAAGAGTCATTTTACTGGTGACAGACCAACCGATCAAGCAGGCACGCCCAAAATTGTGAACTTGGGATAGAAGGGGTACAAAGTTTTTTTTGTTGCTTTTTGTTAAAGAAAGGTAATACCTCTAGCCTGTATATTGGTTTTATTGTTTTCATTGGTTTGTTTGGTTTTGCTGCTGGCTGTCCGACGTGCGAGTCCGGGGTCAAGGCCTCGCCAGGAGGCATACGAGTCGTTTGCCTTGACATATTTCATGTTATGTAACTATGTCAAAAATAAGTTATTCTATTCGAATATATTTAGGTACCATTCGTCCCTTTGTGTGATTTCGTAGAGGGCCGGTTTGTGAACCAACAGTGTAGATGTAGTTGAGCCTTGGCTACGTATAAGCCAATTCAATGATGTGATTCAAATGGAAGATTGTGATGATGACAGAGATAAGAAGTACGCTCAAGAAGCGCCTTTTCCGAAAAAAAAATTTTCAAAAAAGCCATCGTTACTTACCGACAAACGTCATCTGTGTGCCGTCAGGCTTAATCACAGCAGCTCTGTGATAATGAATCTGATGTCAAAGTCGTCTTGTTCACTTCATCACATTTAGTAATTTGGCACACTTGTAAGAAATTCTGACAACAAATAGCATGCGCGAAAACTTTGTGCACCCCTAAAATGCCAACTATAAAATTTGCAAAAAGCCTTATCGTTTAATATATTGACGCATGCTCTGTTTTGCCAAAAGTCGTGACAAGTGGGTGAAATTACTAATTGAAATAAGGAGAATCCCTGAGGCAGACGATTGTAGCATAAGTGAGGAATGTGTGTTACATTATTCCTTGAACAAATGTTTTGTACGTAAACGCGCCAGTGCACTGCGACAGCGTGCCCCACGTTTAAAATACAGGGCTAGTTCTGCTGCCCTGAATATGCGCGTCTTTAAAGTGTGCCATCTTCCTCACGCTTTCAACCTCTGAGGCTGCTAAACCACTTCTAGTTTGCCATCGCAACATGGTGCAGTACCGATGGCACTACTGGTTTTAAGTTATACAAAAATACGCAACAGGAATAACGAAACATTCGTACGAACTGACCTCGCAAGTCCCCAGAGGCAAAAGACTTACTGTAGCCCCATTCACTTTTCTGTGTTACAAAGCACACAAACGGCCAGTTTCGGCGAAAATGAAGACTCGGCGGATGAAGCATCATCATGGGAGTAAATTATAGTCTTTAATCTGAACCTTGCTGAACATGTATCCGGGCACGCTCTTTGCGTAGCAGAAGCGATTACAAAGATTCACTTGCATGTAATCCAGAGCTGGCCATACAGCAGCGCATTCAAAAGGCTATAAATGTGTTGCTAACTGCACTAATAAAGGGGCATGCGCCGCTCATACGGTTTATATGCGCGGCTTTGCTCAAGCGCTATAAATTCTGCAACTGGTGCTGAACGTGGGGCTAACATTTAGTCAATAAGAACAAGCAGGAAATTATTAACTCGAATATGAGCATAAAATAGACAGGGACAAACCACTTATATATCAAATTTTATGAACACGGGTACACAGAAAAAGGTGGTATGCCGCTACATTTCTGTTTTCTTGTGGCTGGTTTTTTTTTTTTAGCACGATGACGTGTTCCCACCATTGACTCATTGCACCTAGCTTGCGACACGAGTCTCTGACCGCTAGGGTTTCTCGACAGCTGAAAGAAATGCGTAAATAGTGCTAGAGCCGATAAGGAGATAATTATTGACGTATAGCGCTTAAAATGTGTGAGGCACAGGACAAGGGATACTCTAGCCGACAAGGATGTACACAGGACGAAGACAAACCCTGCAAAAGTTATCTTGCTTACCGCAAGCAAGCGTTCGCAAGCAAACACTAACTGCATTTTCCCTTGCTTGTGAACCACAAAGCTCCTTTTGAATTCCATCAACCATGCTTTGCGAATTTCGGCTGGCACCCGAAGCGAGCGGTGTTCTAGTAGATGAACCAGCACTTTACCCGAGCAGCAGAAACAAGCGGTACTGAGGACGACAGCAGCGAAGACAGAAACGCCCATCGACACCGCCAAGATGATCCGTCAAGAAAGTTCACCGAAATCACCGAGGAAGCGATCACACCAGAATGCTCCACCTGCCGGCACACAGGACAAAGCAATGAAATGGTAAAAATGTAAAAAAAACAGAGATCAGGTGACGATATCACGAGTGCATTTCGTTATTTTCGCACGTGGTGCTAACTTCATTTCCATCATACGCGGACTCTATAAAAGATTTATCGCATTTTTTTCTTATTTGCTTTCTTACCTAGAAACTAGACACCCCTTCCAAACGCGATATTAGCCAGCAGTGTCAGTCAGCTGCTCGAACGTTGCGGGCACATGCTCGTCACTCTTGGGAGAGTGGAGAGGTGGAGCGCCTTTGTGCTATATGAATGGTAAACGCAAACAATTGCTTGTATTATTTGGCGGTTTTGATAACGATAAAAAGGGGAGGGATGAAAGGAGGGCACGTGTCATGTTACGTACGCAGTAAAATAAATAAATTACCTCACAAATGCAAGCCCCTTCACAGACGCATACTCAAAGCAAGGCACGTCGCACATTCCTGGCGTGTTGTCAAGGTGCTTGGATTCGGGCATCGACGGAGCTGAGTGCATTGTCTGGAGTGGTTCACGTAACTATCCTTTGCCATTGATAACACTTCAAGCGTAGCATTAAAACGTACAGTTGACTACTTCCTGTCTATTTATTTTTTACTTGGTAAACTTACCACGTCGATGTGGTTTAACTGTCTTGTGTCAGGAGCTGCTTTCGGGAGGAGGTGAACTTGACCTGTGAAACTTTCGTCTCTCTCATAGCTTTCTCTCTCGTGCAGCTTCCTGACGAGCTATGCCCACGGAAGGTCAGGAATCCTCCAGCGAAACCGCCACCGCAGAGGAGGAGGAGGCGGCGGCGTTACCGGAGGCAGCGGTGGCACATATGCAACGCCAGGCGTGGTGCTTCTGGGCATTAGTTGTCGCGGTGGTCGTAGGACCAGTGCTCTTTTTCGGGCTCTTTTACATCTATATTCCGTACACCACCACGCAACCCCTCAGCTACTGGTATCCCTGGAGACAACGCCCTGCCAGCGTGGGTTTTACGTTTCCCCGCATCTTCCTCTGGAATCCAGCGGACGATGACAATTGTCCGCCCGTGAGAGATCGACTTCTGATGGAATGTGGCGAGTTCAACAAAACTAAAAAGTTTTGCTACATCACGAAGGACCCTGTTTACCACGTTGTCAGTGACGCCATCGTTGTCGAAGCATCTCGCTTGGATCCTTACAATCTACCGAGGCACCGGCACCCGGAACAGTGGTGGGTGTACTCTACCTTAGCTGGAGAACCCGCTAAGTGGTCAATGCCTTTCCGTCGCGTTTCTGAACTGTTCAACTGGACTATGTCATACAGAGACGATGCGGACGTCGTCGTTCCCTACACCACGTGGCGGAATCGCTCAGATTTAGTTTCAATGCGCCGCGAACTTCTTCTCGAGGCTATTGATGCGAAATCTAAAAGCATTGCCTGGTTTGTAAGCACGTGCGAACAGCCGCTGCGCCGTAACGCTGCAGGGATCCACTACCACCCTTTGCCCAGAAGCTCGGAAAATTTCATGGTGCATATCAACCAAACGTTCGACGTTTTCATGTTTCCTGATTGTGGCCGCCCATTGTGCAATTCCCTTGATGAGTGTATGCAGATGGTGGCCAAGGACTTCTACTTTGTATTCGTTCTCGAGACTTCTCCCTGTTTCCATCACCCGTTGCAGATGATATCCGCCGCCTTTCATTACAACATCGTTCCCGTCTACTTCGGCAAGACAACCCTCGGAGATACGGTGCCCCAGGGGTCCGTTTACGACACATCGCAAGAGCCGACCGCATTCGATATTGTCGACCAGCTCAACGTCATGCGTGACGACGTGCACACGTATGTGTCGTACTTTACATGGAAACAGAAGCTACACGAGCTCCCGGTCCACCCAATGTGCGCGCTCTGCGACGCTCTGTACGACGCTGCCGAGAACTCCACTGCCACTACCGACATCTTCTCCTGGTGGCGGCGGCGCCCAGAGTGCGACTACGTCATTCCAAGTCCAGGTGGTTCCATCATTAATGCGAAGCTCACCGCACACGGAATAATTTTTGTGCCTGAGGAAGAGATGGAAATTCCTGGTCGCATTGTTAGGCCTCCTAAAGCGCAACGTACCGCTACTACAACAGCAAGTCCTCTCCCATTAGATGAAGTCAACGAAAACTTGAGACATGACCACGACGACACATTGTAAGGGCGCATTGTTGCAATTTTTTTTCGCATTCCTTTCGTCTTTTATATAATTGCACCCACTTCGATAGTTCTTTTTCACCGTGCAAATAAACTTTTTATCTGCCCAATATCGGTTACATTTCCTGTCCACTACAGAACAGCGTTGCGAGTTAATGCATGAAACTACCGTATCCCCAGCACTCTTCCATGGCCATCTAGGCGCAGCAACTTCCTGCCTTTCCTCTAGTATCCGTGCCTAACATCGCCACTCGAGTGTTTGCCTGACAGATTAGATCCAGACATACAGTACTCGCGGATTCAAATGCGTAAGCAATTTCGTTAGAGTAACAAATTCTATGCGCAGTCGCTAAAAAAAGCGTCATGTCAGAACGAATCTGGTTTTACAGATAATGCCGCCTCTACACGCTCAAGTTTAAATTGCGCCGATGTGACCCGAACTGAAGACGACGGGAACTAAAGTGGCCCCGCCGCGGTGGTCTAGTGGCTAAGGTACTCGGCTACTGACCCGCAGGGCGTGGGTTCGAATCCCGGCTGCGGCGGCTGCATTTCCGATGGAGGCGGAAATGTTGTAGGCCCGTGTACTCAGATTTGGGTGCACGTTAAAGAACCCCAGGTGGTCTAAATTTCCGGAGCCCTCCACTACGGCGTCTCTCATAATCAAATAGTGGTTTTGGGACGTTAAACCCCACATATCAATCAATCAATCAATCGGGAACTAAAGTGTGTACATGCGTTACCTAGTCCTCCGTTATCTTGCTTGAATCGATTAGTTCTATACATGCATGCTCGGTACTGTTCGGTGCTCTACGAGGCATTTCAGGTTCAAATTGAATGAGCATTTCTAGTACAATCTTGTACAAAACAACTGGCACAATTTGAACCTCACGTGGTCGACTCCGGGGAGCATTCATCCTCACGTTCACTGGAAACACACGAATGTTTTCATTTAGGTTGAATGGGTGTTTTACACAGACAATTGGTGGTTCGACGTCACTAGCCGAAACTCCGCTAAACATACAATGAAACATCAGTGCAACTGCGCTCCAAGACTTGTTACCTTTGCTTTTTCTCTGCGGCAACGAGGTGTCTTCCCTGGAAAGCACGCCTGCTGCAAGCCTCTTCAACCGGCACGACGAAGATGACAAATGGATTGTTATCGGTGGGGCGGTTCATGCGTATAGCGGCCAACAGCCATCGGTAAAGGCGGAGTCCACCCCGCCGCAGTGGTCTAGTGGCTAAAGTACTCGGCTGCTGACCCGCAGGTCGCGGGCTCGAATCCCGGTTGCGGCAGCTGCATTTCCGATGGAGGCGGAAATGTTGTAGGCCCGTGTGCTCAGATTTGGGTGCACGTTAAGAAACGCCATGTGGTCGAAATTCCCGGAGTCCTCCACTACGGCGTCTCTCATATTCATACGGTGGCTTTGGGATGTTAACCCCCCCCCCTCATACCAATCAATTAAAAGTGGAGGCCGTGCACCGTAGCACGACAGTCAAGCGCTGACGTCTGTAGAAAGTCCAACAGATTTACAGCACTGCTCCGCTCTTGGAATAGATTGTTAGGCAAGTTCATGACAAAGGAAGTATAAGCACGTTATTTACGTGAGACGAGGCGGAGAAGGCGATAGAACAAACGCACAATAACTGAACCACGGCGGTCGCATTTCAGCAGAGGTGAAATGGTTGATGCCCGTGGACTTTCTGACGTCAGTGCATGTGAAAGAACCTCCGGAGGTTGAAATTTATGGAGCACCACCCCCCCCCCCACCTCTACTGCGTCCTGCATAGTCATGTCATGATTTTCGGGCGTTAACCTCGGATATTATCATATACCGATGAAATCGCACTGCCGTGATTTGTGATTTTTTTGCAAACTATTCGTGGTGTATACTGCCCTTTACTTCTCAGTTGTGTAAATTTTCGGATTCCGCATAAGTTAATCAGCAAGAATCCCCAATTACATGTACTACTTGCTAACTTATTTCACCACTCTACCAATCACAGAATACAAAGTCTTCATAATGTTAACTTTCATGATCTTGATGTTTATTCATTCCATGCACTGTCATTGTTTTCATCTCAGCTTAGCATTGTCTGAACAGTTTTCCACAATGTACATATTCTTCCCTTTCCCATATTTCAAGAAGCCTTCCACACAGTTGTGTTTATTTCCTTGTTTTTTTTTTCGCTCCAATTCCGCGATTTTCGTCTTGTATTTCTTTTTTCTTCTCAATTTGCCCAGTTTTTTTAGTTTGTGCGTTTTCGCTTTTTTAGTTGACTTCTCTTTCTGAAGACTGCCTTTATTGTATTCTTTCTTTTTATTATTTTAATTTTGCTTGCGCTTGCACGAAGACCTTATGGTTGTTTCGAGGCACGTTAAATAAATTATATACTATTATTATTATTATTATTATTATTATTATTATTATTATTATTATTATTATTATTATTATTATTAAATAGGGTGCTTCTGCTGACCCGCAGGGCGCGGGTTCGAATCCCGGCTGCGGCGGCTGCATTTCCGATGGAGGCGTAAATGTTGTAGGCCCGTGTGCTCAGATTTGGGTGCACGTTAAAGAACCCCAGGTGGTCTAAATTTCCGGAGTCCTCCACTACGGCGTCTCTCATAATCATAGAGTGGTTTTGGGACGTTAAACCCCACATATCAATCAATTATATAGGGTGCTTCAGCTAACTTGCGCCTATAGAATAGAAAAACATAGCGCTGAGCCAATTGGAGAGCATTTATTCTAAAAAGCAGGGCATTGAATTTGTTAGTCGACATTTGTGGTGTCTTGAGCTTCTTCTTGCAAAGGTTCGCACGTGCTCTCCTTTGTGTTTTAGAATGAATATGCTACACATTTTAAGTGGCGCCGTGTTGTCCTGAGTCTTATATGCCATGTCAGTATATATTCCCCAATCCACCAAGTTAGATAAATTAACAAAGGTTGTTTAGTTTTTAAATTAGTAACTCGAGGAAAGTCGCTGATACAAACGTTGTAGCACTTGTTCGGAAACGTCAGATGGCTTCAACTTTGTTAAGATGAAGCCAATGAAGCCATTCCGCCAAGTTGGATAATTAACAAAGATGGCCATATTAACCTTTGCCCCGCCGCGGTGGTCTAGTGGCTAAGGTACTCGGCTGCTGACCCGCAGGTCGCGGGATCGAATCCCGGCTGCGGCGGCTGCATTTCCGATTGAGGCGGAAATGTTGCAGGCCCATGTGCTCAGATTTGGGTGCACGTTAAAAGAACCACATGTGATCAAAATTTCCGGAGCCCTCCACTACGGCATCTCTCATAATCAGATGGTGGTTTTGGGATGCTAAGCTCCACATATCAATCAAATCAATTACCCTTTAAAATAGTAACTCGAACGAACAAAGTTCAGCAAAATGATAACGTTTGGTCCACATGGCCGGATTACTTCGTATGTTGTCACGTGCTGGTGACGTTGACGAAGGCAGCAAACAGGGTTTCCAAGACTAAACCTTTTGCTTTAGCGACCACGTGCCCAGAAAATTAAAATAGAACTTATAAGCGCTTCAGGATGTGAAGTGATAGCGGCGTGAACAGTCGTCAGCCGTCGAGTAATCTCAGAAACGGTAAAACGTGTCGGCTTTTATACTTGTGCTATCGAAGATTGCAGCGTTGTCCGCCGTGGTGGAGCAGTGTTTAATGTTCTCCGCTACTGACCCAAAGCTCGCGGGTTGGATGCCGGCCGTGGCGGTCGCATTTTGATGGTGGCAAAAGGAGAGGCCCATGTACTGTGCGAAGTCAGTGCGCGTTAAAGAACCCCCGATACTTCCGCAACACCTGAGGACTTCCGGAATTTCACACAGAAGATGCCGTCCAAAAGTTTGAGCATCTCAGTGACTTCCTCCTCATCTCTTGTCTGCCTTCTGCGGGATTTTCTAAACGTCGTCCACGCTGCATTTTTGGCGTGCATCTTTTCGGCCATTGTGATCACCGAAAACGCATCCGATTTCGGTGTGCTCAACTAGGCAGGCTTCGAGTAAATACAATCTGCTCGCGAATCGTCCATGAACGATAGCCACAGATCCTCAGACATCAACGGAAGACGACATGTTTCCCTGTGTTTGAGCGGAAGTGCGAATTTTCCGCGAAAGCGCAAATGAGGAACAAAGCACGTCCAATAGACTTAGTTCGACATCAAACACAATGACATACCTTTTAAAGCATCCATAAAAGTATCAATTATTAGATCAACCAATTGAAATATCACCTCGAAAGCAAATAATCTAATAAAGGCTAAATCAAACAACGATTAATGATCATCTAATCGATTAAAACATTTAAACAGCCATCCCTAAAACAGTCCGCACAGATACCGCGTCGAGTTTGCTCGGCATTGCGTGAGGCAAGTATACGAGCGGCTAAAAGGTCCGCACTTCTATCTACGAACGGAGCCACAGCCAGGTTCCCACGTAAGTTTCTAGCGCTTGAGTTCGGCCATCCTTGAGATGTTGTGGTTCGACTCTTGTGAGAGTTGTTTCATGCTTACAACAGAGAATAAACAGAGGAAAATTCAGACTGAAAACACAAGAGGTAATGACATAGCGTCCGTTCAGCTTGATGCTATTAAATTTGCTGTGTTAATAAAACGTTTACGATAAGTCTTCATTTATTTGTTCTAAATTTTCCCACGTACTAGTACCATGCCGTCACTATAGTGCACGAGTCACGTGAGCTACATTGGGCCTGATTCTCTAAGCGGCCACTACAGATATTCCTGCGTCTCTCCCACCTGAATTTAATCAGTGGCGTCAAGAAATAATGCACTAATGTTGCCACGTTAACACTGTTTGGCGAATGGGCTCATTCACTACTGCTTTAGTTCGCGGCTGAAGTGAATACTGCTAGCCGGCACAAACGTGTCAAAATAACAGGGCACCTGCACTGAAGTTCTCGATATGGCGAAACATTATAGCTCGATCTCAAACAGATTACCGCGGGGTTTCGCCATACTCGTCTTTTCCTTCTTCGTGAGGGTAAAACAGAAACGAGCGAACAAGTAAGTGGATATGCGTATCTTGTACGTTGCTAATTCCGGCATATACGTGTAGCATATAAATGCTTGCGCTTTTTTTTAATTTTTCGCATAACCGTCGCCTCTCAGTAACGGGAAGGCAGTCGCTAAGTAGCCACGCCGGGAGGCATTACGAGAACACGGAACTAATTGTAATACGAATGGCAGTACTCGTTCTCATAGTTGACGACCACGACGACAAGTCTTAAACACAGTGAGTGAGAATAGGAAGTGCACGACGCCAAACGGCGTCTGCGCACGTCGGTCCTCTTTCGCGGAAACGTCACTAATGACCTAGATATTATTCTACGAACTGAAAGGAAACAAACAATAACGAGATTGTTTCTCCGCGAAGGAGCAGCAAAAAATGCGAATTTCTTCCGTCATTTTGTTGCCTTCCCGCAGCTACACGATGAATACATTACCACGACAAAAGAAACTGCAGTGAGTCGTTTATATAAATGTATGCACATACAAAAGCGGTGACGCAGTTTTTTTTTAATGTCTACCTTTGTAGCATCTGAAACGAATTTCCATTTTATGACGCCTGAACGTATAAAGGGCTTGCGGTTGTGTAGTAGGGATTTATATTATACATCTGCTACATTGGATTTTGTCCGACGTTACGATCATATGAGGTACATGTGGGCCAGTAAAAGCTGTTCGCTTTTATTCGACAAATAAGTCGATGTGAACAAAATTATTTATATCTGCACTTCCTTACGTAATATATTCTCACTTTAGTCACTTCAGCAGTTTATTTTATTGTACATTACCAACCTATCCAACCTTGCGTGCAGTGTGTTAACCTAATGAATAAACTACATCTCTATTTATTATCCTTCAACTTATTGCTAAATCAAACTGTTTAATGAGTGTGTTGTTACGCTTTCATATCTATCCCACTTCGTCATTGCCGTGTATGTATCTCCTTTTTCTATGAAACTATAATAAACGTGCAGTTCGTATCGGCATGAGTACTAATAACATTATTTGCAGAGACAATATCAAACGCCTAGGTATTTAACAAATAAATAGAAAATAATTGAAAGCGCACATGGCGAGAACACAGCCAAATCTGGTGTGTGCTTGTGTAAAGGTTGAGTTATATGGCTCCAAATTCGGCAACGCACTTAATATACATCATTATGAGCATTCTTTAGTGGTTCTTTGTTTTTTATATTTCATCATTGTAAAGTCTCTCTCTCTCTCTCTCTCTATGTGTGTGCGTGTGCGTGTGCGTGTGCGTGTGTGTGTGTGTGTGTGTGTGTGTGTGTGTGTGTGTGTGTGTGTGTGTGTGTGTGTGTGTGTGTGTGTGTGTGTGTGTGTGTGTGTGTGTGTGTGTGTGTGTGTGTGTGTGTGTGTGTGTGTGTGTGTGTGTGTGTTTTACTATGCGCGCTCACGGGTTGACACTCCTACTGCAGCCATCGATATCACGGTGCGCCACCTTTAGCCCTTGGGTGCAGCGAATATTACGAAGCCATCCCCCATTTTTAAGCGCAACATTCTCCGATACTTTTTAGGCATGCATATTACTGTCAGTTATTTCAAGTTATAATAGATTTACTAAACGCGGTGCGCATCGGAAGTATCAAAATTGTTTAAAGCCGGACGGACGAAACCGGATTCATGCGCTGACAGATCCGTCATGCTTCACAGATCATTCAAGTATTAGAACTGGGGTTCAACTAATTGTTCTTTTTTTACGAAAACAATTTAGTTCGCCTCGCCGCGATGGTCTAGTAGCTAAGGTACTCGGCTGCTGACCCGCAGGTCATGGGTGCGAATCCCGATTGCGGCAGATGCATTTTCGATGAAGGCGAAAATGTTGTAAGCCCATGTGCTGAGATATGGGTGCACGCAAGCGAACCCCAGCTGGTCTAAATTTCCAGAGCCCTACACTACGGGGTCTCTCATAATCATATGGTGGTTTTGAGATGTTAAACCCTACACATAAAAAACACTTTGGCTTCTCGTTTCCTCTGGAAGCATTTGCGTACGTGCCGCTAGCATCTAATAGGTGGTCGACGTTGGCTGCAGGGGCGTAGCCAGAATTTTTTTTCGGAGGTTCACACTGACCCGACTTGGAGGGGGGGTGGGACACAGGTGCACAGACATCAACTTTCTTTTGTGGCGTGACTTTCAGCGGTAGTTTTAGCAGATTGTGTACATGTATATTGATGTCATGAGACCCCCCTCTCCCCATGCGTATGCTTGTAAAGACAGTAAAGGTAAAGTAATCGCAGTAAAATACAATAAACGATAGGTACAATGACCGTTTAGAGCAACGGCCTCTTCTCGCATCATTAGACACTAGACACATTTAGTTGGGCGTACGTAATATGCCCACGTACGCAGCACTGCCGGGGGAAAGAACTGCGCATGTGCAGTACGTAACGTACCTACTTCAGTGATGTGCGCGTACGCCCGAGACAAAACGCCGCGTACGTAACGCAACTCTTACTACGTTACTTTCTCGTGAGACTTCGAAAAAACCAGAACGAGAGTATATAGTGGCAGCAGTGGCTTTCGGCGCAGACAGCAACAGCGGACCTGATGCAAGGAATGTGTCGCACAATGAAAGTCGGTGTTTTCAAGTCACGCAAAGTAAATCCAAGTGGTGCATTCCGGCATCCTGATGATTAAAAAGAAACTGCCTGGCGTTTACGAAAATCCTCCAGAATCGCCTTCAATAGGTTGTGTGCGGGAACGCGTTTTTTTTTTTGCCAACCCTCTCGACGATTGAACCCTTAAATAAAAGAGCAGCTTGGTACGTATAAGTATCCATGGTGTAACATAACACGCCTTGGGTGTTATGCGAGCTTTCACTCTTTAAATGTGCGGTAGTAATGGTAAGGTCATGAATACCTAGAACACGACCACTTGCTGCAGGGTACGCTAAGCCTCATCTGCAGCAGTGCTGGATAGAACGCTGGGGTCGATCCAGTGTGGCCATGCCCGATCAGACCACGATCTCCTCTATAAACTTACAACCTGCTCATGCCGGCGGTCCCCGTGTCACCATATTTGATTTTGCTTGTTTATTTTTTTTAGTCCTCCAAAGTGCTACAGCACTATAGGAACAGCACGCCATGGCGCTACAGCTTACCCCAATCACTGCAGCCGTCAAACCACTTTTCTGCACGTGCGTGCTCGTGTTCGCTCGGTTTTTTTTTAAAGACTATGGTCTTTTGGGAGGACCTTCGGAAAATTTTTGGTCTGTCTGTCTGTTTGTCGGTACATTCGTCTGTTTGTCTGCCTTTAACGATACCTCAAACAGCCGATTTCATGCGCAGCGCCCACCAATATTGCTCAAGGTCCAGCGTTCACACTTGTGCGATTGTCAATTAAAAAGCAATCATTGCGCAGATCTGAGATATCGTAAAAAAATATCGATGTTTTGTATGTGTGCCTTTATACTAGAGAAGGCGCACACAAGTAATTCTCATGACCGTTACAGTTCTCAGATCGCTACAGTGCGACGCAGTGCTCAAAAAAGCAAGTGTTTCCAACGCTTTGCTGAAACGACACAGTGGTGGCACCTGCCCGTCGCTTTGCATTCTACATCTTACCGCCTTCGAGAATGGCACGCATCTTTCTCCGCCGGAGCGCAGGCCTTCCTTCGTTTTTAGAGATAACTGCCAGATGGCGCTCGTGGCTAACGTGCCTCGATGCGCTCGTTCACCTCCGCTGCACACTCGAGGCACTCTAACGCAGCGCCTCCAGAATACCATTCACCAATTTTCATGCGCAGAACATCAAATAAATGTTTTGTTCACTCTCTCCAGACGCAAGACTATCGTCTTTCGACGGCATTTGCAATGTACCATGCAGATGCGGGGCCAATTTTTTACTATGGCGCTCATGCAGAGATTGAGATACGGTAGTGGAGACCCGGAGCCAGCCACAGTGGTGCTTTCTGACAGCTAGAATATTGCTTCGAGACTCTTAATTTGTGAATTGCTCAATCCACGCGTTAGAAACTGGAAAAACAATAAAAGGAACACGCACGCACGAGTGCACCACGACGTTCGTGCGTGGTCGGCTATGGGGGTAAGTCGTTGCGGCACCTGGCGGCATCTCTGGTCCCTACGCACCAAATTTTAGACCCAAACGCCTCCATAGGGGTTGTGCCAATGAGCAGGTCGTGAGTTGATCAGACGCATTGTGCAGCCAAGTTGAAAACAACAAAGGTGACGTGCACATTCAGTGCACCTATAGGAACAATGCTGAAAATTTACGCAGCGAACGCTACGGCCTGACTTGTACACTGGTGGCCCTTACCCTGGCAGTCAGAATGTTGTTCATAGGTGTCAAAAAAATCCTGTTATTACTGGGACCTAGCATACATATAGTGTGGGTGGCACTGATAAGCATTCCAAACCCTTGCATCTCGAATATGACTTATCTAGTTAAGTGAAACGCATCAAGGTATACGTTAAACTGAAAGTGTCGTTGCATGCTTCCCTAGCAGCGTACGCAACGTAATTTTCACAGCGTACGCATCTTCTCCGTACGCTCAACTAAAAGTGTCTGTTGAATGAACTAGTCTTCGATTGATTGATATGTGGGTTTTAACGTCCCAAAACCACCATATGATTATGAGAGACGCCGTAGTGGAGGGCTCCGGAAATTTCGACCACCTGGGGTTCTTTAACGTGCACCCAAATCTGAGCACATGGGCCTACAACATTTCCGCCTCTATTGGGAATGAAGCCGCCGCAGCCGGGATACGAACCCGCGACCTGCGGGTCAGCAGCCGAGTATAGCCACTAGACCACCGCGGCGGGGCAACTAGTCTTCGAAAACGCATCATTGCGATGGCCCGCCCGATCGGAGGAGCCATCGTTCATTGTTATCTCTGTTAAGCATATAGATGGCGATGGCGTAGTCTTCGTCGGGGCGAAGTGCGTTTCACAAGTCAAGGACGGGTCCGCTTACAGCAAGGAATGAGAGGTATACGCCACATGTATTCCGATAACAGTTATATGAACAGTCGTGGCTGGTTTTTGCCGTCGTCGCCGCTGCCACCGTCATTGAACGTATATGTATGCGTATCTATATATGTGAAC
This sequence comes from Rhipicephalus annulatus, assembly GCA_013436015.1. NCBI lineage: Eukaryota > Metazoa > Arthropoda > Arachnida > Ixodida > Ixodidae > Rhipicephalus > Rhipicephalus annulatus. Next base: position 61,580 of record WOVY01000982.1, read on the forward strand.
AGAAAAAGATAAAAAGCCACCCGCACTCGGCGCCCAGCTCGTCGCTATGGTGGTGGTAGTGGTTAGAAGACGAGAATAAAAGGCACCTAATTTCTGCAACCCGGTCGGGAGCACGGCGCAGTGCCTCGTCGCTATGCGCCGACGCGTGCTTATCCCACACGCGTACTTCACCCCGCAAAAAAAAAGGGGGAGGGGATAGATGTTTGTGTGCAGGCTTATCCTTTGGTGGGAAAAATCATGTGCCTTAGGCTTTCCCCGGAACGATTTCGTTAGTGGCCGGGCCCACGAAGATCAGTTCTGTCACTGCACAGGCCCTGTTAGTTTTCTGAAAAGAGAGTGCTTTTCATACGCAGCGAGGTATCAAAACTGGCACACTTGTTATTTTGCACTCATCTGTACCTGTTATTTTGTTTCGTGCCTCGTCTTTGTTTAAACAGCGCGTTAAGCGTGGAGCGGTAAACGTTGTTAGTTCGCTGTCCCTGCGTATGTTGTTTTCGTGCATTTGTGCGTGAGCAGCGCGCTGTACTTCTCGATCGGCTTGCCGTTCTCAGCGTTACATTTCAATTTGTTGCTATCGTATTAATTCTTTCGCCCTTGCGGCAAAACTGTTACTTTTTTGTGTGTACATTCATAAATACATATCAGTGTTTCTTACTTTGCTAAGGGAATAATTTCAAGTCTGGGCTAAAAATGTTTTACACAGCTATACACCAACTAGCTCGACAGCATACGTTACTCAATAATTCCTTACTTTATATGTTTGTCACTACATGTTTATGGGAATGATTTTCATGTTAAGCTCTATATGCCAAGCAGCCGCCCTGGCGCGGTGACAGCTTTAGTAAACATTTTTTGCACTTCAGTGCGCGCATCCAAGCATGTTTGCGATACGTAATAAGTAATTTTTGTAAGCTATGCGGTACGCGCACAATGCGATTTCACACGTATTATTTTTCGGGCACACTTTCTCGCAATCTTGGTTGACATTACAGTTGTACTGTGCCGTTTGATAGCAATGAAGTACTGCAATCGCAGAGGTTTTATCATGCAATCTGCCAGGGCACGGTATTCACTGTTGAGAAATGTTCAGTTGGTCTCAAAGGAAAATTCACCTGGGACCAGGCTAGACCTACTCACACGGAAATAGCTTGCTCACAGCATATATGCGTCAGAAAACCTAAATATGCGCAAAAACACGTAGTGTTCTCGTTTTTTTTTCGTAGATTTGTCGCCTGCTCCCAGAAACTATAGGATTGCAGCAAGGTGTCTTCAGTTGTTTGCAAGCGTGCAGCCGTCATTTCCTTTTATGTCAACAGATTGAGAACAGTAAAGAATATTTTACCGCACAGCATAGATATTCTGGCTAGTACTGTTCTAGCTAGTACGTGTATTGATGTTTGCAGCACTTACGGCAGCACGAACAGGAGCAGCCTCGTACCACAGATAATCTTGAGTGATCGGGAACAGCTTATTGCACGTGCTCTGCGCAATAAACTCAGTTGGAAGTTAGCGCTCGTGTCCTTCTTGTCTCTGTGTAGTCGTGTTGTTCTCGCGCTATAACTATCGTCATGCTATCAGATAGTTTTTGTTCAGTCCACAGTTACACAAAAACGTCATAATCATTGTAGTTCTGCGTTTTGAGGTGATCGTGCCCATTCACTCTGATGCGTTGAAGATCTGGAGACCACTGTAATTATCAACTTGGGATAAAAAGTGCTAGGAGCCTACCTAAAGATTGTTCTGCTAATTTCGTTCGTCAATTTATCTGCTCGATAGGTTGCGTGTCTTGCGTATCCACTGCTGCTATACGATAAGCTTTTGAGCGCGTGCAAATTTGGTGATGTCCGATCAGGTGGCATATTCCGCGCGAGTAGCCCATATCATATAATAATCGAAGTCATAAATGCACAGATAATGACTGGGTTTGATATTTATACATACTCTAAGAGCTCTTCGAATAATCTCATGAAAACTTACAGCACTCAAAGAATTTAGGAAGATATTCAGAAACATCACAGACCATTTTCTCTTTTCGTCTGTGTTCATTCAAACTCTGGGTGCTGCGACACGGTCAGAACTAGAGCAATAATCATCAAGCGGGAAGAAATCGTTTTCGTAACTTCACTCAGAAATAACTTTTTATAAAATCTCCATTCAGACCATCACTATCCTTTTATCCGCAAGATCACTTTCCTGTACCCACTATGGTGGTCTAGTGGTTATGGTGCTCGACTACCATGCCACAGGTCACAGAATCGAATCTCGGCCATGGCAGCCACATTTACGGTGGAGGCAAAAACGTTCAATGCCCGTAAACTAAGATTTAGGTGCATTTTAAAGAATCTCAGGTGGTCGATATTTCTAGATCCCTCCACTATGGCGACTCTCATTATTATGCCATGGTTGTGGCACGTTAAACCCCAACAATTATTAATAACTATACCACATTTCTGCGGACACACACACGTCTTAATACATTTGTATGCCTTGTGTTTCCCCTTGAATTCTTCGCGGTATTTTCTCTTGAATGAGTACAAGCTGGGGTGGCCAATAATACATTCCACCAACAGTGCCAGGAGTGCACCTTAAGATCTAGTGAACTTACATAGTTGTGCTGCCCCACAACACTAAATCTCTATCTCGCGTCCACCCTCGCGTTAGGAAATCAGGAAAAGCTTCATACTATTACTCTTTTACTGCGCTATTTTTCGTACCTGTACATTGATTAATATGTGGGGATTAACGTCCCAAAACCACTGATGATTATGAGAGACGCCGTAGTGGAGGGCTTCGGAAATTTCGACCACTTGGGGTTCTTTAACCTGCACCCAAATCTCAGTACACGGGCCTACAACATTTCCGCCTCCATCGGAAATGCAGCCGCCGCAGCCGGGATTCGAACCCGCGACTTGCGGGTCAGCAGCCGAGTTCCTTAGCCACTAGACCACCGCGGCGGGGCTTCGTACCTGTACACTCTTTTAGACTGATCACACCATGGAATCTCCCAACAGTAGAGGCTAAAAAGCCATGTTATACGGCAAATTGAGGTTAACTAAATGAAAAAAAAACATTTAAAAAGCCCACTTCACAACACTAAGCAACCTAAGAAAGTCTGTCATGGAAAGTTACCAATTGTATATTTCCGGATTTTTCACGACGTAATCGCCGGTACAGAAGAAAGAGACAATAGTGGCATGCATAGCCTTTGTTGTTAGATGAAAGAAGTCAAGCGTGTCGGTACTTTTAAAGAGAGCCTTGTTAACTTACATTCCTGTATGGTACTCATCTCGGTAGATATAAAAAACGACTTCTACTTGCTCTATGCCATGGTGGCATGCACAATAGGCTTTGGCTGGTTCTTCAGAGAAGCAAGTAAGGATGATTATGCAACCGCACCACTTCATGGCAGAGATTAAAGGAGGACTATCTACGCGTCTAAGCGAGCAGCATTCACCGAAAGAGCACGCCACCAGAAAGGTTATGGCAACGTAATCACAGGGGCGGTAGTGTTTTCATCATGTGCAGTCACAACACAATATTGCACTGAGTGCGCAATGAGTGCTGCTACTCATGTACCCACCCTTATCATTACAGCGAATATTGTTCACTGAGCAAATCTCAAGATTAAGGGTTTTCTCCGAGCAATGATTCGAATTATTCGCTAAAAATAAGTTCTAAAGTACACGCTTAAACCATCTGTTGCTTGATAAACCAAAAATAGTGGATTTTATTCCGAATGTGTGCTTACTAGTGCACATTGGAAATCAGGGGGGCTCAACCTATAAGCTCAGAGCATGTGCCAGTTCTGTTGCCTTGTGTTCGTTCGATGCCGTGTGGTTGACACTTATTTCTGCTAACCTGCACGCCAAGACAAGGCGCTGTCTCTGTGAATGAGGGTTCGTAGCCTGTTCTATTATTTGTTTGCTTTGAAAAAATAAGCTGTAGCAGTGATACCTGTTTTCGAGTTCAGTTGGGGTGGGAAATTCCAGGTAAAACGCTGATGATTGATTGATTGATTTGTGGGGTTTAACGTCCCGAAACCACCATATCATTTTGAGAGACGCCGTAGTGGAGGGCTCCGGAAATTTTGACCACCTGGGGTTCTTTAACGTGCACCCAAATCTGAGTACACGGTCCTACAACATTTCCACCTCCATCGGAAATGCAGCCGCCACAGCCGGGATTTGATCCCGCGACCTGCGGGTCAGCAGCCGAGTACCTTATCCACTAGACCACCGTGGCGGGGCTCCAGGTAAAACGCTGGGCACTTCGCTTGGTATCATATGCAAAGTGTAGCTAGGGCATTTTCTTTCCGAAGCCATTGCTAATGCATGTTCTTTCATATTTTCAGCAGCCAAGAGTAAAGAATAACGTTATCCTCACCTGCAGCATCTTAACTGCATCACCTGATACTCTAGTGTACAAAATAAATTCGCAGCGTACAAGTGTTGCACCCCTCATATGGGCGTGGTCTTACCTCGGAGCGTTAAATATTCCTTCAACAACAGTGTGCGGCCCACACAGCGTCTGAAATTTTGATGCGTTTCAGCAATGAACCTTTGACTAACCAGTACTTTCATTTCAGTTTACTTTGTCAGAACCCTGGCGCCCCCGCCTGGTGCATATACGCCGCGGACGGGAACGAGTCCTTCTGAAGAACCACAAGGCAGCGTATACGAGTGCTGCTTACCAGCTGTTCAAGGAGTGGTCCGACGTACTATTTTTCATCATTACGGTGCTACTCATTGGCGTCTCTACGCTTATACCCCTTATGATCATGCGTTACTGGAAGGACGTAGTAGAGGAATCTAGGCGCGAAGTTTCTTGGCGCCCGTGGTACGAGCGCGATCTGAGGAGTAATGGCTCCATGGACGACGAGGTTGACCACCCTCGCATTCTTGTCTGGGCAGCAGCCACTTTCCTCTGGGAATCTGACGAGCCGATGCGGACTAGTGGCGAGTGCCTTTTGGAGCGCTGCCCTGCTCGTGCCGACCAAAGTACTTGTTTCATCACCAGGGACAGAAAGTACCTGAGGCGAGCCGATGCCATCCTCTTCGACACCAGTACCGTCAACTACCACGACGTGCCAACGTACCGGCACAAAGGACAGTTATGGGTAATTTTGGACCGAGGCCAACCCTTGCAGGAAGCCTCCAATGACCTGCGGTTGATGACCGCTCAATTCAACTGGACAATGTCACAACGCAGTGACGCCGACGTGATAATTCCGTACAGATCGTGGAGTACGGTGCCGAGTAAAGAATCACTTGACAGCTTCAACTGGAGGTTCAAATCAAAACCCATGGCCGTGCTGTGGCTGGTGAGCAAGTGTGAGGCCGATCAAATTCACACTTCAGCAAAAACCATTGGAAATATAACGACAGAATTTCAATTAGCCCATTCCGTTGCGAATGCCAGTGGCGCCCACATCGTTAAGAACTGTGGGGGCACGCAATGCCGGGAGAATCTTGACTCTTGCTTAAAGCACTTTCAGAAGCAGTACTACTTTGTATTCGTCGTCGACAATTCACCCTGCTTTCAGAATCCGAGACAGTTACTGTTTGGTGCTCTGCAGTACTCGATCATACCTGTGTATTTCGGACGTTCCACACTGGGGAATACGGTGCCACCGATGTCCGTTGTGCAGGCCACTGGGGCTCCTACGGTTGAACACGTTTTGACAAAAATGTTTCAAATTTATCACAACTTCAAAAATTATGGCGCTTACATGATGTGGAAAGAAAACTTTGTCATCATCAAGCCAAAGAATAATCTATGTGCATTGTGCGATGCCCTGTACGAAAATCGTCGAAGTACTTCAAAAAAGGATGTTGTTGAGTGGTTGGGGCGGTCCAAGGAATGCAAAGAATTGACCAACGGAACGGCTGTCTTTATTTAAAAAAGAAAACCCAGCGAGGCGAAAGAAGCAGGCATGCCGATAGGATAAATATGTAGCGCTGACGTGACATTGTTAGTATGACCTTAGTCGCAAGTTTCACCAGTTAATAGTGGCCCTGTGTCTCGGCAAAGTTTCTCACTATACCTACGTACATGTTGCGTGCCAAAGTGTGAGTGGCCTCTGTCACTTGTCACGTGGCCACAACGGCCAAGACACATGTGCAGTTTTAGGGTTTAGCACGACAAGCTTTATGAATCAATTCATTCACTGACAAGTGCTTTTTTGTACTTCAATAAAATTTTACTTATCTAATGAGGACAATTTAATGGGCTGGTTGGTGCATAATCAATGTTTCGCTGCTTTGTAACCTCAGTTTACTTATTGTGCGTCATTCCTAACCGATACTTGCATGGTTCCATCTAAAGGTGCGATTTGCTTACGTATGACGTCAAGCTTTTTGCCCGGCCACGGTTGTCTAATGGTTAGTGCTCAAATCCTGACCTGAAGGTCGAGGGATCCGATCTCAGCAAAGGTGGCTGCATTTTGACAGCCGGATTGCTGAGCTCGTTTTGATTTGTGTAGTGACGTGCATAATCAACAAGTGACCACCAGTGCAGGGTAGTAAACCGGACGGGCGTCTGGTTGACATCCCTGCCTTTGATTTCTTCCTTTCCTTCTCCTCCTCTTCTTTCATGTGTGTCTCGACAACAGGGTGCCAGTTGAGAGAGTGCAATGTGCTTACGGTATGATATATTTTATTTACCATTATATAGTTTCCGGAATGAAAGTATTACGGTGGTGGCAGAATATCTGCAATTGAAAGAAGTATATTTAGAGTAGAATAGTTGCGGCCTGCAACTCGTAGCGGACGTGCAGCACGCGGTGCACAAACTCGGGGCTTGTTCATATCGGCATTCTCCCTGTTCCGAGTCAGCGCGCTGGCTTCATGGCTACGGTGCTCGGTTGTTGACCTGAAAGGCGAGGGATCTGTCCCGGCCACTGGGATTGCATTTTGATGGTTGTGAAATGCTCGAAGTCTATGTGCTGTGCCATTTAGCGCGCGTTAAAGTACGTCAGGTAATCTAAGTTTCCAGGAGCCCATGACTACGTCGTCTCTCGTCACCTGAGACGGTTTCGTACGTTAAGCTCTATGTACCAGAACCACGCCATGCAACAACCGTTCTTCTCATCCGTTTTACTTGTTTGTGATCATTGCACCTTCTTTTACAGCGAAAGCTGTTATGAGATCACAACACGGGTCACGTACAGCTGCATGTTGTCCGCGGCCGCCGCTAGTGTCCGTAACCACATCGCGCAAATTTAGAAAAAAACCTTGCAATATTGACACAGTGGGGATTGCACCTGGGTCCGCTGGGGGTCCGCCCAATATTCTACCACTGAGTTACGGCGGTGCTTGTCACTTGTCAAACTTGCCTTAGGCAGGCATGACCTAGCACCAATGGCACAGTGGGGCTCGAACCCAGGTCCGCTAGGTGCCAGCCCAGTATTCTGCCACTGAGCTACTCCGTTTTTTTTTGCTTGGTTGCCTGTTTATAGGCGCGTACATCAAACCACAAGCACAACAAAAACAAGCAGTAACAGTCCTACACAAACTAAAATTCCCTAAATGCTGCCAAGGGCTCTGCCCTCGACAACCACCCAGGTACAATCTCCTGCGTTTTCTGCCGTTCAACAAACTTGGCCATACATTCACTAAAATACATTCGTGCAGGCCGTGCAACCTGATCGCAATAAAAACCCGCCATTCGGGCCCTCTATAAACAGTGAAGTCCACATAGTAGCATATTAAAATCAAAAGGTATTCCCTCTTGGCCCACTATTGGCAGAAATCCTATACCATATGAATTTAAGGGTAATTCCTTCTTTAACGTCCTTTGAAGTACATCCCAAAATATACTCCCTCCCAACTTTGTAAGAAAACATGGTCTATAGTTTCCGGTTTTTCACAGATAAGGCAAATTGTCGCCCATGGTGAGTAAAAACCACAGTCTGCTTCAAATGTCTTGACAGTTAATGTACCTGTGTGCAGCTTGAAAAAGAAGGACTTGACAGCAGGAGCCACTTGAATTCTCTTCACTCGTTTAAGCAGATCTTGCCCTTGGCCTCCCGTGTACATGGCACGGTACAGAGGTTAAGGTAAAACAACGTCACACAAATCTTTGTACAACTTTTTGCGAATCACTGAAAACAAATATTAATTGTAAAATCTAATAGATAAAAACCGCACACTTAAAATAAACTCCTGAAGATACCCGTGGACAGCACCGGTCATGTCATTCGTGCTAACCACATATCCAGGTAAAGCCCGCATCAGACTCAATTGGCACACTGTACGTAAGAAAGGATCTCTTGTGTAGCAAAAAAATAAAAGAATCTATTTACGATTTAGTGTAAGAAAAGATGTGGTAAACCAAGCCTTCGTGTTTTACTTTTCGACAAAGATTAGTTCGACTGCATCTCTCCCAGTTCGAGACCCACACGAACACGGTGGAGATGCGATGGAGCTTCTGTATGTTTGCTCTTGAACAACGCAATACTTGCATCACATACCAAAGTTTTGAGGCAAAGCAAAGATTACAGACACTGGCCCTCGAAAGCGCTGAAAGATGATTACCGCTGCATCTATTGGCTTTCGTCCGGATTTCTTTCACTTGTTCTTGTCAGTAGTTCTCATTATCTTCATAATATTCCAGAGGCACCCCAAGGTACTTGACAGCTGTGGTCACCCATTTAACATTGGCAAGTAGTCTGGTCTTAACGACCGCTCTCTATGCCAGAATCCCAGACACTTTCCCCAGTTTACTAGACTGCCAGTTGCATTGCCGGACCTATTGACTACGCTGATGGTAGTGGTAACACTATCTTGATCGATACAACAAACAGCCACATCGTTGGCATACGGCAAAATTTTAACTTCGGATTCTTGTAATCTAAAGCCTCGAATGCAACTGTTTTGAGCTATTGCTAAGAACAACGATTCTGTATATAAACTGAAAAGTAGGGGACTCAGTGGGCAGCCCTGACGGACAGAACGCTTTATGTTAATTTTATCTCCTAGCGTCTTGTTGATTATCAGACGGGTCGTGCAGTTCCGGTATGCCATAGATACCCCATCTCTGTTTACAGAACCAACGTTGACATGGTCAAGAACGGCAAGCAGAAGGTTGTGGGAAACACAATAAAATGCTTTCTCGAGATCAATCTGTAGAATGGCTACCCTCTTTGATTGGAATCGCTACACAGGCGAGAAGGAGATTGGGAGCATGGTGCTTAAGTTTACATCATGGTATTTTGCCACTGTGAGTCATGCCCTAGGCACATCCGGGGGATGTGTTCTTTTTGTTAGAAAACTTCCAGGATTGGTCATACAAAATGTCTTTTCTTGTTGGTCAGGCCAAGTAGTATGGTGTGATATCGTTTATTGTGACACTGAATGGTGCATTATTATTGTTTACGCTCCAACTATTGGCCAGGAAAGAGCGAGTTTTTTTTTTCAAATTTACGACAACATATGTGTACTGGTAGAAAACACTTATTGGTGGGTGATTTCAACTGTGTCTTGAATGAAAGTGATAGATCAAGCAGTCGCAACGTTAAAGACAGAAGCAGCGATGTCCTGGCACAGGTGATTATTGAATACGAATTAGTAGATCTTGCGGAGTGTCTGTATAGCTCCCGAGATGTGAAGCATACCCACTTTCAGGGCGCAAGTAATGCCCGATTGGATCGAATTTACCTTACTGCAGAAGCGATAACCCAGTGTAGCAGTTATAACGTTGTTCCTGTTTCCTTTTTTGATCACTGTCTTGTAAAATGCAATATCGGGCCAAAAAGAAAGGAACGCCTTTTCTTGGGAACAACGGAAAATGAACTCTAACCTCTTAAGAGATGAGTCTTTTAGCGCATCAGTTATAAAAGAAATTAATAATATTACCATAGAGCGTATGGATAAAATAGGAGAATAATGGGAGCTATTCAAGCAGCGAATCAAAATGAAAGGAATAGAGAGATCTAGCGTTTTATCTTTTGAATCTAAAAAGAAAGAGAAAGAGCTTAGACAAACATTTGAGAGGCTAACCGCTCTTTAATGTGAAACTTGAACCTGGAGTATATGGTGACGATTTGCGGAGTATCAAACAGAGGATAGAGGTATATGAGGAGGAACGCTATCGTGGAGCGCTAGTGTGAGCCCGAGCAACATCAATGACTGTGGATGATCGCCCAACGAAGCGAGCACTTGGATTAGAGAAGAGTCATGCCAGACGAAATCATATAGATGTCATTGAAGTCAGTGGCATCGAAGTTTCAGACAATGAGAGCATTGGACGAGCGTTTGGCAAACACTACGAAGCACTCATTCGCTGCCACGCCTATTGATTCAGAGGCACTTAAGCAAGAGTTCCTTACCAGAATGCCGAATGTGTCAGGTGACTCTATAACGCCAACGGAAGTAGAAAGGGCTATAGATAAAATGAATCCTTGTAAGTCTCCAGAGCCGGACGATCTTTGTGCTTCGTTTTATAAGGAGTTTAAAAATTAATTATCCCAAATGCTTGCAGATGTCTTCAATCAGGCTTATGAAGTTAATGGCCTCCCTAGGTCCTTTAGTGAAGCACATACAGTTTTGATACCTAAGACAGAACACTCAGAGAAGTTAAAACTGGTTTCTTCGTATAGACCTACATCACTAACTAATTGTGATTACAAAATTTTAATAAACGTTCTAACACGGCGACTTCAAAGGGTAATCAAGCAATTGGTAGGGCCTCATCAAACATGTGGGATTATGGGACGCTACATTGTGACCAACATACTCAGCTACTCCGGTGCTTGTGACTTGTTGTCAAACTTGCCGTAGGCAGGCTTGATGTCACAAAAGAAATCGCGTTATTTCGACTTTTAAAGCGTTTGACAACAGCGAAAGAACAACCAGTCGTCGCACAATACGATTAGCATAACGAGTGGGCCGTACAATGCTCGAACCCATTATAAAAGCTTGTTCTTGTTTCCCTATTAACTGGGGGGCATACCCACTTCAGCCCTAATTCCTCATCGTCGTCAGCCACTGCATAGACAATTGGCACAAAATTCCTAGCATGTGTTTAGCGGATACCACGCTTCTCCCAAGAATTACGAAAATAGCATCGCGAATGTCGGCCTATTACTCAAAGGTTTATTATTATTGCCCTAGTTGGTACCAAGCAAGTGTGCTTGCAGTAGTTACCCAATGAGTGTTTTGAAAAGGCCGCTTTTCTAGCTTTCACTGTGACTGTACTGTGCCTACCGCGCAGGCCTGGCATTTTCTTTTATCTTCATTTGACACGCATGCATTTTTTTCTCTTACAGCGAAAGTGTATCAGTGATGTTTTACTAATGTGTAGTTGGTTAACTGCTGTATCTTCTGTCCAAGTAACAGTGTTCATACAAATTCATTTGCTTTATTAGTGGTCAGGAAGTACACGGCCGCTGTTCCATTGCTAGGAGTTGCCAGCAATATGCTTTGGGCCAATCTTCCAGATACAACAGATGTCTCTTTGAAAAAAAAAAGATTGGTCACGTGGTCTGCTTCGCAATTACCAACCCAAGTGTGAAAGAGCCAGCACATGAACCTGTAGAGGATCTCTATGCGTGCATTCTGCACCAGAGGGCCTAACTGAATCTGTTAGCAGATGTCCATAGAATAAGACAAGGAACATGAGCCGCAGAACAACAAGACAGCGATGGACAGCGCTTAGTCAATCTCTTCCCTGGGGTTCACGCAGCTGTTCATGTATGTGAGTATGCATTCGGCACACTGCGCTGGAAAGTCACATGATCTGCTCACTTTTAAACCTTAAGAAAGGTTTTCAGTGTTTGACACAGCCAAAATTATTCTTATATTGGCGGCGAGTACATATCGTGGAGCCATCTGCCTGATTCTTTCTGTGACGTATAAAACGACATCGCGTGATACCGACTGTGCGAAGTGTTAGACAACTCCAGTGATTCAGGCTGTTCACCCACGGCTTTTCTAACTTTGCAAGTGTTCGTTGTGGTTTTATTAGCTGCGAAACGAGCTAAGAGTGTTTGCTAACAAAAATTTTTTTGCGAGTCAACGTGCGGCCATCGCTGCGTCATGCACTTTCAACGGAGTGCATGCGCACGGTGCCATTGACGCCAAACGTGAGGAGGCGCTTGCGTAAAAAGTGAGTTGTTATGAATTCATCTACTTATTTGTAAATTGAAGCATTCTCACAATTCGCGTACAGTTATGTATACTGAGGCAAGCGCGATAGCGCACACCTGTCTCTTGCTTTTGCGCGGCCGAGAGATAATGTTTCGATCTGCATGGTCTGCCACGCACAATTCATGGCAACACCTCGCCCACGTTTCCAGAGTGGTATCAAGCGTCCAAAGGCCAGAGGGATGCTTTGACGTCGGTTAAGTTTGCGAGATTTTAGATGCAAAGCAAATCTTTGACTGGCCTGTGTAACGCTGTCCCTCCGTGCGCACCGCTCTTCTTGCCGCAGGTGTTGGAGCGGTGCCAAGTAGCTCATTTCCCGTAGCAGTGTGCGATGACGTCTCTCCCTCGTCTGCCATCAGCTCTCCTTCGCTTCACCTTCTCCACCACTCGCAACGCTCGAGCCCACTCCTCACGTGGGCATCATTTCACCCACACTACCTCTCCATCTGTCGGCGAGAAGAGGCCACGACCCCGTGGGTGCGCGCGCCACGAGAGTCTCGCGGAGCCGACAGTGTGAATGGCGCACCGCTGCGTGCCACGTGATCGCGCCGTTAAGTGGAACGCCGTGGCGGCATGCTTGCCGCTAGTGTGCGCGTACCTTTCCCGGCTATCGCTGGTGTTGTGAGAGTTAGCGAAACCGATCGTGTTCGCGAATGGCGACGTCAACACTGACGATGCGCGAGCCAGGGAAGCCGAATGCACGCATCGGCAGTGGAAGACCAGCAACACCGACGAGGTGCGAGTCAAGAACACCAGTCACATTCGAGAATACAAACGGCGCGTGGGTAATACCAACGAGACGCGAGCCGAGGAAGCCGAGCGCAAGCGCCTTCAACGCGTCCCGCCTCCCGCATCTTTGCGTTTTAAACAAACATTTACTCGAGTAAACGCGACACCCAGTTTTGCTTGAAACCGTTCTTCCAGCACTCGGTTCCACGCCCGTTTCAACCGGGTCAATGCCATGCGCACCGTTGCTTCTTCGCATGTCATCAGGGCTCCCTTCAGGGAGATAATCAATAGTTTTTTTTTCATTCAAGAGCCTATTTGCCGCAATAACAATACTGTTCTCAAAAACTGCGTTTTGTGTGTCCTGCTACTTTTGCCAGAATCAATATAGGGCAATTAATAATTACAAATATATTACAATAAGTGTAACTTCTCCCGCATATATTTCCGTAGTCTTAATCTTCGTTTTACCCACACGTGCTTCTCTAGGCGGGGTGCATTGACCGATGTGATATGATGCGAGAACGTCGCTTGCTGCACTAATAATCACAATTACCGTATCCTGTATTCAGTCACTCTGCCGGTCTCTGGCATCAACCAACTTATATACCGAAAGCTCAGAACATCACTGTGTATAACAGAACGAGATACATTCGAATATGCGACGCAAAAGAACAGGGTCAAAACAAAATCATTCTCGCCGCCCTTGAGCTGCTGATAGCTGAAAAAATCTTCCGGCCTGGCTTGAATAAACGTCGTAAATTCCTATGTGCACCTTTCGGGAAAGTCATATACGTATATGTCGTACTGACCAAATACTCTAGCCTCAACCCAGTGCACAATTTCTTTTTCGTGAAAGGGCTTGCCGCACCCGCGAATAATGAATGATGGGTGGTTTCCCAGTTCTCTGCATCCCGCTGGTTCTTGATTTTGGGGTATGAATGGACACTCACACCAGTTCGAGGTTGAGAGACCACATCGCGCGTTCCTTTAACCATGCAAGGGCCGAACAGAATGGTTCCTGCGATCCCAGGCTTCGCGAATCGCTCTTTCCAGCCTGGTGCAAATAAAGGTACTACGTTCCTATGCGTACGTATACGCTAAGTACACCGTCATACTCAACGAAGATTCTAACTCCACTTCCGCACGCAAAACCTTCGCGGATGCAAAACAAAAGTGGGTGAGGGAGAGGGGATGAGGGACGCTGAGTGAGCTGCACACCCGAGGATGAACACTAGTTGTTTGATTCACCAGTTTCGGTTTTATTAGTCAAGTATATCGCTGCTGCGACGTTTTCTAGGGGCTTCTTCGCGTTATAGTCTCGCCTTAATGCGTCCCGCACCGCGGTATCGAGCGGTAATCTAGCCTGTAGATTAGAAAAAAATCTGCCTCTGGCTTGACAGCAAGCTCACTGAACTGACGACGCCATAGGCGAGATACTAATTTCCTTTTTTGGATGCCGCCAAGACCAAAACTACAGCTATCGGTCGAAGGAATAACATCTGAAAGGGACATGTTTATGACATTCGCATCGCAGCTGGCACTATTCCAGATTTATACCTTATATATTCACAGTATACACGCGTGTATACGGACGCTTTTTGCCACGCAAATTTCTCCTCTTGAGATTTTCTCCTTCCACACTTGGCAGTTGAACAGACATTTGAATTATGCCAAGTGCTGTGTTCTACTGTTTTGGAACTGTTTGCAATTCTATCTGCGTTATGCTTTATACTATCCATAAAAGAGGCGCAAAAATTGGTCATTCTTAGCGGTTCACAGGCCGCTCTAGTGTCGCTGCAAAGTGATATTAACTTTTTTCTAAAACCTTCCCTATACTTGAGACCCTTAAAGAACACACAAAAGCAAACACAATGAACCACATGATCGCATTTCAATAGATACCAGGTAACTGCAGCGTTACAGGAAGCACTCTAGCGGAAGCCGTAGCGAATAGGGCCCACAATATCGAAGGAACAATTACCCTTCTAATTTCACGCATTTAAATCTGCCTACTCCTGAGACAGATAACCTGTAGCGTCACTAAAAACAAAAGGTTCGACGAAATTTTTAAAAGTTCAGACTTGTGCCTAATAGACCCTTGCAGAAGATTAAGCATTCCATCAGATTTGACAGAAAATCGGAGATTTGAAACATTGGTGCACTGCCTATACGGCTGGGTACAACATTTACGTGACACTTCTTACACAGACTAAAACGTGCGTCTTGTACAGAGTGTTCCTGCAGCCACCCTGACGAAGATTTACATCACCTGCCTCTCAAGTGTCAGATATATGAGACACAACGCGAAGTATTCCGAGCAAGTTTCCGTCGACATCTTCCATTGTTTCTGTCTCTTTCGGTAAAAAATTGACTCAGCGCTGTGTCCGTGTGTCTCGCCTATCCTTTCGTCCCGTCTAGGACGCTGTTTCTCGCTTAGACAGTTATCGTTTACAGCACAACGCTACGAAAAAATATATGTACAAACTTTTAGATAGCAGGCCTTTCACAGTAAAGAAAATACTCTGGTCAATGTTCAACTGCAAGTCTTCAAAAAAGGGCACTTGTCGCCTTCAAAAACTTTCTTGAAGAATCAAATATTTTATGGAAATATTGACCTACTGTATACGATGTCGCCTTTTCTTTCATACTAAAGGAAATGTGCAATACTGAGATAGTGTGTTTGGTATTGCGTGTAATTATTTATCTCAGTGTGAACTGACCTTGTGTGTGGAACTTCTGTACACATTAAGCTATTAGGCGTATCTGAACTGTCATGGGATGTGAACTCACCTTGTGTGTGGAACTTTTATACATATGAATCTATTAGCCGTTTCTGAACTGTCATGTGATGATAGGCAGCAGTGTACTTTCACATCGTATGCTCTGCTGTCTTGCATTTTGCACCGTTATTGTTTTTCTTACGCAATGTTTTGTCTGCTAAGCATAGGTCAGAGTACTCACTCATAAGTCGACGCACTCAGACTGAGCCGTGAATGCGAGTCTAGCTGAGTCCGGGTGAGAAGAATCAGCATGAGTTTGAGTCCGAGTGAGTCCGGTAGAAGAAAAGTTGCGTAATTGTGAGTTCGAGTGAGTTCGCCCAAAGAAAATTTTGGTGAGTCCGAGTGAGTCCAAAGCGTGAAATATATGTATTGGGGGAGCCTGAGCCAGTCTCACTATATTTTGCTGACCTAAGCTGCTATCTAGTAATCTTCAGCACTACTATCAGCCTTACGTGAACCGACGTTTATATTCACGTCCACTCACATGTTTCAAAGCAGCGTCGTTCATACACCGTTTTTATATTTAGTAATTAGAATCTTGAATCAAGGTGTCTTAATCTCCAACCTCGAACTCTTCCCGAAAATTAATTGATTATTATTTCTTACGGAGTCATCTCTTCCAATAAAAATTGTCTCGCTAGTTTGGGAGCACTCAGAAGTTTTTTTCCAAGATACTACGTCAAACAACACCAAGAAGAGCACCGATCACGTGATATATTGGTGTTAAAGAGCATTGACACTGCGGTCAAAGAAGCTTCTTTTAGGCTGACGGACTCATGACTCGACTCACTCGGACTCAGATTGAGCCGTGAGTCTGAGTGAGTAGTGTTTTGGTGAGTTTGAGTCCGAGTTAGTCCGGCTGGAGAAAAATTGTGTGAGTGTCAGTCAAAGTAAGTTCGGCTCAGGAAAATTTTTGTGAGCCAGTCCTAGTGAGTTCAAACATAGAGTTGCCTAAAATTAACTAGAGGGGACACTGGCGCTATGATCCTTCAGCGACCAGGAGAATGATGGGTAGTACACGGGTTTGCCTAGTCTTCGTACTTGCGGGTGGCAAGTCATACTTACGACTTAATTGCTGGTTACGGTTTTGTTTTGAAGGAAAGAACAAACCCTTTTGAGCTTTGTGACGCGATTGGAAAGGTAAGCCGACAAAAATAAGGTGGTGAAGCGCAACCACTGAATATTTGCTGTTTTTTGTTTCGTGAGAAAACAGCTCCAAGTCACACGAACACACACGGAGCAAGAAGCAGGCCAGAAGTACAATACCCATCATTCCCATGCTCACTGAAGTGCCGTACGTTGCAGCTCCCACAGACACTAGCACCAGTATTCCCTCTAGTGTATATTAGGAAACTCTATAAGTCAAAAGGTCAAAGCACATTTCATGAGTGAGTCTGAGGAAGCTCCAGAAGTTTCACCGACGGATAATGCTAAGTGAGAAGGAGTAACTGGTGCCACCATCATGGCACTAACCTCTCCCTTTTCATCATTTTAATAAATAAAGGCTGTAGTTGTAGCTGTATAGTAATATGATATTTCTCACACCAGCGGAAATATCATATTACGCCAGAGTTGGGACCATGAGTGCTGGTAATTATTGTCATAACTGTGTTCATGTGTGTATTTGAGCGCGTTACAACATGCCCGCCATGCAATTCATGCATGCATTCATGCAATAGAGTTTTCAGGAATAGTGTGTCGCAGATAAATGAACCCTGCAATTTGTGATCATATGATAACTTAGCTATCACTGCCGATTATTCGCATATCTGGCAAAACTTGAGGCTTATCTTTGTTTTCTTTTAATTTAAACGTTTTCAAGTGAGAAGGTTGCGGAAATCATTGCCCCCTAATGCAGAGATGATACTTGACTCGTTCTTGACTCAAGACAGCCTTGCCGCTTGCCATAAATTGTTCTCGAACTTGCGGACGGCGGATGACTTGAAGGTGACTTGGCTCGGTCGAATTCAAGACGAGTTTCAAGTCAGCTGCGGGGCTAGCTTGAAAGCGACTTCATGCGTTATTCCAACATGGCCACCTCTCGATTGGACGTCGTGCGATGGTTGGCCGCTGTTGTGTTTGCTTGCCACGCCATAGGCGCAGCAATTTGTGAGGCACACTGCCTACCGACGATTCCTCGACCCGCTTTACGTGATAGAGGAAATCCAATGGAGTTGTACGACAAGAAACAGTTCCACGCTCGATACAGATTCACGAAGAACGCCGTGCGGCAGCTGCTGGTTATGTTGCCACTCCGTGACAGTGGGGCCAACTGAAGACGGCTTGTGTCTCCAGTGTTACAGCTACTGATGACCCTCAGGTTTTACGGCGCTGGCACATTCCAAACAGTCCCCAGCAATCACGTCCGCAATCCGTAGTCGACAGTGTACCATGCAGTCGGAAAAGTTACGCTACTCATCGCAAAGCACCTGTACGCGATGCTGGTGCGCTTTCCGCAGCCGGCGGCACTTTCTATAGTTATGCGGGACTTTTATGAAGCCGCTGAGTTCTCTGGCGTTACAGGATGTGTAGACTGCACACATGCGCGTATTAATAGACCCGGTGGTGACGACGCCGAATTGTTCCACCGCAAAGGCTATTTCTATTTTTCTAATACACGACGACATTTTCTGTTGTTTCTTTCTCTTTCACTACAAACTTGACTCAGCGCTGTGTCTGTCTGTCTCACCTATCCTTTCGTTCCGTCTAGGACGCTGTTTCTCGCTCAGACAGTTATCATTTGCAGCACAAGGCTACGAAAAATTCTACGAAAAAATTCGGCAGATACCACATACCTGGGAATCAACTTGATGCGATGAACGCGGAGGAAAGGTGACCGTGTTGCAATATTTTTAGGGGCGAAATCCTTAGGGCGTGGGCTGTGCGTCCCCTGTATGTAGCCACCTCTAGTTTAGTTCTTGCAGTGTTCACTAGATGGCGGTACCGTCCCCTGTATGTAGCCACCTCTAGTTTAGTTCTTGCAGTGTTCACTAGATGGCGGTACCGTCTCCTGTATGTAGCCACCTCTCGTTTAGTTCTTGTAGTGTTTACTAGATGGTGGTACTTGTAGCTGATGATGAAAAGATGCAAGATGTTATAAACTAGAAAGCGGTACTTGTAGTTGATGAAAGACGCGAGATCTTATAAAATAGGAATGATGTCACATATGGCGCGTGTCATTGGTAAGGCAATCGTTCGATTTAGTGCGGCGACGTACGCTAGGGAAGCGATGTAATAAAATTGAGTGGGCAAAATGTACAGAGGATTCATGGTTTACCAGGTTTACCTCCGGAGCTTCGCCCACTCATCATCATTCACTTCGTGGATATGGCGGAATTTTTTGAGCGACACGTCATCAAATGACGCTAAATATATGTACAAATGTTGCACGCCGAGATATGTTGAAGACTTGCAGATGTTTATATAACCAGTTTTCCACTTGGACAATGAGGTCAGCTGGAAATGTGTTTTAGCAACACCCGAAACTGATATGAAGCATCTTCGCGCGCTGATGCTCGTGAAGATGCTGGCCCTTCACACTGCTACTTAAATCAATTTCAGCACATGGCACCTAACCACAATTGACGTAAACCCGACGTGACAGCTGTATGAAAGGAGTACATATGTAACGTTTATGAAATTGGGTAGGCAGCACTGCAACCACTATTGACGTTTCACGAAGGTTAGCGTCTATTTGGAAAGTAGTTCCGAGACCTCGCGTAGCTCTGTGGTAAAATGCTTGGCTGCCACGCAGAATGCTTGGGTTAGATTCTTGCTGAGACCCTGAAATTTATTATTTGCATTCGTGGTGGCCAACGCTGCCTATGTCATGTTTTTCTTAACACTGACATTTATTCTATGCCTTCGTTGGGTCGGCGCTACCGATTTCGAGTATTGCTTAACGCTCACGCGTTAAGATTGCCTATGTGTGTTCTCATCGTTTCTGGGTAGATACTCAGTGTCAATCACCTGTAGCACATACCCGCTTACCAGTGTCACGTTTTTCTTAACGCTGACATTTATTCTATGCCTTCGTTGGGTCGGCGCTACCGATGTCGAGTATTGCTTAGCGCTCACGCGTTAAGATTGCCCATGTGTGTTCTCATCGTTTCTGGGTAGATACTCAGTGTCAATCACCTGTGGCACATACCCGCTTACCAGTGTCACGTACACATTCGTGAGTATGTGCCACTAGTGGAAGAGGGACAACATACTAAAAAAATACTCTTGAAATAAAAAAATGTGAAGATTTATTTAAGGCTTCACACGGTCTTCTATTACTCATCTAACGCAAGATTTGACCATCGGCCTTTTGTGGTGTCAGTGACAAGTGATGCAAATAACTATCGCGTGGTGACGTAACCACATGACACATATCACGAAAATTTGCGGCGTCATCATCACCCCACTGTGACGTCAGGCGACGTCACGTGCTTCGATGACGTGAATACATGGCATTTTAACTTAGCCAAATGGGATCCATTCACGAAAGCAATGGAAGATCAGGTGAGGTACCTCCGATCTTGGATGCCAGTGCAAAAACCACATTAGAGCCAGAAATCTTTTGAAAGGTAGTGGGGAAGAATGGATACATCGACTGAGAAGAAAAGAAAAATTACTGACGTTTTCGAGTCGTCTTAAGTAAAGGAATTAGGAACCCTGTGATTTTTTTTATTGTTGAAACAGCACACTTCTTGTTAGCACTGAATGCTTGTGATGCGCGAAGGAAATGCGATTACCCTCTACTTTTACATTAATAAAGCGTGTAATCATTACAGTTCCGATGAAAGGAAAAGAGCACTCATGCTGTTGCAGAGAAGTGCGTTCATAAAGGCAGCCTGATAACAACCAGGCCCTCTGCTCCTGCGGCACGTCAACACCCTCATACATACAGAACGCCCTCATACACAGATCAAGACTCTGAACTACTTACACATGGCACATTTTACTCAGAATTTAGTGCGCATCATCTACTGCACGTTCGTGTGGGCATGTCGACTGAGGTTTTTATCACCTCTTCGATGCTGTCAAGGGCACCACCCACATACAGAGACTAAAACGGGAGTTATATTATGTGTTCACTCGCAAAGATACTAGATAAATGGTGAGCAGAGGCCTGCCGCAACACGACGACAGCCCTGATTAGATATGTGGGGTTGAACGTCCCAAAAGCACCATATGATTATGAGAGACGCCGTAGTGGAGGGCTCCGAAAATTTCTACCACCTGGGGTTCTTTAACGTGCACCCAAATCTGAGCACACGAGCCTACAGAATTTCACCTCCATCGAAAATGCAGCCGCCGAAGCCGGGATTCGATTCTGCGACCTGCGGGTCAGCAGCCGAGTACGGCGGGGCACGGCAAAAGCACTAGTGCGCTTTTCAAATGCAGTATTATTTGTAATGAATACCGACTGGATTACATCGCATGTGTGCTTTCACCGACCAAGTTTTAGAAGAGTGTTTTAAATTGAGAACTTTTGAGAAGGCCAGACTACATTATTTTTCCTAAATTTCACGTTCTGTTTATCGCCCAAGTGAAAAGAGTGGCCATCACCATGAAATGACAAGACATAATTGATTTATTTTTATTTCAATTAGAGCAGTGCATAACTTACGTGTACTTTCAGTTGCGCATAATTAACGAGCCTACATACGCAGCATGCAAGTGCGAATGCGCAATACGTAACGTATCTATTCCACGGATGCGTGCGTACGCCCGAAAGAAAAAAAAAGAAAAAAACACACGCACGTGAACGTAACGATACGCATAGCTAGTAATGATTGATTGATATGTGGGGTTTAATGTCCCAAATCCACCATATGATTATGAGAGACGCCGTAGTGGAGGGCTCCGGAAATTTCGACCACCTGGGGTTCTTTAACGTGCACCCAAATCTGAGCACACGGGCCTACAACATTTCCGCCTCTATCGGGAATGCAGCTGCCGCAGCCGGGATTCGATCCCGCGACCTGCGGGTCAGCAGCCGAGTACCTTAGCCACTAGACCCCCGCGGCGGGGCTACGCATAGCTAGTATACATGACACTCTCGCGAGACCTGTATTGAAAGAGCAGCCAGGTTGTAAGACGGTGCTGAACGTAAAACCTTGGATACAACGATTCGCTATGGATTGGATGCCAGTGACCCGAATCTGATTCCCGCATCTGATTCGTATGAACTGGGCTGCTGTTTTTCCAAACAAAAGTGGCTTATTTATAGCTTGCTACGTCAAACAGCAAATATGCTCGGATGTATGTATCTATTTAATCTTTAATTTTTATGATATCGAAAACTTCATTTCTGCAATTATAAAGACAACTGAACCTAACGATGAGTGGCTAAAATTTTGACCACGATAAAACACCGCAATATTATGCGCACTTATCTTTAAATCGTTTTCCTTTTTTGTACGAATGCTGCCGTTTACAGTTATTCATTTTTCTTTTTTCATTTTTGCGTTTGTCATACACACATACGAAGCCGATCATGACCCCTCAACTTTTGAATTCACCTTTTTGTGGGACAGATGATAAGAAGTTAAAAAAGCCTGGAACGGAAAAACATAATGTTACAAAATACGGCTCAGGTGCAAACGGCCCACTGCGGCAACACGACACTAAGTTTCCATGATCGTAAGTTGTCTCTGCGCGCGAATATAACAGACACCTTCAGTTAGGGGTACGCAACAATCCTGCGTGCGCAGCACGACACGTTGCGTACGCTGCAAGTGAAGCATTAAGGGGTTTTGGAATACCGTTTGCAAGCGTTGCGGGCGCCATATGAGTTTTAGAATAGCGTCGGCCCTGCTAGAAACCGCAACGCATGATCGCAGTGACACCGTAGCCTCGAAACCAGCGCTTGCGGGCCACGATCGCCGCACGCAATTTCGGATTTTCTGCGTGCGGTCCGCGAACGCGAACGCCGACTCGCGTTACGACGCATGCGCAGTGGCAGTGACCACACTGCAAGAGCTTACAGTGCGCTATGCTAAGACTCCCTATTATTATCAAAACATTCAGTTTACCGTATCGACCGTACCGGGATGCGTTTCCTTCCACTATAGACCTATCATATGGAAAATGAAAGAGCTATCGAGTGCTTCCGAGCGCCGTCGTGTGGTAGCGGCTGTGATAACGACCACGGTCGTCCAAGTCATACAGAATCGGGTGTATCCAAGGTTTACGTTATGCACCGTCTTGCAATCTGTCTGCTCTTTCAATAGAAGTCTCGCTGGAGTGTCACGTATCTAGCGCTATGCGTATCGTTATGTTTACGTGTGCGTGTTTTTTCTTTTTTTTCTTTCGGGCGTACGCGTGCATACGTGGAATAGATACGTTACGTACTGCGCATGCGCACTTCTTTCCCATATGTTGCGTGGGTAGGCTCTACTTACGCGCAACTGAACGTGTCTGATATCTAATAGGAGACCAATCAGCAGCCACGCTCACAGGCCAATTGAAGAGCAGGTTGTGTATCGCTGCTCTGTTTGGTTTTATCAGGAGTGCCAGTATCGATTCATTTGTACACCCACCAAAGGAATTTTCAAACGTGTCCTGTAAGGTAAGGCCATTTTACTTCCCGGTAATTTCGACACAGCTGCCACAAGCGTGCTAAAACTTTACCAGTTTCCCAGATAACTTTTCGTGGTGTCAGGTTTTCAAGCCACCCTTATACTCGCAACTTAGTTTAGAAGCTTTAATGCGTTGATGTTGGTTGGAAGGACGACGTGCACACAGCGTGAAAGACAGAGACAACAAGGGTTGTAAGTCAGAGGTGTGTGTGCGACACCCTGCCTTGTCCGCATTTTCTAATCACTGTAATCCTCACTTAGCTTCGTCAGGCTAGCATCTATTACTGACGGAGCACCCCTTTTATCGTACTTTTGTATACTTCTACTGGCGACTTACGCTAGAGGCTGTGCGATGTCAGCGCGCGTTGAAGAACCCAAGGTGGTCAAAATGTCTGGAGCTTTCCACTACGGTGTTGAAGATTATATCGTGGCTTTGGGACGTGAAACCCCAACAAAGTGTACTGGTGCTGTTAGGTCCTGCGTTTTCTGCGTGTTTTGTTATTTTCGCTTGCACGCACAAGCAGTATACAGAGCGATCCCAGCCAACTCTGTTCAGGGGGGAGCGCAATGTCTGAGCACTTTTGTAGCATCTAAGTATAGGGGCTACGTTTAAAAACACAGGATGAACGGATCAAAAAGTGCAGTCAACCACAAAAGCTTACGTACTACGCCAGCGCGCGCCAAATGCCTGTCCGCGGTGTGCCTTCAACCGTCGACCGCAGTGCTAGGCCGGAAATGGGTCCTTTTTCTATTCACTGTCTTGCAATTTTGTACTGCTGCGCAGCACAGTGTTAGCTCGCAGTTTAGAGGCCAAATGCTTATCTACAGTGTGACAGTCACACACCTATTTTGTTAACAGGGTCAAAGCTGTCAAGGCGCGCCTCAAACGGCATTCTACAGACTAGTTTCTCACATGATTGATTGATATGTGGGGTTTAACGTCCCAAAACCACCATATGATTATGAGAGACGCCGTAGTGGAGGGCTCCGGAAATTTAGACCACCTGGGGTTCTTCAACGTGCACCCAAATCTGAGCACACGGGCCTACACCATTTCCGCCTCCATCGGAAAAACTAGTTTCTCACAAGTGTGTGAGCGATAGCAGTTGCGCTCGTATAGACTGCTCTCGGGGTAGACGCACGTCGACGCAGATGCCAAAAAGCGCGTCGAGTCAAAAAGCCGTTGATATGTGAGGTTTAACGTCCTGAGACCACCATATCATTATGAGAGACGCCGTAGTGGAGGCCTCTGGAAATTTCGACCACTTGGGGTTTTTCAACGTGCACCCAAGTCTGAGCACACAAGCCTAAAGCATTTTCCTCTCCATTTAAAATGCATCCGCCGCAGCCGGGATTCGATCCCACGAGCTGTGAGTCAGCAGCCGAGTACTTTTGCCACTAGACTACAGCGATAGGGATCGCGTTAAAAAGTTGAAGGTTAACTTTTTTTCACCAAGTCATAAAACAGACTGGCCATAGATTAAGGGAGGTATGCGTCTAGGCCGCTGCAGTGCTGTCGAGCGCCGCTGACGTATAGCGGGAATGTCGGCGGAAATGCTCGCGTCGTCCGTAAACTTTTCTTGCTGATCGTAAATGCACACACGCAACGTTTTTTTCGTGCGCATTATGTGCGATTTTTATGTGCATCTGTTTCTCGCTTTTTGAGCACACATTTAGGGTATTCATGTTCAATGCATTGACGTGGGACTGTTACTTTCTAGCCATATCGTCCCACCGAGTACCGAATATGGACTTGTCTTTTCAGTTTTCGGCACGGCATGTTTCGGCTGCCTAAAAAGCTACAAGATACCCAAGATGCGATCAATGCCTGGACAGAACGTCACCGGCTCCTTCACTTCATATGTGGGATCCTTGCGGGCTTAGTCTGGTTAGTCATCCTGTTAACCTGGCGGGCATCCAATAATCACTGGGTGCATTGGCAGGAGCGCGAGGAATGCGGCAAGCCTTCTCCCCCCCGAATCCTGCTGTGGTCGCCTTCGCTTCATCGACGCGGCGCGGGGACATTAAACAGTAAGCACCATCTCGGCCACCTCGACAAAGGTTGCGAAGTCACCGAGGACCACGCACGGGTGTACCACAGTGACGTCATTGTATTCGATGGCAACAGTCTTCGAACAGCCGACTTTCCGACTTACCGGCACCAAGGACAAGCCTGGATCTTCTGGGCGACTGATTCTCCCGACGGAGCGCTTGCACGATACCTGCCACGCACGGCTCCACCATTCAACTGGACCATTGGCTTCAGGCAGGATGCTGACATCGTGCTCCCTTACAGAACCTGGACATTCTTAGCTGAACCCGACGCGGATACCCAGCATGATCTTCCCAGTATCTACACCAATAAGACACTAAACGCCGTTTGGTTGATAAGCGAGTGTGAGCAAGAGGAATTCGAGCATCCTAGAGGCCCCATGAACAGTCACTGGCGTGGTACCGAGCGCTTTGTCAAAGAAATCTCTGACGAGGTATACATCGACCTTATCCCCAAGTGCGGTGCTGAATATTGCAGTTCCCGTGACGAATGCCTGAGCCTCTTTCAAGAGACTCACTTTTTCATCTTCGTAATGGAGTCGTCTCCCTGCTTCCAGCATCCCGCCGAAATTATTTACGACGCGCTAAACTACACCATCGTACCGGTATATTTTGGTGCGAACTCTTTAGAAACGTCACTGCCGCCACATTCGTTTCTTGATACTACAAGAATAAAGAATGCGCAAGGCATTGTCAGCGTTCTCTCCAAGGTTAGAAGCTTGCTTAAATTATACACCCCTTTCTTTTTGATGCGAAGTCACTATCGGGTCAATGTACCATCGAACAATCTGGACGCCTTGTGTAGTGCGTTGCAAGATGAAGGGATAAGTAGTAGCTACACCGATATCGTGTCTTGGTGGCTAAGCCGTGCGACGTGCGGTGACCTTACGCAGGCCAAACATACGAAAATACCAAGCACTACGGGAACGAACAATTACACCGTACGCTCAAATTCGTTGCGAGGGCTGTAATTAAGTTTCTGTAGACATCTAAATGGTGTATAGCTTGTATTTCTGTGAGTCAATGTATAATGTACTGTGTGTTTGCTGTTAGCATCGTTTTTTTTTTCAGCATTTTATCAGCTGTGAAGCAGCTTTGCGTGCGTTTTCATTTTTTAATAAATATAACATAAAATATTTCTCGTTTTTCTGTTCTGCATGGGCTTCTATACAACTTGGCAAGTTTTCAATCGTTTCAGAAATCGCCATAAACTGTGCTACGCCATTTGTGTACGCCACGCCCAGTCTCTAATACCTCCGTACGGTAGCTCAATCTTTCGTAAGCTGTTAAATCGATATAGTACAATCTTAGCCTTTTTATACAATCATCAGAAAAAGCACTCATTCTCTTCATTACTACCACCGTAGCTTAACGGATGCAATGATCAACTTTACACATGCTCCATAGCTGCAGCGTTAACAGAATATTACTTTTGCGCGAATTGTGCTTCATCCCGAAGAATCTGCGGTGGAATAGGCTATTTTAGTATACTGCTGGCTAGCCATGAGGGTCCTCTACTTGAAAACACTGAGAAAGGGAGAGCACAAAGAAACGTACCACGTTCTTACTTTTTTTGTAGAACGGTAGTGCTCTTTCGTACCCAAGGACGTTTGACCAATGATCACGTTGCAAGCTCTGGCTAACTGCAGCCAGTCGCTATTCATTTCTGTTCTGTTATACGAGGGTTGCTGCACCGAGCTCGAGGTGGAGAACATTTTTCTCTACGTTCTGAAGTAAAAGAAACCAGAAGATCCTTTCTGAGTTGTGCCTAAAAGTGCCGTCAGGATTAGACAATTTCGAAGTTGTCATACCTCCCTTACAGCAGCGTGTGTAGACTAAACTAATAAAGCAACGCTATGACACTGGCAGCCTAGCGAAATTCAGTAATCTTTGCATATCTGCTTTTATTTTTGAAACTGCGTAACGATAAAGTAAGTTGATGCAATTACGTGTGGATATAGCATGTGTGTTTTGCCTATTTTCTTTTTTTTACTTTATGGTGTCGCTCACCTGGCTTCACTCATTGTGCCATGAGGCAGTGTTTTTGCTCTTAACGGCCGTTTTCTTTGTCTGCACGCATACTTCTGTTTGTGTCTTCTGTTTGTGTCTCCTCGTATTTGCGGATGATGTCCGAAAAACTCGGGAAAAGAGCACAAGACATGCTTAGTGGTTGTGTGGGGCGAGACTGCGAAGAGAAACGGCAAGGGGAAATGTTACCGCTTCTCAGCGGGAACACTTTTTCTTCAGTTGTTACGAGATAACAAGAAGTAATCTTATCACAACTCATAAAAATAAAGAAAGAAATCTTCCGTGCCTTTTGGAATGGTCGTGCAAGAAACAGTAGCAGCGACAGTTTCTTACGAGTCGATCGATGCTATAGCTGACGCGCAGACGGAAACTTCACTCCAGTTTTCATTAGTGATTACTCTTCACTTCTCGAACGAAAAGATAACATCTTATTTGTTAGTTGATTGCACCTACTTCAAACTGCTTTGGCAGGAACGCGTGCTGCTGACTACTAAGGAAATGCAAGTTTTCAGCTTCTATAGAGTGAATGAGGGTACTTTGACCAGGCTTTCTTTTTATCTTGCTTTGTAATTTCGCTGATAAGATGATTACAACATTAAAATTGCCAAAAAAAGTAAAAAAAGGGACCCTTGTAGAAGTACTGTGGTTAATCCACATGTTCACCAGGCCTCACACTGCCGACACTGGGACCTTTCCTACAGTATACCTTTAGAAAGAGGCGGTGCTGTTTCACACCGGCTTCACGGGAGCATCCCCTGTGTACAAAGAATCGACGCCTCTAATTGTAAGCTCTCAATATACATGCACATATGGCGTTCATATAAATCGTTCATTAGACGCTGCATGGTAAAAATTATGAAACTGACTATAGTGAGAGAACCCGTCACTTCCACAACCGAATACAGTGACGGGGCACGGAAATATATACCACTCAAGCCTACAAAAAAAGAAGTGAAAAAAAATATGTCCCGTCGCAGTAACTTCGGCCTCCAAAAGCATATAACTGTAGCCTCATCAGTATAGTGTGTTTGCTAAAATGACAAGCCCCTGTTGACACGAACATTGCGATATCGACTCCCGGGTGGCCAAGGTGGCCGAATTTGTGATGGACGCTAAACTGCTTAAGGCCCGTTTGCTTAGTTTTAGGCGCACGTTTAAGAATCCCAGGTAGTAGATATTTCCGAAGCCCTACACTACAGCGTTTCTCATTATCACGTCGTTGTTTTTGGACATTCAACCGCAACTTTAATTATTATTATTACTTTTAAAGTGACAGAGTCTTTCATAGTGGAATGTACCTAAAGCAATACTTGTAATTGCAGCGTGACAGTTATAAAGCACTGTTCCGTTGCGTTCGGGTTATCTCTTAGTGTGTGTGTGTGTGTGTGTGTGCGTGTGTGCGTGTGTGCGTGCGTGCGTGCGTGCGTGTGTGTGTGTGTGTGTGTGTGCGCGTGCGTGCGTGCGTGCGCTTGGGCTACGTACTCAGGCTAATGTTGTGACCACTCCGCAACTGGATTACATCATCCAGGCCAACAGGACTCTGATCTGTGAGTTAAATGAACAGTTTTTTTTTTCTAGTTGAACTGAAATGTTTTCTTTTTTTCCCGTCCTTGGGCAACGTGCTCAGGCGAGTGTTTCGCGCGCTCCCGTCATTTCATGTGCCTCTTGGGTTCGTCATCCTGTTTTCGGTAGATATATTTCCCTGGCCTTCCCAGTGGCTCTTCTCGACGTTTGCGGATCCTTGCGGCGGCTCGGGCGTGCGCTATGTGAGGCGGAGCAATTTTTACTACTTCTCTTCTCTTACCTTTTCTCTTCTGTCCCTTTAATTCCATTCCCCTATTC
Source organism: Rhipicephalus annulatus (assembly GCA_013436015.1). Lineage (NCBI taxonomy): Eukaryota > Metazoa > Arthropoda > Arachnida > Ixodida > Ixodidae > Rhipicephalus > Rhipicephalus annulatus. The sequence goes on from WOVY01000982.1 coordinate 90,725, forward strand.
CCTGCACGACGCTGTGGAGGTGCCCTCATATGAGAGAGGCAGTAACGGCACCGCGCTTATATATTTCTTCCTTTTTTTCCTTTAAGAATCTCTACGCGCGCTAGCTGACGTTTCATCACACCATCCTTTTTACTTGTCCACACACGCACAGAGGAACTTTAAAGGCTTGTGATATAAACAACTAAATATTTCGTAGGTAGCTGAGCACAAGAGAAAACTGTCAGAGTGGGGTGCTAAGGGACCATCTTGCAACAACGCAACAGCACCAACACGCAAGTAAGAAATTGGGAATTTCCGACATCTTGAATCCGTAACACTGACGACCGCGCAACGAGTGCGTTGCGTGACAAAAGTTGCTCCAACGACGCCCTTGCAGAGTGGTCCAAGTGCTGAAAGGCGTAAACCGAGCGACAGCCGTGGGGCTGTGTATCGGGGTCAACTTGACGACCGCGACAGAACGACCACGCGGGTGCGCCTGCCAGGCGCCACTGTTCAGAAAGCGGTTTCTCAGGGGCTATCTTTGTTACGGCAGTCAAGTATATGCCTTTCGACTGATAGACACAGGGCGAAGACTTATACTCTCGAATAACCACGCCGCTATAACGTAGGACTGTAATCAGTATTTTCACGGGGTGCGAAATGTACGCGCATGCAGCGTAGTAACACTCTAGAAACGACCGACCAAAATTTGAAGAGGCAGCAATATTTCGTCACATTACTTCCAATTGACGTTTCGCCATGAAGACGATAGTTGTCTCGTTGTCGATTCACTTCCCGTTGTCGTCGCTGCAGTTGCACATGCCGTCGCTGTAGCGATCGTGTTGACCCGACTTCATGAGAGGCTACTTGTTGGAACTCCGATAAGTTCTACAAAACCGACTCGAACTGAACTGTCTGTTTGCATCAGAAGTCTGTCAAAGTTTTATTGTTACCCCGCCGTGGTGGTCTTGGGACTAACGTACTTGGCTGCTTACCCACAGGTCGCGGGATCGAATCCAAGCTGCGGCGGCTGCATTTCTGATGGAGGCGGAAATAATGTAGGCCCGTGTGCTCAGATTTGGGTGCACGTTAAAGAACCCCAGGTGGTCGAAATTTCTGGAGCCCTTCACTATGGTGTCTCTCATAATGAAATGGTGGTTTTGGGACGTTAAACCCCACATATCTATCAAATCAAAGTTTTATTGTTCATTTTTTTTTAGAGGCAACGCTTCTTATCTTGTTATCCGGGTTCGTCACGTTTCAAAAAACTGAAAGCGAACATCTGCTCAACGAAAACGTGTGTAAAAAACCGACTTCTCGCGTACATCAATCATGCATATGACGCCACCAGAATGCATTACACTGCTAATAATACATGCGTCGTACTTGGACCGAACGCAGATATATACTGATGGGTTGGCCTCGTCCAGCAGCTGATCAGGTGCCGCTGTAATTGTGGGCGCAGCATTGACAATGAAATTTAAGTTTAATTTACTTTAAGTTTAATTTGAGTTGACAATGAAAAATACGTCAACAGTAACAGAGCTTTCTGATATAAGAGCTTCTTTACAATATCTTGTTCAAGAGCGCCCAGGAAAGTAGGTCATATTCTGTGATTCGAAGGCAGCACTTCAGAATGTGCAGTTTTCCATGCGTAAGAGTAATCATGAACAATCGAGGCATGAAATACGCCATTGCTACTATCAAGCTCTAGCACGAGGGTATGGTATTATATATCAGTGGCTGCCTGGGCATATCGGTATTACTGGAAATCAATCAGCCGATGATGCAGCCCGCTCCGCCCATGAAGGAACCCGTGTAGTCCCGATTCCTCTATCAAAAAATGATGCAGCAAGACAACTTTACTTGATGTTTCGAGATCTTACACGCACGTTTTGGTCGTCTACCAGCTTCCAAAGGTCTCACTTATATGAACTGTATATTTCGTTCAAGCTACAGCTATCATCGCAACTTTTCCGCTCTGATGCAACACTGTTACGCCGCCTTTGGTTGGGCGTTGCATTCACGAAGACGTACTCTTTTCGCACCGGTATGGCAGACACCTCTACATGTCGTTCCTGCGAAGCTGAAGAGACCATCGAACACGTCCAGTGCAGTTGCGCTTGCCACGACACCCAGCGATGCCAGCTCCGGATGGTTTTGAACCAACTAGACTCGTAGACCATTCTCTGTGCAAATGATTCTGGGACCTTGGGCGTGTTTCTCGATAGCGCAGAAAACGACTAAAGCGCTACTACAGTACTTACTACAGTAAACACAACAAACCTGAGTGACCGCCTGTAGACTGCGTGCGCTCCCTCGGGTGTGTTCGTGATTGTGTGTATCTTTCTTTCCTCTCTTCTATCTCTATTCTCACCCTTGTCCCAGTGCAGGGTAGCAAACCAGACGTGCGTATGGTTAACATTCCTGCCTTTCCTTTCATTTTTATCTCTCCCCCTCTCTCTATGACCACTTGCGCCATTCGTTTGTCTGTCTGCCCATGCATCTGTCGACCATCTGTCCACCTGTCCATCCTTTGTACTAGTCAGCGTCTTCCATGTAGACCTTATGGACCTTAGGACCTATCTCCGCTCAATCGTCATCATTCACTTCGTGGAGATGCATGGATTTTTTTTTTAATTTTTTACGTAGCAGGGGCTTAAAAGGCAGACTGTAATAGTCGAAGTAGCGGCATGAACTCATACATTTGTCTCGCAACTTGAACTATATTTGCAGTAATAATTCCGTCAAAAGAGCATGCGAAGAACACAACTTGTGCAAAGGTCTGAAAAACCTTAGCTTTTTGTAGAATCTTGCAACTATCTGACGTGCGCTGGAAGAAACCCGTCCGCGTCTCCCCTGTCCTTGTGTTCTTTCTACGCAACCATCGTTATACCTTCCAAGAAACCCTACACTACACGAAAAATGAAACTCGCTCCCCAGATTTGCGGTTAAACATGAAATTAAAACAATCGACATCTTTAACCCTATAAACGTCGTGCAGACGTTCTTGCCACGCGAAAATACAATGATTTCAATCATTCTGTCAAGGAACAGAAAAACTGACCAGAGTTAGATGTGAAAGCGCCAGTTTACCATCCCGTATTTCATGCATAGCAACCACCAGCTTTGAAGCATTTCCGAGATGAAGCACACCCTAGTACAGATACGTTTCATCACTGTCATATATACCATCAATTCAGCACTTTTTCACGTAATGTGCGTACCATAGACGAGCTAACTGTGTTATCAGGTTTCAAAACATGTAGCGCTTTTGTGGGCTGTTGAAGGAGATTCGAAACTTCAATTCATTTTTTCACCCCGATAACGAACACTATGCGTGTGCGGCGTCATTATTAAAGTGTGCTGAATTCTCAAGTTGGGCATACACCTCATGTTAGATTTAGTCAGCGTGCAGAGCATTATTCGTTACTGCGTCTGCGTGTTCTGGGTGACGATCAGGTGAAACCCGATAATTCAAAAGAGTGGTTCGCTTCAAGCCACAAGCACCATTCCGAAGGTGCAACGACTTGTTCGGTGGCTCCTCGTGCAGGTACCGTATGCTTTACTCGCCCTAGCATCTTGATTGATTTATATGTGGTGTTTAACGTCCCAAAACCACCCTAGCATCTTCGTATCGATGGTTCTGTCTGTTATATGCTAATGACACTGCGCTGGGCGTGGATGGCATTGGGTTGGTGTCTTTACAGCAGAGCTTGCTGAAATAATTTGCCGGAGAAGTAGCGAAGTAAATGTGTGCCCATCCCTTCTATATCGGAATCGTAGTCTTGCTTGCGTCACCTCCCGTTTCCCTCATTCTCCAGTTTGGGCCCCCTTCTGGTGATTTTAATCTGTCAAATGTGGTAGCTGCCGTAACTTTTTTATAGGTATTTGGCATTTATTGGCTCTTTACCTTTCTGTTCCTTTCAGGTTGTGCTGAACTATGGACACACTATTCACACGCTTACAAGGCGCACGAAACTTCATAGCGGAAGTCACACGTGAAGTTAGTGGTCGTGTGCATCAATGGGCGCTGCTAAATGAGGCTTTCATGCACATCATTATCTTGGGAGTGATATCCTGCTGTTTTTCTTTTGTACTGTACTTTTCTGCCTTACTCTTAACAATTGCTCCAGTCAGAGTGAAATACCGTGAACTGCCGACGGTAAATCTTCCGCAGCCTTTAGAGACGCCGCAAATACTACTGTGGACGTCTTTCGAACGCACGTGGGGCAATATGACACCTCCGAGCAGCAAAGAGTTCCTGACGTTGCCTTGTTCGCCCAACGGTACCAACATCTGTTACGTCACAGAAAGCCGCGATGCAATCCACAAAAGCGACGCCGTCGTATTCGACGCTGATAGTATTGACTCGGCCGACTTGCCCTCGGGCCACTACCACGGCTTGGCTTGGGTGTTTTTGACAACAGGTCCGCCCCGGTCACATATTTCGTGGTTCCTCTTGCAGTCAACGGAGCTGTTCAACTGGACCATGGGGCTCAGAGAAGACGCAGACATCGTGGCACCCCACAGGTTATGGGAACGTACGAGTGCAAATAATTCTGTATCAAGCTTGGAGGTGGCCTTCGGGGACAAAACAGTGACTGCCTTGTGGATGATCAGCAAATGCGAGCAAGAAAAGCTGGAACGTAGTGGCGGCTCTTCACTCGCAGACAATCGCTGGAGTGGCACTGAACGTTTCATAAATGCGGTTGTGTATAATTTTGACGTCGACATTGTTAACGATTGCGGGGCCGAGATTTGCGGCTCCGCAGCCGAATGTCTGTCCTTGATGGAAGGAACTCACATCTTCGTCATTGTTATGGAATCGTCCCCTTGTTTTGAGCACCCGGCAGAAATTATCTACGCTTCGTTGAAGTACGACATTATACCAGTGCTTTTTGGAGTAGGAAAATTTATGCACTCGTTGCCGCCTCATTCATTTGTCGACACCACAACTTACGCCGACGCTGGCGAGGCTGTCAGCGTTCTCAGGCGCATTAGCAGGTCGCCTCAGTATTACGCCGATTTCATGGCTAAGCGGCGAGGTATTTCAGCGAGCGTGCCACCAGTGTTGTGTGCTTTGTGCAGTGCTCTGTATGCTCCGCCGGTGAAATCGCGGCACGTTGATCTTGTACAGTGGTGGTTAAAGCGTTCAACGTGTTCTTCCTCTTCCGCGACGTAGATCGCATACGACAATGCTACCCAGCGCTTTACTATAGCTATAAAATAGCATTCGCGTGCAATAGCTGGCGACACCATATATGCTGCTGCAATGTTCGAATCGCTCATGACGCAAATCAGTGCATGTTGAAGATTGCAGCCAGTGCAAAAGACAGAACTAATACGTAGACTACTTTGGCTACTTGAGTTTGTGCGAAGGCATCTTTTTAGTCATTTTTCTAACAGGAATCTTTGCACGGCAAGTTTTATGAATTTTTTTAGCTTTTATTGACAACGTGGCTTGTAGTAAGTGGATGAAATGAGAGAGATAGCTTTATTATTGCCTAAGAGTTTAGTAGCCAGCCTGAATCATTTTTTTATCTGTTACTGAGCCTAAGAAAAAGAGAGGGTGTTGAAATATAGAGGGTGAATGTGCTGATGAGAAGGAAATTGCGAGGATTACATAAAGCCTGGAATGTACACAAGCCATTTTCAGTTTTTTCTAGCTCTGTCTCACACGAAATCTTGTTCAGTGCTTGGCGCGGATGAGGAGCAGGTCTGAACACAACTTTCTTCGATACTTGTTGTTCAACAGAAGGCCATCGATTTTGTTTGTATGGCATATCGCAGGCGTACGCACACATGCAAGGCAAAAGTAAATGTACGACTAACAAGCCCTGGTGAAAAAAAAAATAATTAGAGCTTGCGCAGGTCAAGATTTGCCCATTGAAGTCAATGTGCCGTGCTCGTAAAATAGTTGGACAGCTTGTGGTTAACAAGAACTTTGGAATAAGTGTAGTTGTCATTGTATCCACATTTGTTTGTTTTCACTCTATTCGTGCTTCAAAAGGTGGAAGAGGACCTGACAATCAAGTATCACTTGCTGATTATTGTTACAGAGTTCCTCACCTGTTTTTTACAAATAAATATGATCTCGAAGGGCATATGTACTCAAAGAAGCAAGAGTTTGTGGAAAGTTCCAGAATTTTGAATTGTCCGAAGCATGTGCAGAATGATTTCATTTCGGCTTGCATGTACTACTGTTGTGGCTGTTCTGCAGACACGTGTTGTGCGAAAAATGACGAACGATATTGAAGACAATATATGCACACACTCACATAGCCGAGTATTTTCCATGCCACATTTCCCCATGCACAAATAATGCACACATGTATTTCCTTTCTGTGTGCACATGGTACTTTTTTATCTTCCGGTGTGGCTGCAGTATACCTTTGAACAGCTGAGAGATTAAAACAGCTTCACGCTATCGCGTAACGGTCCGACATCACGCGATCACTGCATGAACCCACCTGCCAGGCATGCACTGTCAGATTGTCATTGTACGCAGATGACATCTGCGTTTGGACGTCTGCAGTAACACGTGTACAGCTGCGAGCACGAATTCAGAGAGCTGCCATTCAAGCTGCTTATTACCTGCGTAAACGAGGTCTGGAAATTTCCTCCGAGGAGCGTGCGCTTGTAGCATTTACGCGCAAACCAACAGCGAGCTACAGCGTGCTGATAAACGGCGAAACGTTTACTTACCTCCGATCGTATAAAGTCATCGGTGTAATAATTGACGGAGACGTCTCATGTAGCCCTCATGTATTGTACATGAAAAAGTAATTGACAGGTATCAGTTATCTGTTCAAGTTTCTTGCTGAAAAGATATCGGGGATGTCCACAGCCGCTATGTTTCGATTATACGGGGTTCTTCTTCTTGGATACCTTCGGTACAGCTTGCCTGGGCTGACTTACGCGAGCAAAACAAGTCTACGGATGATTCAAAGGGTTCGGGCTCAAGCACACCGGATTTGTCTAGGCCTGCTTCAAAGTGCATCAAGAGTGGGAACTATCACCATCGCAAGGGACCACCTTATGAAGAACCACATCGATGGTGAAACGCTGAGGACACATATACGACATCTTGCTTGAACTCCTCGCCATATCCTAGCCTCTCTACCAGCGGACCGCCCACGCACATCTTACTGCAAAACAGTGACCGCACATGGTGAGTCGATCCCAACTTCGTTCTCTCCTGCTGCTAGACTTGTGACTCCTCCATGGGGCCTCACCGAACCAATTATTATTATTATCATACCTGTCGTCCAAAAAAAGCCGCTTTGTTGCCACCGGCTCTTAGGCAGCTCAAACTACTTTTCTTGTATGAAAAATACCAAGACTCCATGCATATATATGCACTGACGGATTGGCTCGGCCGAACAGCTCAACCGGAGCAATCGTGGTACCAAGGTTCGTCATGACGATTAAATTCAAGACATCCTATGCAACAACTTCAACGGCAGCAGATTTGGCAGCCTCTCGTACCGCGTTACAATTCGTCATTGGTCAAACTACACGCGAGTGGACTATTTCTTCGAATCGAAGGCGGCACTTCAGTCTCTACTGTCAGCCTCACGCCGTATAGACTGCATGAGCAGCTGGTAATAGAGATAGCACAGCTTATACACCACCTAACAGAGAGGACAACAAATTACATTTCATTACCTCCGGAATGAGGAGGAATGCATTACCAATGCGGAATTAAAGGCAATGAATGTGCCGATCAAGTTGCCCGCTCAGCCCACGCTGAAAACCATGAGGTACTACTACGGCTTTCTAGGACAGATGCTGCGCACAAGCTCCGCTGATGTGCTCGTCAGCGCACCGTGTCACAATGGAATCAACCGCACTTCAAGCATGCGCGAGTGCACTCGTTTGAACCTACGCTAAGTCTTGAACTCCGTTCGGAGCTGCGCTGAGCAGACACGACCCTTTTTTGTCGGCTGTGGTTGGGCGTTGCGCTCACCAACGCCTACGCTTTTCGCGTTGGGATGGCCGGTACCACCGCCTTTGACCACTGTGGCAACTAAGACACTATTTGTACATACATTTTGTGACTACCCACAATATAGTGCACATCGACTACACTTTTGCGACGCGCTCAATAAATTAGACAATAAACTTCTATCGGAGGAAGGAATTTTACATTATCGTCAGGATCCAACATCACAGCAAAAGGCCTTAAAAGCACTACTGTGCTTTTTGCAATCGACCGGCTTCTCTAAACTGTTGTAGCCAGAACGATTTTCGAAGACTGTGCATGCGTGTGTTTTCGTTTTCTCCTTCGTGGCCATGAGTTTCCTTTTCTTTTTTTTCTCTCTTCCCACACCCTCTTTCTTGCTCTATTCCCCACCCCCATTACTGGATAGCAAACCGGATGCACATATCTGGTTAACCTCCTGGCCTTCATTTTCATATCTCTCTCTCCCTTGATGCGGAACTATGGCTATTAAAATATGAGTAGCACGACAAGTTTGAGGATCCATCTTTAAAAAACGAAAACACGGAGCAGGTGATCCATGTGTCGCGAAACCCTCGTTCACGTTTTGCCGCTGAGTTACTTTCTTGAAGCGTGTCAGTGCGATCATCTTTGTCTGCTCATGATTTTTTTTTTACCACGTGTCAGCATCTGTTAATCCAACCACACATATAAATGTTTGTCGTTTCAATAAAATCTGAGTTGATGGTTTGCGCCATGCTTCGTGTTCCTTTCTCCGTGTTTTCATTCTTTCGCGGAGCACTGTGCTAAGTGTGACATATTGTGCCCCTCTATCGCGCAACACCCGGACCGGCTGCTATCAAGCGCGCACAGCGGGCTTACGGCTGTGCCTTCTACTCTTGCACTAGCAAAGGTGTCAACACAGGCCCCTGGTTTGCGCAATAGCACTCAATGGGAAACCTGCTCCCTCTCCGCTGTGAACGGGCTTGGTATTTTACTATCTTTAAAATCGGACTGCATTTTTTATCTGTCCCTTGCGTTCCACATTTCTTGTATCCTGACATGAGCTACTTTTATTTTTTTCTCTATTGCAACGTGAACGGTCCAGGGACGCTATGCAGGATCGCCCGAGCTTGGAGAGAACTCGGGATCTTTCCGAACTCTGGCGACACCATTTTTTGAATGAGCCAACAGTGCGAAAAAGCAAAATCCACCTCTCAATGCGCTGCGTTTCCTTGGTTACGATGCAACCCGGCATCGCGACAAGGGTTGTCGACAAATTTGGGTGGTGTTTTGAAACCAGAGGAATCTTCTTTTATTTGTGGGCCGTTTCACTGAGTGCAGGTGCGCATCCATACACTAAATTTGTCAGAAGCTTTTCCTGGTGATGTTTCTTTTTTTAAAGCATGAGCTGTTTAAATTTATTTTGAAGCTTTTAATGCCTTCACTAAATCTCTTTTAGAATTATTAGCATGGTGGCCTCTGAGATTTGTTTCGGCCGAGCGTTTCACAACATCACGACCACAGCTAAACCTGAGGCCACGTGCTAATCATCATGGTCAGCCTGTGCGTTCTAGCGCACTGCTAGGCGTATGCGCGTCTTTTTTGTCGTCGCCATTGTCCGCTAGCACCCGAGCACGCACGGCTGGCTAATTAGCTGTTTGTATGGACGGTATACTTGGCTAGTTAGGTCAGGACTTGCTATGATCAAGGTAATTAAGTCAAGCCGTGGTAAGACCATTGTAATTACGCCACACCTTAACAACCATGGCAATGAAGCCGTGTGAAGCTAGAACTGTGCTGATTAAAGCATGCTAGCGGACGCACTAACTAAACCATGTTAAATAACGCGATGTTAACCATGAGCATAAGTAAAACCATGGTAATTGGACCTTACTGGTCGATCCATATTAAGATTGTGCAAATAAAAATTACGTTAAATAGCTCTATACTAATGATTTTTAGCTAATTGCACCCAATATATTTATTGACGTTTTAAGTGAAACCTTATCAATTAAGACAAAACTGTTCATTGTTATGTTCATGAATCCCAAAGTAATGAGTATATTTAAATTCAAACCAGAGCTAATGCTGCCTTCACTTTGAAGCAGACCAAGCAGAAGGCCGAATCGTATAGCTGGAAGCAGATACGTTATCAATACACAAGCTCCTGTATGGCTCCATTCTTGTGCAAGTATTACAAGATGACCAAAATAATTTATATGCAAAGAATCTGCCCATTAGCGTCCACCGAATCAAACGCTTGACAGTCACAAAGGCACCATGAAAGCCCCACTGCGATGGTCTAGTGGCTGAGGTACTCGGCTGCTGACTCGCAGGCCGTGGTATCGAATCCCGGCTGCGGCGGCTGCATTTTCTATGGAGGCAGTACTTTACGCTCGTGTACTCCAATTCGGGTGCACGTTAAAGAACCTCATGTGGTCGAAATTTCCGGAGCCCTCCACTACGGCACCTCTCATAATCATATGCGGGACGTTAAGCCCCACATCGTAAAAGCACCACGATAGTCACCAGTTGAACAGGGGCCTTCTAAGAATCAACGAATTTGTAACTGAGTTCAAGCGTCAATAAGTTTGATTGGCAGACGCCCGCGGCGATGATCGGGTTCGCCCACAACGTTTGCTCTTTCCGAGGATCAGTGCTCACGCCACAACGCCAGCGAGCGACTAATTATACTCTCAGCTTTATCGCGCAGACTATGTAGACACTCACTTTAGAATGCCATAAAAATTAGTAGAGTTTTCACTCGGGCCAAAAACCGGCTGAGCTACGCAGCTTCACCCCAGCCATAAGATGGAAACACACCACTCAATGCTTCAAGAAAACACGTGAGCTAGCTATTTACTACTGTGGTAGCTTGAATACGTCAGCTTTGAACAGTGAAAGGGCTGCCTGCTGTTTCCATTTTCTGCATGCTCGTTAGTTGGCATGTTACAGAAGGGCACATTAAAGCAAGTTTCTCGCAGTGATTCGGCAACTCCGATCGGGACTATTTAGACAAGCGATGGTACGTACCGAATTTGTGAAGACCAAGATAACCATTAACCCGGTTTTAAATAATGATCATTATCTCTTGCCGACACCGGAAGACTTGTACTCGAGCATTGCAAACGGCAAAGTGTTTTGCGTACTGAATTTATCATCCGCATATCAACAAGTGCCGCTCAGTCCGGAGTCCAGACCACTGTTGACCATTACCACGAGCTTGATCTGTTTGAGTTCCAACGCTTTCCTTACGGGGTGGCCAGTGTGCCTGCACTCTTTCAGTGCCTAATATACCGTCTTAAGGGCCCCGCCACGGTGGTCTAGTGGCTAAGGTACTCGGCTGCTGACTCGCAGGTCGCGGGATCAAATCCCGGCTGTGGCGGCTGCATTTCCGATGGAGGCGGAAATGTTGTAGGCCCGTGTGCTCAGATTTGGGTGCACGTTAAAGAACCCCAGGTGGTCAAAATTTCCGGAGCCCTCCACTACGGCGTCTCTCGTAATCAAATTGTGGTTTTGGGACGTTAAACCCCACAAATCAATCAATACCGTCTTAAGGGGCATACCAAATGTCGAGTGCTATATTGATAACGTCACTGTGGTGAGCTCAACGCAGCGGAGTGCCAAAAGACTCTCGATCATGTCTTGTCACGGTTTCACGATTACAATATCACGTTAAATGAAGGCAAATGCCGTTTTTTTTTCAAAGATTCTGTGACGTATTTGGGTCAAAAGGTTGACGCAGAGGGAATCTACCCGACCAATACAAAGAAAAATGCAATCTTGCAGACACCGGAGCCTACCGCAAAGACTGAACTAAAGGCCTACTTGGGCATGTTAAATTTTTATGCCAAATTTCTGAAGAACATCGCAACATTCACAAAGACACTTTATAGGCTTTAAGACAAGAGGAAAAGCGGTCTTGGACAAAGGAACAGAGCGAAGTTTTCGACGCCACCAAGAGGCTACTCACACGCAGCCGCTTCTCAACTTTCCATGATGTAGGAAAGCCTATCGGTCTGTTGTGTGACGCGTCATCGTACGAACTCGGGCCACTGATTTTTCGCGAGACGGTGGAAGGTGAGCGGCCGATCGCATTTGTTTCGCGAACCATGACTTCGGCAGAAAAAAACTACGCGCAGGGTGAACGCAAGGCCCTTGCCTTGATTTTCGGGTTGAGAAAATTTCACCGCTACCTGTTCAGAAGGACGTTCACCCTGTACACAGACCATCAGCTGCTCATGGGTATTCTGGGGCAAGATAAACCAGTACCTTAGCGTCGCCGCGGCCCGCTTGCAACGATGGGCGACGTCACTGGCAGCTTACAAATATCAGCTCAAATATCGACGCGGAAAAAAATGTAGAAGTAGCCGACGCATTGTCGCGACTACCATGCGCAGATGGCAACGTAGAGGAGTCAGCCGAGTGTTTGGCAGTCTTTGAGTTTCTTCCACTAACAGCGGAAGCAATAGCAAGGGCCTCAAAAAGGAACATAATCTTGTCGCGCATGGCCGAATTCGTTATGAATGGCTGGTCAAACAACTGCAAACATGATCAGAAGCCTTACTACGTCAGGCGGTGTGAACTTTCTCTTGAACAAGGATGTGTGACCTGGGGTTCGAGAGTCGTCATTCCCTACTCCATGCGCAACCACGTGCTAAACTTGTTACACAAAGAGCACCCTGGGACCAGCCACATGAAAATGCTCGCCAGATGTTTTGTGTGGTGGTCGGAAATGGGCCAGAGTGTTGAACAATACGTTCAACGATGTTCTATCTGTCAGGCCTTAAAGCCCGCTGCTGAACCGGTACCTTTGCACCCGTGGACGTACCCGGCCAAATGTTGGTCGCGAGTAGACGTGGATTTTGCGGTCAAGGATGTGAACGCGTTTTCGGTCTTAGTCGATGCTTACTCAAAATTGGTGGAAGTGTGGCCTATGGCTTCCACGTCGGCAGCAAATACAACTGAAAAAATCCGAGGTGCATTCGCCGCCTGCGGGCTTCCGGAAAATGTTGGTGAGCGATATAACTGACCACAGTTCACGTCCGCCAAGTTTGCGGATTTCTTGTCGGCTAGTGGTGTGAAGCACGTTCGCATTCCTCCGTATCATGCTGCATCCAATGGGGTGGCACACAGCATGGTGTAGACTGTCAAGCGAGCTCTGCTAAAACAAATTTTACAGGACAACGCTTCGAATAGTTGCTGTTCATTTCAAGAATGAGTAGACAAATTTCTGTGCGCGTATCAGGACACTCCCAGCAGTGTCACAGGGCAGTCACCGGCATAGTTGTTTTCGAATAGGCAAGCACGCACGAAAATTTCCTTATTGAAACCGTATTTCGGTAATGCTGTGCGGGATAAGCAAGAGCGTGTGAACGAACAGTGTGATCAGAGGCGTGGTAATGAACGGGTGTTTTGTGTTGTTGATCGCGTTTACGTGAAAACTGTGTGCGCAGAACACGTGTCATGGCAGGATGCAGTGGTGTCTCAAGTGGTCAGTGCGGTGACGTATGTGGTGAAAGTGCACAATCAGTTTCGGTTCGTCTATGCCGATCACGTGCGATCGCGACATGCCTCCACGTCTACGAGGGCGGAGGACGCAGAGAGACAGCAACATCGAATCCATCCAGCGGAGTCAGCTCCCTCCACACTTCCGATGCCTGTGGACACAAACAACGAGCCCGTTGTACCCTCGCAGCAGGTCCCACGCCCGGCAGCAAGTAAACCGAGCGACCCCGCCGCAGCTGAATGCCACGTGTCTCCAGAGGGTCCGAAAAAAACCCGAGGGGACGTAATCCCCTTCACCTCCCACTGCTGTGCTCAGTTCGCCTAGCAGTACGGACAGCCCAACGATGCGTCGTAGCACGAGGGTGCGGAAGGCACCGGACCGTTTTCAACATGCGGACTTTCGCAAGTGAAATGACGTCTCCATTCAGGGAGGGAAGAGATGGCGTAACGCGAATACGTCACCTTCGAACAGTGAAAGGGCTGCCTGCTGTTTGTATCATCTGCATGGTCTTGGTATGCTGTTCAACGGTGATATATATATATATATATATATATATATATATATATATATATATATATATATATATATATATATATATATATTCCTTATACACCGAATAAAGGCTTTTTCTTGGTTGTTCAAGCTGTGCCTCAGTTATAACAACTACAGTACCTTTTCTAGTACATTATACGTCTACGTGTTTTTGCGGCTGTGATAGTCGCCTGAATCCGTGTTTATCGTCTGCGATTGTACGGTGCGATATCGTCGGGCTGGGATCAGGCATGAATCGGATGCGAGAGAAGTGAACATGGCATCGACGCGACGGCAACGTTGTCACGTGCCGTGTTCATGAGCATTTAAGGTATTGAAGAAGTACAGATAGCAGCAGATAGATATCACAAAAGATGTGTGATAACGTGCCCGGCGTGCGTCGTGGTCTTCGCTTGTTTGGTCTGCCTCTCAGCTTGGCTGCTGCTAGCTACGCACGCCGAAGTGCGTATTGCATTTGCCGTTCAAGCCTTAACCTAACGTTTCTGGCATTGTGCTGTTCGGCGCAGAGACCTTTTTTGTGCTTTCCACTTCGCGTACTGTTTCCGTGGGTCGCTTCACACGAAAGAAAACTGTTTGGAATGCTTCGCAGCACGTTTGCGAGAAAATTGTTTTTTGGCTGAAGATATTAAGTCACCGCTAGCGTTGTTAGGTTTTCTTTGTGCGGCTACATGTATTCGAATTCACTGCATGAGTGAGAATTTGTTAAAAGTGCAGCTATGCTCAGCATCGTTATCTGTGCCGTTCGCAAATCACTTGAAGCTCTAACGAGCGCAATAAGAGAGAAGTGGTAAATCTAGAAAATCTTTGCAATCTAAAACTAGGACGTAATCTTTGAGCAAACACTCCTGCCTCGTTAACGGCTTGCATGATACCTATAAGTGCTTTGTTTTTGCTGCGGCAGCTCCTTAAGACTTTTTTCGCGAAAGAGCAACGTAAAGTGTGTAAGAGAAAATTAGTTCGAAGGTGGTAATTAAAACATAGCCAACATTTTTCTTTTCTTTTTTCTGATCATGCCGAAGTCAAGTGCTGAGTCAACTACTGCCGTGTCACATTGTGCGCTGTATGTGTAGTTGTGTGCGTTTATTGCAGTTTTATTCTGCTTTTTATAATATTGCCTATATGTTTAATTCTTGTGTGTAATATATAATCAATATATCGCAGCTGTATTTTGTTTTCGTTTTCACATGAGTGCGGGTGCGTTTTTTTTATCTACCCTCTCTTTCTTGCCCCTATTTCCCCGCCCCCAGCACTGGGTAGCAAACCAGATGCCAATATCTGGTTAACCTCCCGGCCTTTCCTTTCTTTCTCTCTCTCTCTCTCTTTCTCTCGCGCGCGCGCAAGCGCGTCTCGCAGTGCAATGAACATTCCTTTGTGCCTGCGTTTATCAAACAATAACAAAGATGGCATGTGCTTACCAAGAATATCACTTGAAAATAAAAGCTTTCGCTCCTCCAATAATTCTCCTGTTTTAATTAAAATCTGTGCATAGACGCACATTGGTATCGTGTGCTTGCCGCTCTAGCAGTGCCGCTTACACGAAGCTCATCGATGCATGCAAACGACGCGTTAAAAAATATTAAAGTATGGCCTCAGAGACGAGCGCGCACGTAAAAATGGTCTCGGGGGCTGTATATTATTCCTAGTCACTACGAAATGGCCTCCGAGGCAGTCTTTTCGAGGCAGTCTTTGCCATCTCTGAGACTGCAAAGTTTTCCCACACCCGTTTGGTGCGCTGGGAACCCAAATCAGCCCAAGGGCCTATGGAACCTTTTATATTACTCTCTTAACCTTTTATATTACTCTATGCATTCAAGCAGATATAAAAGTTACGTGATCACGTGGCTACTACGTATCGCATTTCATTTCACTGCGCTCAAGACGTATCCACTCACAGTCTCGTTGCCACCATGATGCGAGTGCTGCTTTTCCAATGGAGGTGGAAATGTTGTAGGCCCGTGTGCTCAGATTTGGGTGCACGTTAAAGAACTCTAGGTAGTCGAAATCTCCGGAGACCTCCGCTACGGAGTCTCTTATAATCATATGGTGGTTTTGACACGTTAAACTCTACATATCAATCAATCGGACTAGCCAGAATAGCTCCGCAGAACTAATCGGACAGACATCACGGTGCCTAAAGGCCTCGCTTCATCATTTGTGCTCAGAGGGCATAAAGTGTTCGTCGAATCTTGCCGATTATCGAGGTGCCTGGATCGTGACAATAGTCAGATCTCGCACTTTTTGAAAAAATCTGCAAATGAAGAGTCATGCGTTTGAAAGGGAAAATTATTACATACCTAATTATTTCTAAATCACTATCCTGTATGTAACTATACCAGCACGTTTTCAAAGATGTGTTTCTATGCCTATTTACCGATATAAAAAATTTTGAGTCTGTTCCTCTATCGCGAAGTACGGATCACTATGAAGAAATAAAAATTGGCAGATCCCACGTACACTGGGAATCAATTATATGCGAAGCACGAATGAGGAAGGTTGATATATCACTTTAAAATGAGCACAACAATGCGAGGTGGATGTAAATTAGGCCATACATGGCTTCCATGTTATTATTATGTTTCTGCCTGGCATATTGTTCGTTGTCCTTTCACGTGACGTAATACCTAATTTGGTATATGTGAAGCTAGCGAAATCACTGCGAGCGCATCATGAGCGTGGTATGTAGTCATGTTCTTACATTACACGCATGCCATGATTTCCACGTGAGGGCCTGTCACTTATGTTCGCCATGCAGTCATGTCATACCATACCAGCTTTGCTATATGTCATGTGAACGAAACCACCACAGGAGCAGCAAGACCATGACACGTAAATCATGACAGTTCATGCTATACATGCCATGATTTTCATGATATGACTACACAGTTGTGCTCGTCATACAGTCCTGTTATTTATAACAAATTTGGTACTAGATGGCCGTTGTCCAAACAGCCAGGAGAGCTGAGACAGTCGTAGATAGATAGATAGATCGATAGCTAGATAGATAGATAGATAGATAGATTAGATAGATATATAGAGAAGATAGATAGATACATAGATAGTAGATAGATAGATAGATCAGATAAATAGGATAGATAGATAGATAGATAGATAGATAGCTCGGAAGTAGATAGATAGATAGATAGTAGTAGATAGATAGAGATAGATAAGATAGATAGATAGATAGATAGATAGAAGATAGATAGATAGATAGATCGATGGAGAGATGGATAGATGGATAGATGGATGGATAGATCGATGGATAGAGGGATAAAGATAGATAGATCGCTAGTGCTCGCTCGCTCGCTGCTAGCTAGCTCGCTAGCTCAGATAGATAGATAGATAGATAGATAGATAGATAGATAGATAGATAGATAGATAGATAGATAGATAGATAGATAGATAGATAGATAGATAGATAGATAGATACGGTCAAACTCGCCGAAGTTTTCTACGAAATGTTTCGCATATAGAGTATAAAGAACTGTAAGATGAATTCTTTTTTAGAGCACGAAGGTTTCTTCTTTGTGAACATTATTTATGACGTGTGAAGATTGCTTTCGTGCATGGACATATTAGTGCACGAATTTATCATTACTTTATACTGTTATTCATACCTTAACGATAGAAATTATTACGTAAAAGAAGAGGACTAGCCAGAACACGAACCTCTCAATAAAGACTTTTAAGAAAAATAAAATTTAGACATTGGAGTATGCTTTTTTTTTTTCGGCTGCGCTAGATTTTGAAACCACGCTCCCGCGCTCCGAGGGCGAGTGTCTCATATACGGGGCTGCATACCGACGCTTGCCGAATGTGAATATATACGAGTATTATCAATGCGTTGCGCCAACATCACTAAACGAATGCGAAGGTAGAGCACTTTCTACAAGGACTTCGTTGCGATAGGTCATGCTGGTGGAATAGAAGTCACGTCTAGGACCATAAGTACAAGTTGCATGTAAAGTTGTACACGTAAGTAAAATTCCGACTTGATAATAATTTGATTGCCAACACGCGCTTCGGTCATTGCCGACCGTACCTTCTACGGAGCGATTCCAGACGCTGACGAAGGCAAGAAATAATATGCAAGACGCCGTGCCAATTCCAGCCTACGATGCTCCAGAGGAGAGCGTATACACGGAGTTTCATACGGTGAAACCCTATCCTTGAGCATCTCCTAAAAAAACTCCCATAGGATATTCTGCGGTGGTTAAGAAAAAATATACAGTTGAACCCTGTCACAACTAATACTGATAAAGCAAATCAATTGGGTAGAGCGAAAGTTAACTACGAGCTTTGTTGGGTCATGGTTACTTTTGGCGGAAATTCATTCTTTTGATAGCGAAACTAAAAACGTGTGAGTCGTCGTAAAAAAATGTTTGGTTCATGAGGCTCAAAATCCACCCCTGTCCCACAATGTAAGTAGTGAAAGACAATTCACGACCACATTTTATTATGTAGATATCACATTGAAAAATTTTTTAACGATTTTGTCAAGCGAACTTCGTTCTGTTTTTATTGCACATTCGTGCATTCTGGTCTGTGTAGCTGGAAATGCCTCTTGGAGACAAGTAAGGATTAGCTCATTTATTCGCAACTGAAATGAACATGAGAGGGCGCTGTGGAGTTGCAGCATGGCCGATTTATGGAGGTCACTGCGTCCACTGTCACTGACACAAATATTGAGTTTTCTGCAGCGTGATTGCAGTTCACGCTACTTTGTAGAAGGGGAGCGGGTTGTTGACGCGGAACATCTTATTTTAGTCGGCACCAGTGGTCCCGCAAGCGCGAGCGGCGTTCTTGAAGTGGTCGCGCTGTGTTGGCAATGCGCATGGCGCGCCGCATCTCTGCGAAATTTGTTTACATACTTCAGACGCCGCAGCGACTTGTAGTCACTGGATACAATGGTCATTTATTAGGTTCGAGTTAACACTTCAACAATGGTGCCTCGCCTGGAAAGAAGAAATCCGCTTGGTCGTTCTTTTTTTTTCTTCATGGGCGGCACCATTCTACCGTGCTTCTACCGAATACGACTGGCGCTTGGACTGTCTGGACCTCAGTACGCACCTTCCCTATGTTGCCGCTAGGTGCCGCATGAATCGCTGGAGTCGCAAATACTGAACGTGAAACCTAGAACCACGCGTTTTCGTATGTAGGGTATTTGCTCGAGCCAGATGACCTATTATTTGAAACCTATTTTTAAGGCTGCTTTACAATCCATATTGGATATTACGAGCCTATTTGTTCTTTTGATGCTGCTTTGTTTGAACGTTCGGCTGTGTGTATATCCCCGCACCACCTTTTTTCTTGCGGCACTTGTCTATTTAAGCGTGTACTATCTTGAAATAATTCTGCTCTCTAAAATTGGTCACTACAAATGCGGAACGCCCCACCGCGGTGGCCTTGTGGCTAAGGTACTCGGTTGCTGACCCGCAGGTCGTGGGTTCAAATCCCGGCTGCGGCAGCTGCATTTCCGATGGAGGCGGAAATGTTGTAGGCCGGTGTACTCAGGTTTGGGTGCACGTTAAAGAACCCCAGCTGGTCGAAATTTCCGGAGCCCTCCACTACGGTGTCTCTCATTATCATATGGTGGTTTTGGGACGTTAAACCCCACATACAAATCAATCAACAAATGCGGAACGCAGAACGCCATATCACTTGGCTGGTAATATGTATGGCATATCTTGTTGTCAATTATCTCACGCTATCAGCGCGCTTCATAAAAGTTGCGCCAGAAGAACTCACAACGCTCAAAGACGATGCCACGCGCAAGTTAATAGCTCAGTTGGTTAAACAAGCGTTGACACGACCTTTTACATGTAGTCTCTTCTATTTATTTACTATAAGGCTCAAAATTTGTAATCACTGGATAAAGTCGTAATTTATGGAGCGTGTAAAGTATGCTGAATTGTATTTTTTAGACCGACCGGCACTGAAAACACGCCCCATATGTGCGGGGTTTTTCGGGTTTTGTTGCCACTGTACGCAGCATAATAAATGACAATTTTCGACAGTGCCAATTAAGCTAGGTGTTGCTAAAAGGCAACTAAGGAGTCTTGCAATGCGTACTTCGTAGAAAAGTTCACACTGCCTTCTCGCAGCTGGGAGCACTCGGAGTGAGGCTGAAAGAAAATCATGACTTAAGCTTTTAATATACAGCGACAGCTGGTTTTCACAGTTCTTTCGAAATTTCTGCAGCCCTCAACTACGGCGTCTCTTATATTCCGATGATATCGTGCTTTTAGGACATTAAACTCAAACAGTTATTTATTATCATCACAGTTCTTCAGTAACCATTTTGTTGTTTTTTGCTCGTTTGTTTGTTTGTTATTAACAATGGTACATCCCTCATGCATAATCTGGTCGATTTCCCTCAATATTTCGTGGTTGGAGGAAGCCTTTCTTCATAGAGAGTGCTGGCCGCACATTTATTGCGCAAGCAATTGGGTGAAAACAATGTCCAGCAATCAATCACTACCTGTCCTACCAACTTCGAGTGTGTCCTGGCACAAACACAGCACAAAAGTGCACTTAGAGGTGGAAAGCTAGAATTGTGACCGATGTCTATAAGCAACAGCTAATTAAGAGTTCAGTTTTCTTTAGAGTTCAGTTCAGTTGTGCACTATCAGTAAGTGGTCTCCCGTGTTGTAATACGATTTCATTTAGGCATTATGCCATCTGGTAACGCCAGTTTGAAAAAAAAAAAGAATTACTGTGACAAAGTAATCAGGCAACACACCATACTCAGTCTTCAATGATAACATGTACATGATATTATAGATAATTTATGCAAAATATGGACGTTAACGTTATTTCTTATTCCTCCGCTTTTCTTTCCACTGATACTGCCAACAGCGAAGCATGTATTCGCGTACGTGAAATCGTCCAAACGAACACAACACAAGCTTGTGCACGTGCTTGTGCAATGATGTTCGAAACAAAGTTCTAGATCAAAGAATAAAAAAAATAGCATGCAGGATTCTTCGTCGCGCGCCACAAATGCAACCGTCCTCTTCATCTAAAACAGTTTCTGGAAATCCTCGGGCTAGAGGCTCGCCCGATTTCCTGCCGCCGGTGTTTGTGTTGTCGCTGGGTAATTCAGAACTTGGCGCTCGTGTATTTTAGCTCCAGCCCGGAGGAGGAGCCCGCGGCGGTGCGTCCGCTCTACACCCGCCGTTACTTAGCGCGCGCTCGTGCGTCGCGGAATCAAACGTGACCGAGGGAAGCATTGATAACCGCATAACAGGAACCCCCCCCCCCCCCTTCCTCACGATGATGGCTGAGCTTTCCGGCGCGCAGCCGTGGCGACGCAGAATAAAGCAGCGCTGCGGATGCCTCCACGTTTCGACTGCAAGCGTCGCCGAACGTGCTCACTGCGCCTGCATTCTTGTTTTCACTCGATTGGGCAGCGAAATTACGCCCTTCAGACAGATAGTGGCCAGCTACTGCAATCAGCAGCCACTTCGGGAGCCCCCATTAAAACTCGTTCCGGAGCTTCGCTTCTTTCGCGCGGGGACGTTTATAGACGCGTCTATAAGTGTCGTGACGCCCGCCAGTTCCGGACAGACGCTGCGTTCTTTTCCGATCGAGCCAGCCGCGATGTGGAAGGGCGACGCCAGGCAGGTTCTCTCCGCCGAAACTGTCGCTGCGTCAAAATGCAGAAACGAGAGACGGCAAAAAAATTTGGACAAAGAGGAAGCTGCTCCTACGCTACACATGGTCCAGATAATTCTCGTGCGATCGAGGCGCGAAGCGCGAGTTTCCAAAATGAGCCACTCGGTCACCACTGGGACTAGATGGAGTGTACTGAAGGTAGCGGGAGAAGACAAGAAATAGACAAAGCGAAGTTAGTAGGTGCGTGGCAAATATACTGTTTGGACTGGCGCATATGGGCACTTTCTCTAAGCGCAATAGAGAGAGAGGGTACAAGTTGACTTGACGCACAAGTATATATGTCAGTTTGTGTCGATACTTTGGAATAGAAAAAGTGTGATAGATGTGGCATACGTCTACGTATAAGCTTCAGCCACACCAGAAAGAAAATGTGAATTAATGGGTGATAAAACTGTAGCGGCTGCGGACGCGGAAGGAGAGTACGAGTTCACAATATCTTCGAACGTTGCGGAGACCATAACAAGACAAAGTGAAGCGGCATAGGCGCTGGGCCATTTTTTATCTGCTTGTCTCTTCAGTTATGCTTCCATGTGAAGGTATTGGTCACAAATCAACAATACCATCTTTGCATCCATACACGTGGAACACTATATAGGTGCCTCCAATATTATCGTTTATTGACTAGAGGTGTGCTATTTTAGATCCTGTCCTATGGCGCCAAAGAGTCTAATTGGCCATATTTTTAGTTGTAATTATTTTAAAACGCTATCACCATGCATTTTGAAAACGCGGCACACATTCATGTCATGCTGTACAGCATGACATGGATCTGTGCCGTGTTACATCTCGGAGTAGACATTTACAACTTCATAGTAGTAAATGTTTCTGGTCTACTACTAGCAGTTACTACTTAGGTAATGAGTGTTGTGACAGCGCTTTACTACCTCAAAAGTTAGCAAGTAACACTACCTTTCTTTTTAAGAGTGTATAGTTGAGCCACTATGAAATTACAACTTTACTGCCGGATTTTTCGGTTGCCAACTCTGGCGGTGGGCCGACTACGTAAGCACACGCTCAAATATATCTCAGAAAAGGAAGTGGCCGAAGGTAGAGTCGCTCACTGTTTGCACTGAAGGAACAACACTATACAGAATGTTTCAAAAATGTGTCCGAAATTGCTCGAAAAGCAGGAATGATTGATTTGTGGGGTTTAACGTCCCAAAACCACCATATGATTATGAGAGACGCCGTAGTGGAGGGCTCCGGCGATTTTGTCCACTTGGGGTTCTGTAACATGCACCCAAATCTGTGTACACGGGCCTGCAACATTTCCGCCTCCATCGGAAATGCAGCCGCCACAGCCGGCATTCGAACTCACGACCTGCGAGTCAGCAGCCTTAGCCACTAGACTACCGCGGCGGGGCTCAAAAAGCAGGAAAATGCGATATTTGCTCACTGTCTTCACAGTTGCTTTTTTCTGAATTTGAAGATGGCTGGATACATCATTTGGGTTAGAAACTAAAAATTTTATAAGAACTAACCTATTAATTAGCACAGTTAAGCACTTTTGTCTAGATTTGGGTACATGTTAAAGAACCCCAGCTGGTCAAAATTTCCGGAGCCCTCCACTACGGCGTCTCTCATAATCATATCGTGGTTTTGGGACGTTAAACTCTACAAATAAATCAATCAATCACTTTCGTCACATAGAGAATTGAAGTTCTTCCTACGAATACCCCATTGTAATATAGGGAAGATGACCTCCGTAATCATTCTATTGTAGTGAAAATCAACCGAATTCAGTGGTGCAAATGACATTGAAACACCGATGAGTGCCACAAGCAGACGACCAGAATGATGTCACTGTCAAACACAACGACTACAAAGGTGCAACAATTCTGCGTTCGTTAACGGATTTGTGCCATGCGTGGTATATTTGCAAGCGCAGCCCGCACACCCATGCACACAACGACATTGGTTGGTGATTCATATAACGACGCTCACTTATTCGGGATGTCCCAGGATAATATCGCAGTTGCAGTCTTTCAAGTTTCGGTCTTGGTTTCACGGCAGAATTTGAGAGAAGTTCATTACTTCGCATTCATTAAAAGAGGCCGCTTTTACGAAATTCATAAGCTGCAATGGGTTCTTCGCCATGAGAACATCAATTCTTGCTGGTGATATAACCATCCAACCACTATTTAAACAGCAAATTTATTAAACTTTCTTAATGTTGTCCCAAATGATGTCTTCAGTCATCTTAAAATGCTTGTGTGTGCTCACGTAATTGTTAAGGCATCGGACAAATACCGCATTTTCTATATTTCTGAGAATTTTGGATAATTTTTTTAATCTCGCTTTAGAGCTTCCTTTTTCTATCAGTTTCTTACTACAAAATTTTTTTCTACGCTGTTAGGCGCTTTGTAATGACTTAAGGGTAAATGGGCACGTGAGCTGTGGGTACGATTCGGAATGTTTTAAGGTCATACCAAGTCCACAGGCATGACTTTGGAAGAAAACTGGACGCGTGTTTTATTTGATTACGTTAATCTTTTAAAGGAGCCCTGCAACACTTTATCGACATGGTCAGAAAACGCTACCGATCGGTAGTCAAAGCTACTGGGAACACGTGATCCAAACATTGTAGTGCAGCAAGTTGGCTGGGATTTGCAATTCTCAAAATTAGCTACAAATCATTCCTTCTTTTTTTTTTCTACAAATGATACCATATACCCAAACGACCACGCCGTACACCCAGCGCATCGTGCGCTGCATATACTCACAGAGGCCAACGAGGGAGGCCACCTCGTACACGCTGGTGAGCTCGAGATCCCACTGAAAGAAAGCAGCGCGTTCGACAAAAAAAAAAAGTGCTCAAGCTCACCCCGCGCACGTGATGTAATTTCCTTCCCTCGTACCATATCTCACTGCTTGGCTTCCAGTGCTGTCGTAGAGATAATAGAAGAGAAAAACCAATTGCAGCGAGAGAAAAATCTCTGTGACTCCACTCGTATTTCACCGATTCTAAGAAGTTTTCTGGTGGTCAGTTCGTGTGACAATAAATTCTTTCGCAAAAATCGTTCAATGATTACCTGGAAAAGTGCTGCAGGGCCCCTTTCAGGGCAATTTTATGGCCTTATGGCAGGCGCAACAACTTGAAAGAGATGGGAAATTACATTTAAAACGTAATTAAAACACATTACTAATCCCTTTTATAAAATTTTATTAGATGTAATTGGACTACCTTAAAAATTACGGCTTTCTGACAGTAATGACATTACTATTCCCAGAGTAATTCAATGCTTCTTATAGTAACAAAACTTCGCCGTCACGCTAGCTTCATACGCTTCTCGAAAATTCTGCAACGCGGTTCCCCTGTTCCACAGAGGCACCACGTTGAATACGCGCATTTGAATACGAGCTTTCGAATATGTGCCGTCCGCGTATTCGTATGCTCGTCCAGAGCGAGGCATGCTGCTGGATGTCGTGTGTTTCAGTTAGCGAAAACATTGTATCAGGACGAGGATGCCCAACACGAGATGCGTGACGGGGGGGGGGGGGGGGATGGCAGTTCTGGCTACAAGGGAACCAAAGATATGTTATTGCTTTCTTTACTATTAGACAAGCTTGCGGCAACACAAAAATTGTAAGCTGGTCATACCACTGCACGAAATCGGCGATGGTAATTTTGAGTGTGCGTGCGAACTTTTTCGACGCCTCGGACATTGTCAATGCTTATTATTTTAAAATCGACGACGAATCTGTGTCCCTGAAACGAAACAAGCCAACACTGAAGACATATCGTTTCAAACGTTTTTGAAAGCCTTCGTTCGTATGTCACGAAGTGCAAACGCTGCACCCGCTCATCGAAAATACGAACATCATGCAAACGACCATGTGAGCCATGAACCGACAGATCAAGACTTCATGTCCAGCAGGTGTTGATGAAAAATCAGACAGTTCAAGATAGAATATGTTAAGCTCTTGCAAGATAATTCGGCACCATATCCCGATTACATACGTAGTTATTGATTATTCATGTAGCTTAAAGAACTTATTCCTGTCCTGATGCGTTGATGCTCCGCGTATGTGGTTTGTGTACGAACATTATTATATGATTATGCCTGTATGTTGTTTTTGCATAAGAAGACTGTTTTTTATCACTGAATTATAAAACATTTTTCTCGAGTTTCAGACTACGGTCACAATATAAGTATTTGCGAGATTAGAATATGTTAAGCTCTTGTAAACTGTTTTGTAATAATCGAAGCAAAGCACGTACTCTCGACTGTGTTGATCTGTGAAGATGTTCTTACAAGGACTCTAATGCTGCTGACAGATTAAAAAAAAAACGAGATTCTATGGTGGGTGAATGTGCGTGTAACTGCTAGTATTTTCGCCTCTGTTTACAAGTCGCACCACTTATTTTTGATGCAGGCGAAAATTTTGTAGGCCCATGTGCTCTGATTTGGGTGCACGTTAAGGAACCCCAGAGTGTCGAAACTTTCGGGGCCCTTCAATACGGCATCTCTCATAATGATTTTGTGGTTTTGGGACTTTAAACCGCACATATCAATCAATCAATCAATGAATCAAGTGACACCACTGTCGCTATGCTGCAAATGCACGGTGTTTCACTTCACATGAATAATAAAAAGCTGTCTCTATCTTAGCGTTGAGACGAGAGGTGCTCACTTCGATAGAAGCCAAATGCAACAACACCAATGCGCTGAGAATTGCGTACATGTAAACTGAGAACTTTAGGTGGCAACAATAATTCAAACGTTCCCCGTGATGACGTTCTTAATTATTATATTGTTGTATTTGTTCGTAAGCTTCGATTCTTGTATTTTTTCTTGTGATACTACCGCGAGCTATATGTTTTTAGATCACTTTTTTTCCCTCCCAGGTGCTCTTTTTAAAACATAAAACGCATTCAGGCCGGCATTTATGCATACTGGGGGCTAAAAGTAAATTCGTGAACGCAAAGTGACCATCGCAGTAGCTTACAAAGCTAAAACACCGAGACTTCCACACACAGCGTTTGAGTCACCTCTCAAGCACAGCCGCACCTCTGGCAGTGGCCGCTGGCTCCATATCAAACCGCGGTGGCATGCAGTTTCGTGATCATAAAAAGCATTTAATGACTCGTCTACTACTTTAGAAGAGCAACTATATTTATTCTAAATTAACAAAACGTTATTGTGATTGCACTTGGCCGTGTTTATATGATTTACACTACATATTCGTTGAAATCTCACAGTATTTTGTTCAAATTTCCCACACTTGAGAGTTGGCACCAAGATTAGGTGGCCTATATTGTCTTTCTATTTTTTTATGTCAATTTTATGCCGCAAGAGAAGTGGATGTGAAATATTTAAAACCAAAGAGTTGGAAAATAGTGAATGTATTGGTGCAATTCAATCGCTAGAAGTAATTTATTGTATTACAAAATTATCTACCCACAAAAGTAATTCATCATAGTGGCCAAAAATATTTAATTACTGTAAGTTAATTACTGCCATGTCTATAGCCAGGGTCTGATTTCAAATCAGACCCTGGCTATAGACATCGCAGTGAAGAGCTGTGAAAAGTCGTTGAGTCAACGACTTTTCACAGCTCTTCGTGAGTTCTATGCCTCCAAGAACATGGTGCTTTTAAGGCGCTAGCAGCTTTATCTTTTAAATACCCACGCCGAGCTCGACTGTAGAACTCCCTATACGTATTGCTCTTCAGCTAGACGCACGGAAGAAGGAAAGAGTAAGATAACACAGAGGACAACTGCGAACTTAGACAAACGATTGTTTTCTTACATTAGAGAAATATCGTAGTGCCAAATGAACACACGCGAAGGGCGCTGCATGAAAAGAAAGAAACCGAGACGCTCCACACGCGATCATGAGTCCGAGGCGCCGAGAAGGAGGGGGTCTCTGTTTTCGCTCGTGCGCACGAGTATACGAAAGCGCTCACATAAATGCGTCAGCTGTTTTATTAACAGGAAAACGTTTGCCGGAGGCATGTCGGCTATACTTGCAAATCCGTGTACCAAAAGCGCTGCGGAATTCGACAGTAACAATGGGAGAGACGTTGGAGGCCGCCGCCAATGGTTCTTCCCCGTCTTAATTAGGCGCTATCGGCACGCCGGGCAGCCGTAGCCGCTTCGTGTGTTGCTCCTTCTAAAGAAAACACTCAAGGAAAAGGTAAGGAAGGGGTGGTGGTGGGGAGCTGCTGGCAGGGACGCCAGGCAGCCCGAAATCCAGGGCGCTGGACAGCTGTGGGCAGCGCGCGTAATGAACGCACTGATAAGCCGTATTTTTACCACCGCCCGGACGGCGACGAGTCGCGACGCACCACGGCTCCTCCCCTTTCGCTCAGGGTCCGTCGGAACTTCCGTGTGCAGGGGAAGAGCGGAGGAAGAGAGCGCCTGGAACAGAGCCTCTCCGCAAACGACGATTCGACGCGAAAGCCGGCGCCGACTCTCTCTTGCTCACTTTTTGAGGGCTGCGCACGTTTGGTTAGGTGCGCCTTGATCATGCTTTATCTGTCCTTATCTTATTTTATACTTGCTTTCTTTCTCCTGCATGAGCGCAATTCCGGCTGGGACAGGAGAGTAAGACTGGGTCGTCCGGCGTTATCCTCGATCGGATCCGATCCGTATAAAAATGCACCGCGTTTCGAGGTGTGGTCACACTTGGATTTGCCTCTTCCCACTGACCAGGATACCCGAGATGCACGCCCGTGTAAGTGCTAGCCATGCGACGCTGTTGCTCGCGTAGACCGTAAGCCGACCGCTGTTCCGACAGCGGCAAAGTACCCATGGCGCGAGCAGTCCACTGCTGTGCGAAGCTGAATAGCGACAGCTCTTCTAGCCACCCTAAGCGATTATAGAGACTGTACCCGCCTGTGGGCTTGTGGCTTGTTGTTAAAAGTGGTGTAAACAGGACAAAAGCGAGCTACAACGCCACCTTGACCACGTGTTTAAAGCCGAATGAAATATGAAGACCACACACAGGGCCAACAGGTTCAGAGCATGCTCGTGCACGCGAAACAGGCTTGCGAAAATTGTTTAGAGATAGCGTGGGTCCATTTAGACTACGAAATAATCGTGGCAGCATTTTAAGTTCTCAGTGACTCGTTCGATACCCTTTGCTCTCACCTCAAGGCAAATGGTGTCGGTCGGGGCAAACCACTGTAACTAGGCGTTAGTTGAGATGAACGATCCAAGGAAAGAATGCAAAAATCTATCTATTGTGACGTATGGTATTCTGCTGCTGCTCATGGTCATGTTGTATCAGATATTACCCTGCACATCATCCTAGGGAGCTACCATATTGCGTTTTCCATATTTGGAGCAATAGCTTCTCATGTTCATATAAGGTAAAGAAATTTTTAAAAGGAAACCTATTTGTACTCTTGCTTTAGCAGCTTCGGCATGGAAAGATTCTATGGGTGACTGCGATGAGTCATAACTGTAGTTTAAAGGGTCATCGCGCTTGATGACACGTACAAAAGTGACAAACATATTGTTTGTCTCGCTAGTAAGTGTCTTCACGCATGCTCTGACCTCTTCCAATGTATCTAAGCCACAAGCCCAGAATGTCATCCTATCAAGAGAGACTTGTTCCAAGAGCGTACACCATAATTATGACTCAAGTATTCTCATGCGCACAAAAATTTAAGTGGGCCCGATCTCACCGACACTTGCGAGAATAATATTTAACTGTTGCATAATTCGTTTTGCCACGAATTAATCGACATATTTCAGCACTTTTGTTCTAAACTATTGTCGCAGGTTTCAAAAGTGAATGCATGTCATTTTTTTTTCAGGTGATCGTCCTTACAGCTTTGGTGTCCCATGCTCTGGCTGGCGGCTACGCTGGCGGAGCAGGCGGAGGAGCTGTCGGTGGAGGCGCCAGTGGCCCAGGCGTCGTGCACGGTGGAGGAGGCGTGGGCCTGGGCCTCGCCGGTGGTGGCGGTGGTGGCGGCGCTGGACTAGTAGGTGGCCACGCAGTCGCTGTGCAACTTCCCAGTGCCCACCGCGTCGTAGGTCACGTTAAAGTGGCTCCTGTCAAGACCGTCTCGTACGTCAAGAAGCCCGTTGTCAGCGTCAGCTACGTGACCAAGCCCGTTGTTAGCTACGTGAAGCAGCCCGTAACCACTGTGTCGCACACCGTTCAGCCCGTGGTCACTGTGAGCCACGCCGTCCTCAGCGACGTTGGCACCTTCGGAGCAGGTGGCGGAGCTGGAGGTGGCCTGGTAGGAGCGGGTCTTGGTGGCGGACTGGGTACCATTGGAGCCGTCGATGGTGGAGTCAGCGTTGTGAACGGCTACGGCTTGGCACCGTATGGTCTTGCAGGCTACGGCGCCGGCATTGGTTTCGGGCACGGCTACGGAGGAGGTTACGGAGGAGGTTACGGAGGAGGCTATGGCGGATACGGGGGAGTTGGCCTCAAGGGAGCCGTAGTTGCCGCCGACGTCGGAGCTTTCGGAGGATACGGCCATGGCCTCGGCTATGGAAGAAGCGTCACCTACGCTGCAGGACTGGGCTACGGTGGTGGCTATAATGGTGGCTACGGAGGAGGCTACGGAGGAGGCTACGGGGGCGGCTATGGTGGAGGATATGGGGGCAACTATGGCGGTGGTCTGGGCCTTGCAACCTACGGCGTCAAAGGACACCTTGGTGAAGGCGCTCTTGGCGTTGGACTTAAGGGAGGCAATGCAGTTGGTGGAGGTTACGAAGGTGGACTGTCTGGTGCCGGGGTTGGGGGAGGCCATGTAGGTGGCTATGGATGGTGAAACGCCTTGCTCTCATCTCATCTTCACACATCTCGCTAGTAAGTGGTCCGAACCCTTAAGCACTTTTGGCCATTACATAATGATGCGCGCACAAACACGTGACATCATGTGCTAGTCGAGCTTACAGGTTTTATACTATTGAAAGCATTTACAAACAGCAATCTTTCTGACTGTTGGATGAGATTTGTGAAATATTAATCAATCATATTTGTGTGGATATTCCACATGTGCTATTAAAAAAATCTGAGAACAACAAAAACTATGAAAACACGTGAACAAAACATAGCATTTCACAATGTGACTTGCAAAGAAGCCTAGCTGTTATGCGTTTAGGACCGATCTTGAAAATTCACAATGCATCCATCCTTTATTTTATTATCTTTTTTGACACACAGGTCCATCCAAGAAAACTGCTTGATTTCTCAGGAGCCGCATCACCTACTTCCTGCACTGCCCTCCCTGAGCGCCACATGTACAGATTCACGGGCGTCGCATCTACCGAATAAATCAAGGGCGTTGCACACTATAGTCAGGCGTATGTTGTGAAGACATCGGCAACAGAAAACTGGTTCTGCGGGGACAGGTGCAGAAATCAAGACCATAGCGTGCTATAAGGAATGCCCACCTGTCCTGGTCAGTGGACACGGACATTTGTTTGGTGTACACAAAATAAACTGAAATGGTGGAGAGGCACAACCAGGGCTGTTTTTTCCTCCTGCGGGAGCAAATTTATACACAGTATCTGACACGCGTTAGGTACTTAATGCTTTTTTTTCAGCTAAGTCAATCTACACTCACATGTTTGTAATACCTGCGCATGTGAATGAAGATGTAAGTTACGTCAGTACCAGATTTCTGACTTAAAATTGGATCTTTGCGCTCCAAACCAAATTTGCCTGTAACTATGCGTACCGTCGTAGAGTGAGCTGCGCGCGGATACCACAAAATATTTTAATTGGTAGCACAAACTTGCAGGCTGAAATAAAGTGGCACAGCGTGTGATAATTCGAAGAATGTATACTGCTTCGAAATAAAAGCCTGTTGCAGGTTGTCCTTGAAGAAATTTTTCCCCCGGAAGTTGCAGATAAAGTTGATTTTGACACTTTTTTGAGTTACCATTGTTGATCATGAAAAGATGCGAACAATGAGATTCCGAATACGAAGCAGCAAGCAGCTGAACATATGAATGCAAATGTCCACACGGGCGCGCGCCAAGTAGCGTTCGTCGGTGGCGAGTGGCCGCGCTTTCGACATGCAAGAAATGATGGACGTGGAGAGCATATCTCCCGATGAGTGTACCGAAGAGTACGGGTGGCAAGCAGCAGTTTCCAAGCGAATGTCGACCAAATTTGCTGCTAGCGGGGACTCAGCCGGAGCTGGGCCTAACATGCACGCGGCATCTAGAACACTTGTGAACGGCAATCAGGTCAGCAACAGAGTCACCAGGGCCTCCCGCATGCCCTACGTGCCTAAGGATCACTTGAAGATCATTCTTCGACCACGTGGCGGCATCAGTATTAGCAAGATGGGTTCCACCGCGGCAGGCAAAGCCATAATAAAAGCTGTAGGGCTGGGCTTGGGCCAGATGGCGTCAGACAACATCTGCCCAAACATCAGCCTGAACATAATGGTGGTGAGTACACCGGAGCGGGAAAATGCTGAGAGGTACGTGAGAATAAGATCAATAGACCTGGGTGGTTGCAATTATGAGATCAATGCCTATGCGGCTGCACCAGACGATACGTGCAAAGGAGTGATAAGAAACATCGACGGCATCGACGGGCCGGTGGAGCTTGAGAGAAATATAGTCAACCCAAGAAACTCCTCGGCGCTCGCGGCTAAAAAAATTAGGAATACCGGCATGGTGATCATCGCCTTCGACGGTTACAAGGTTCCAAATTTCGTCAGGCATGGTCATATCCTGGTGAAGTGTTCACTGTACAAGAAAAAGATCGATATATGTTATGTTTGTGGCCGGCTCGGTCACAGAGCTGACGTGTGCCCAACCCCGGAAGAGACCATGTGTAGAGCATGTGGCGCAATAAACATGATTAAGGAACACAGGTGTCAACTCAGATGTGACGTTTGCGGTGGTCCACACTCCACGGCGGACAAGATGGGCAGACAGCATTACACAATCACATACGTTGTCAGAAGAAGAAGAAGTGAAAGAGCAGTGGCAACCAACGCTGAAAAGGAACAAGTCGACAATCCACTGAACCTGCCCTCATCCGAGCTGCACTCCACGGCATCAGCTCCATTGGACGGCTCGAAGCCAACAGCAGCATCTTGCGGCAGGTCCAGGTCTCGAAATCACTCCTGATCTAGAGGAAGGAGTGTATTTAGATTCAGAAAAAGGAGTGCATCCAGGTCCCAATCCATATTGAGGTCTGGGAATCGGAGTTCATTGATCAACCCAGAATCCAAAGGAGGCATTGGTTCCACGTGCGCCAACAAAGTCAAGAGATTGGCGATGACCGACAAGACGTCAGCTACCAGAGGACAATCTTCCGACAACAAACGACTTGCCTGGCCCGATGGTGGGTGAACCGAACTGGTAAGTGTCATGCTTTGCAACCCACCCCCAGAGCAAAGTAGGGAAATCGAGAGGCTCAAGAAAGAAAATGAACTAAGGTAAATGAATAAAGATATGCTAACAGAATTAGCAGAAATTAAGAAACTTTTAAGTGAAACCAAGCAGGCAGAGAACAAAAACACGCAAAAGGAAACGCCAGTTCTCGCGCCTGTGGATGAGGAGGTCATGTCAGCCAAGCGCCGAGCCATCGAAAGTAAGCTCAAGAATACTGAAACGCACATTGAGAAAATGAAACAAACACTAGCCTCAATTACAGATAAAATGAAAATGATCATGGACAGCGTCTCACAGTTAACGATGAGTGTGGGACAAATGCAGAATACATTAAATTATTCTAGGGAAGGGCTTAAGGCATTCAGTGAAAGAGTGAAAACTCGTGTAATGATCAGTATGTCCGGCAACGACAGAGCGCGGTGTGGAGCATCGTTCCTCACAGCCCTTATGATTTCCCAGGCAGGGGATACGAATGTCCCATATGGCCCACACTAAAAGGGAATTTCGAGTGTGGCAATGGAATTGCGGGGGGGATGCAACAACAAACGTGCCACACTCCAGCACTATCTCAGATCAATACAATCTAAGCCGGATATAATAGCACTCCAAGAAACTGGGTACGGATACGTCACGCTCACTGGGTATAGAGCTACACAGTGCGAAACCTATGTTAGAGGCTTATATGCGTTTGTAAATAAGCAGCTCACACACATCTCTACCAATCTGGGCATTCGGGACAAGAAGTTAGAGCATCTCATGGTGGAGGTATTAGTGCCAGTCTCATACAAAAATCAAAGATGCAACAGCTTATTTGTCCTCAACATTTACAGTAACCCGAAGCACTACAAGCAACACTTCAAGATAATTTTCGAGAAAGCTACGAAACCCGCGGAAGCTTGGCCTCTAATCATATTAGGGCACTTCTGCTCATTAACTCTGGGGATATACTACGACAAACCCCAAAGGCAGGAATCTATGGCATCATGCTGACGAGCAAGACCTGATATTGATTACGGATAAAGGGTATCCCACAACAATCGGCAATTCTGCCTGGAGAGACACCACACCCGGCCTAACCTTTGTCAAGAACGTAGACCATTCCATATGAACAAATACCGGTCAAACTTTGGCAGTGATTACTATGTTTTCGAGGTGACGCTGGAGGTTGAGAAAGGCCGCACTCGAGAATTTGAGGTTGTTGATTCGGATGTCTTTCGCAGAATTAGAACACAAAGCGAACCAAATGCTACCAAACCAAACCTCAAAACGTGGTGTGAATCCATCAGGATTGATATCAAATCAGCCACCAGAAAGCTTCTCACTGACGCTAACCTGGAGGCCATGCATTCTAAACTAGCCCACTTCATTGAAGCAAGGCAGGCCATTACTAAAAAAATGGCGGTCTCAAAGACTCAATCATAAACAAAGGAAGAAAATTGCAGAACTAAATAAACAAATCGAACTGCACTGCACCAAGTTATGTAAGCAGCAGTGGGATGAATTTTGTAAACGATTGATGGGCAGATCAGGAACGGCAAAGCATGAAAACTCATAAAGCACCTCCTAGACGAGCAAGGCACCAAATCCAACCCGAGACACTGTCTTGCTCGGGCCATACACACAGCCCTTAAAAATCAAGACATTGAAACAGTTACTAAACAACTAATAGACAAATACCTACCAGTCGCTAAGGAGCCAGAACGATTTCCACGATCGGGATAACGCGGAGCTCTCAGCCGGAGCAGGATCGACCCTTCACTTTATCTGAAATCAGAAGGGTGTTGAGTGATCTAAACAGAAAGTCTGCCCCTGGCCCAGATGGCGTGACCAACAAGTCACTCACGAATCTCGACGAGCCTTCTATTCAATCACTGACTGATTTTATTAGCAAAGCATAGAATTTGGGTGAAGTTCCAGATGAATGGAAACTTTCTCAAGTCATAATAATACCGAAACCGGGTAAAACTCCAAGTCTGGAGAACTTGCGGCCAATATCGCTGACATCATGTGTAGGAAAAGTTGCTGAGCATGCAATCCTGAACAGGCTTAAGGATTCCTTGGAGGACAACAACATATAGGGTACAAGATGCACTTACAGAAGTGGTGCAGACAGTGGCGGAATATTTGAGGCCCACTGGTCTCAGGTGCTTCCCACACAAATCGGAGTTATTACTGTACAGAAAAAAGAGGGGGGAGACCTAAGGGCTCGAAGCCACTATCCAAAAGTGACATACATATATTAACCGCAAACGGGGTAAATATACCCAGATTCGACAGGATGAGGGTACTCGGCTTTTTTATAGGTGCAAATGGCAGGAATCACATGGCACTCAAGAAAATTATCAAGACAGAGAACGCATACCGGGTAATCGGACGACTTGCAGGGAGGCAAAAATGCATGAAAGAGGACAATCTTATCAGGGTGATCAACTATTCCATGCTATGTCATATTTCATATGCGGCTTATATGTATAACTGGACACAAACCCAATTGAAGAAGCTCAACACGGTGATCAAGAAAG
This sequence comes from Rhipicephalus annulatus, assembly GCA_013436015.1. NCBI lineage: Eukaryota > Metazoa > Arthropoda > Arachnida > Ixodida > Ixodidae > Rhipicephalus > Rhipicephalus annulatus. The sequence continues at coordinate 126,235 of WOVY01000982.1, forward strand.
TCATCACTGGGTCTCCCGCTTCGCACCAGCACTCAAAAATTGCTCAAGTAAGGGGTACACAACACGACTAGAGAAATTGCAGGAGGCTCAAGAAACGTCACAAATAGCAATACTCTCTACAACTTGCACGGGGAGATCGATCCTCAATAGAATCAAGATTAACCCTGTCATCGACCAAGAGACGCACACCAAGATACCACAGGACTTTGCTGAGAGCATCATCGTTGCCCCGTTGCCAAGAAATATGCACCAAACCTTCGACGTCACAAGGGTAGCCCGGGCTAAGGCTTCATTGAAAAATTTGGATAAAAAAAGGCAGGCGGGCTTGCTTTGTCGACTCAGCCTCATATAAAAGCCTAAATAAGTTCGCCACGGTAGTAGTTGACCACCAGGGAAGGTGTACCAACTGCGCCACTGTTTACACTTCCAAACCGGAAATCGCTGAACAGGTTGCAATAATGTTGGCCCTGACAGATGATCGATACACCGAGATATACAGTGACTCAAAACCAGCCATCAGAGCCTTCAGCAGGGGCAGGATCACACCACAAGCAGTTTGAGTTAATAATAGTAAACAGGCCATTGATACACATTACATATATAGATTTCCACAGCAACTTGGATCAGTCGATGACACTCCCATGAATCCAAATGAATCGGTCAACGGCATTGCCCGCGAACTTACGGACCGGGACGCTTTTACACATGGCTTTGATTCTGCTGGATTCAAAAATCTACAACGGGATACGCCCATGACATATAATGAAATTACTAAACATTACTACCTGGGGAGGAGAGAGTTTGCACCCCCTAACAGTAGACTAAACAGACCATAAGCGGTCGCACTTTGAAAATCACAGACACAGTTCTTATTACTCACCGGCACAGGTAAAATAATGCTACGATATAAAAGATATGAATGTTGTTTGCAAGGCATGTAGGAAAGAAGTATACACGCTTGAGCATATGCTCTAGGAATGTGGATCGCTTGGCCGTTTCATTTCCCGGGAACGGTTTACAGGGATGATAAAATCTCATGACCATATACCCCAAGTCCTGGCTGTCCAGTATGCCCATGACAGGGCTAGGAGGCTTGACCTCCCAGTCCCAACGTGGGATTAGCCAGGCGGGTGGCTACACCCTGTACAGGACGTATAAATACAGGGATTTCCATCCATCCATCCATCTATCCAAGGATTTGAGACAATATACTGAACGGCTAGATTAAGAATTCATTACGTCCATTGACTTCTCTAAAAAAGTTTAACTAGCGAAAAAATCTCAACTATGCTGTCTATATTGACTCATATGACTCAAGCTTGACGCAAAAAGTAAGTATTGTGCGGCCTATGGACCTCATGAGTCATGATACCAGTGTAGCAACTCCCGATCACACAATGTGCTTCAAATAAAAGCATGATAATCTGAAGTTTAGGAAATCTGACGATAGGTGTAGGCTATAAGTACACCTGCCTAACGCGGTTTGATATACAACATTTTGTGGTGTACATATATAAGAGGGTATACATAGAACATTTTCCTCGCGCAAAGCTTCGTCGTCGCACAACCTTCATATCAGTCTGCACAAGACATGTAACTATGCCACAAGTGTCGTTTATAGTCCGACGTAATGTCGTTTATAGTCCGACAGAGACTTCAATGCAAAAGTAGGAAAGAAACGGGCTGGATACCAGGCAGTAGGGTATTGTGGGATCGGTAATAAAAATGCCAGAGGGGAGCTACTAATAGAATTCGCAGAATGCAATAGTTTACGGATGTTGAATACCTTCTGGGGGTGCGGCGATGGCGTAGTGGTTAGAGCATTCGCCTCGCATGCAAGAGATCCGTGGCTCAAATCCCGGTGCCGCGCAGTTCCCAACCGGATAAAAAAAATCCGCGTGTTGATGGAACTGCATTAAGAGGCCTGGGGTGCGGCCTCACCGGTAACCACCGCCGGGAACGCACTCCCTCACCAGAGAAGCATTGGCCACCCTGGTGCAGTATCTGGCCACTACCTCCAACATGCATACGTCGAATAACTCACGGCCCTCAGTCCCCAGCAGCTGCGAAGCAACTGACCACGGCGGCGGTCAGATCTGCAACGCAGCAGAAGGTGCTAAGAATCTCTGGATCCGGACAAGCCGCCATTGGAACCTGAACTTGGCAACATTTATCGCTAGAACCTTATCTAGTGAGAGAAGTCTAGCTGTACTATTCGAGGAGCTAGAGGGTGTTAAATGGGATATAATAGGGCTCAGTGAGGTTAGGAGGACAGATGAGGCCTATACTGTGCTACAGAATGGGCACGTCCTTTGCTATCGGGGCTTGGCAGACAGAAGAGAACTGGGAGTGGGGTTCCTAATTCACAGAAACATAGCTGGCAACATAGAAGAATACTATAGCAATAATGAAAGGGTGGTAGGTATTGTAAATAAACTGAATAAAAGATACAAGATGAAGGTAGTACAGGCTCACGCGCCTACATCCAGCCATGATGACGCTTCAGTTGAAAGCTTCTATGAAGGCGTGGAATCGGCAATGAGTAAGGTAAAAACAAAGTATACTATAGTGATGGGCGACTTTAATGCAAAGGTAGGGAAGAAGCAGGCTGGAGACCAGGCAGTAGGAAATTATGGCATCGGCCCTAAAAAAGCCAGAGGAGAGCTACTAGTAGAATTCGCAGAACGCAATAATTTACGGATTTTGAATACCTTCAACCGAAAACGAGAAAACTGCAAGTGGACATGGAGGAGCCCTAATGGCGAAAATAAGAACGAAATATACTTTATAATGACTGCGCACCCAGGAATCATGCAGGATGTGGAAGTGGTTGGCAAGGTACGATGCAGTGACCATAGAATGGTACGGTCTCGAACTCGCCTAGACTTGAAGAAGGAACGACAGAAACTGATACCCAAGAAGCCAATCAATGAGCTAACACTGAGAGGGAAAGTACAGGAATTCAGAGTGTCGCTGCAGAACAGGTACTCGGCTCTTAGTGAGGAAACCAACCTTAGCGTAGATACAATGAATGATAATCTGACTAGTATCATTACGGAGTGTGCAGTGGAAGTTGGAGGCAGGGTAGTTAGACAGGACACTGGCAAGCTTTCCCAGGAAACGAAGAACCTAATTAAGAAGCGTCAAATCATGAAAGTGTCAAGTACAACAGACAAAATAGAACTGGCAGAGCTTTCGAAGATGATTAATAGACGTAAAGTATGCGATGTAAGAAGGTATAACATGGAGAGAATTGAACACGCTCTGAAAAACGGAGGAAGCGTCAAAGCAGTGAAGAGGAAACTTGGGATAGGCAAAAGTCGGATGTATTATGCACTGAGGGACAAAAAAGGCAAAATAACTACCAACATGGATAGGATAGTTAAAATAGCGGAGGAGTTTTACAGAGATCAGTACAGTTGCCGAGACAACCACGACCTTAATACTATAAGAACTAGCAGTAACCTAGATCACACCCCACTAATAATGATAGTAAGAAGTCAGAAAAGCTTTGGAGAGCATGCAAACAGGCAAGGCTGCTGGTGAGGATCAGGTAACATCAGACCTGCTGAAAGATGGAGGACAGATTGTGTTAGAAAAACTAGCCACCCTGTTTACGAGGTGTCTCCTGACGGGAAGGGTACCAGAGTCTTGGAAGAACGCTAACATCATCTTAATACATAAGAAAGAAGATGACAAGGACTTGAAGAATTACAGGCCGATCAGCTTGCTCTCTGTAGTAAACAAGCTATTTACTAAGGTAATTGCTAACAGAGTAAAGAAAACATTAGAATTCAATCAACCAAAGGAACAAGCAGGATTTCGAACAGGCTACTCAACAATTTACCACATTCATACTATCAATCAGGTAATAGAAAAATGCTCAGAGTATAACCAACCACTATACATAGCCTTCATAGATTACGAGAAGGCGTTTGATTCAGTGGAAATATCAGTCATCAAGCAGACACTGCGGAATCAGGGCGTAGATGAAGTATATATAAACATTCTGGAAGAAATCTACAAGGGATCAACTGCTACCATAGTGCTTCATAAAGAAAGCAACAGAATACCATTCAAGATGGGTGTAAGACAGGGGGACACAATCTCCCCGATGCTATTTACCGCGTGCTTACAGGGGGTTTTCAGAAGGCTAGAATGGGAACAGTTAGGGATAAGAGTTAATGGAGAATACCTTAGTAACTTGCGCTTCGCCGATGACATTGCATTGCTGAGTAACTCAGGGGACGAATTGCAACTCATGATTACGGAGTTAGACAAGGAGAGCAGAAAGGTGGGTCTTAAAATGAATCTGCAGAAAACGAAAGTAATGTATAGCAACCTCGGAAGAGAGCAGCACTTCGAGATAGGCAATAGTGCACTTCCAGTTCTACAATACGTCTACTTAGGGCAGGTAATAACCGCAGAGCCTAACCACGAGATTGAAGTAACTAGAAGAATAAGAATGGAGTGGAGCACATTCGGCAAGCACTCTAAAATCATGACAGGTAGATTGCCACTATCCCTCAAGAGGAAGGTATATAACAGCTGCATCTTGCTGGTACTTACTTACAGAGCAGAAACCTGAAGACTTACAATGAGGGTTCAGCTTAAATTGAGGACAACGCAGCGAGCAATGGAAAGGAAAATGGTAGGTGTAACCTTAAGAGACGTAGGTTAGGGAAGAAACCGGGGTTAAGGATATCATAGTTGAAATCAAGAAGAGGAAATGCACATCGACCGGGCATGTAGCAAGTAGACAGGATAACCGTTGGTCATTAAGGGTAACTAACTGGTTTCCTAGAGAAGGCAAGCGGATTAGGGGTAGACAGAAGGTTAGGTGGGCACATTAGATTAGGAAGTTTGCGGGTATAAATTGGCAGTTGACTGGCGGAACATGGGAGAGGTCTTTGTCCTGCAGTGAACGTATTCAGACTGATGATGATGATAATGAACGTTGGTAAAAGCTGAACGCTTTATAGGCCGGCGTGCTAACGTGTCTGTCGTAACCAGTGTTCATCGGCATCCTCAGGGCGGCGTTTAACTAATGAAACCATTGGATATCAAACGCTTGTTTTTGCATTAGCACCCTGGTATAATTCCACCAACGCTTATTGCCACAGACCAACGTTGGAGAAAATCTTTACGTTTGTTCGGGTTAAGATTAAGACTGACAAAGACATACTTCCGAATGTTGTTTCTACGCGTCGTTATGTTTGAAGTTCGCACAATGAGTAGTGAGGTAGCTTTTACACCGTTAAATCCACCCTTCTCTTATGCAGAGTACTTGCCCCACCACGGTGGTCTAGTTGCTACTCGGCTGCTGACCCGCTGGTCGCGGCATCGAATCCCGGTGGCGGTGGCTGCATTTTCGATAAAGGCGAAAATTCTGTCGGCCCGTGTGCTGAGATTTGGGTGCACGTTAAGAAGCCCCAGGTGGTCGATATCTCCGCAGTTCTTCACTACAGAGTCTCTCATATTCATACGGTGGTTTTGGGACGTTAAACCCTCCATATCATCATCATGTAGACTACTTGTCAACCACCGTTATTATCGTTAGCGTGATAGTCCGCATCATCATTTTAATTGCTGAAGACAGAACAGACTTGCTCCAGAACAATTAATCGTTCCGTGACACTCCGCACACTAATAGTTCTTACTATAGGACCCGCTTTTCATGGCGTCGACCTTGGTAATATGAACACATTAGCCTATTCAGTACGTGTATTCTCTACATTAATTCGGTTGAATAGGATTCCTATCCATAAAATATTCTGTAATGTCAACGCATAAAACAACAGTAACAAACTAGGAAGAAAAAAAAATGTGAAATAAATAACATGCATTGCATGCAGAACAAACAAAAAAATGTCTCACTTGAGAAACCTATGGCACAAATAACGACTATGCATACGGACAAGACTGTATCGCGTACCAGATAGCGATATATAGCACGGTTTTACAGCTGCCCGTATTGTAGTAACCGCTATTCGAACTATGTACCACATAGAAAAGTATGAGTATGTAACCATGGTCGTGGTTACAAAGAGAGCCACATAAAAGTAGATTGCATTGGAAGCGTCGTCCAGGATAAACGGTAGCTTTTATAAGCGGGATGCGAATGAACGCATAAACGTTTACAAGCCCACCTTGCTTTTGTGTTCTATTCTACTTCTCTTTCAAATATATTTATTAATTTTTTTCGAGTGTGTACTTCAATTGAAAACATGGAGCGTATACACACCCGTTACTTGACATGAGCGCCAATCAACATGTAAGAAGCAGCGCATACACACAATATGCGGCTTCTGTGCGCACCCGACGAGATAACCAATAAATAGCCTCTGTTGCTTTGCGACAATTTCTGTGTGATAGCGTAAACTAATCATAAAAACCAGTAAATTATGTCTTTCAAGTAAGTAATTAAATCAGTGCCTCGCTTGATTAAGCTCCCCAATATTGCCGCTTACTCTCACAACTCACCTGCTGCGATGAGAAAACACGGTACCAGATATAAAATTACGTAACATACGTCTCAAAAGATCACCGAAGTGGTGAGTCAGAAAATGCTTTCGTGAAGCAGAGTAGCTTTCACATAATTTTCAATGTTTAAGTGGATTCATTGATTTTTAACCGTTACAGTTAAAAAATTGACACCCAAGCTTTCAAACACATTTGACCAATTCATTCACAGATTATACAGCTAACCGTTTTACTAGTTTTCATTATTTTAAATTTTTCATTTGTTGCAAATTGGTCTAGTGGTTAAGGTACTCGGCTGCTGACCCGCAGGTCGCGGGATTGAATCCCGGCTGCGGCGGCTGCATTTACGTTGGAGGCGGAAATTTTGTAGGCCCGTGTGCTCAGATTTGGGTGCACGTTAAAGAACCCCAGGTGGTCGAAATTTCCGGAGCCCTCCACTACGGAGTCTCTCATAGTCATATGGTGGTTTTGGGACGTTAAACCCCACAAATAAATCAATCATTTGTTGCAAATTAAACGTCATGGCCATCGCTTAGCCTACAATCGTACTTATCTTAAAGTAATTACCTCTGTTGTATGATATTTTTTTTTCAGTCAAACAGTAAACGCTTCATGCAAATAAGCACATCATTCGCATGCTCTTTTTTAAGACTCCTTTGCCAGCCACCCCACTTTTAGCGTGGAAAAGCAGAAATTCACGTTATATCTACTTGTAAGATCAGACCTCTTCTATGCATGACTGCGCGTGTGCCATGCACATTACCAGCGAAAGCAAGCGGAAAGACAGTAATAGAACAAAACCGACACCATCTCTGTCCCTTCCCGTGCTACATATGCGCACTTTATTACCCGCAAACATAATAGAAGCAAACACGACTAAATGTAGGCAGTGGCTCTGTGTCCTCTCGGACCTCTCATTTCAGCTGCGAACGCATGCGATAAGTATCGCAGTTACGTGCACAAGGCCGTATGTTTTCCGCTATATTGGTGACAGCGCATAAATAGAATCGACGCATTAACGGGCATGGGCCACACGAAATGCAGCCAGATTAATGCCATACGCGCCGAAGAGAAATAGGCGTAAGCAGCGCTTCGTCCAGCCAATCAAGTGCTGCTTCGTGGCTGCACCGTTAACGCACCCAGTGGACAGGCGCCAGAGACAAACATTATATGTTGGGTACATGCGAACCACGAAGCTATCGATAAATGACGACTGATCGGAGTTCAAAGAGAAAACACACACACACCCCACCGAGGCCCCACCTGCCGTGCATGGAAGCGCTGAAAACAGGCTCCTTAAGGCTTTTCCGGGCACGCACGCTGCAGCACGGTTGGTATATATACGGTAGCCTACATAGGCGTATCGGCCGGGGGGGCAAGGAAGGCGCGAGGAGCCCCCCCCCCCTTTCTACAGTGGTCACTTTTGGCTGCACGCTGGGAAAACCAACAAGTAAGGCGTTGTTTTACATCACAACATTAATCACTCAATTATGTTCTTACAGGAGAACGAAATTGTTACGAGGCTATGTTACAACACAGTAAATTTTTTTCAACATTTCCGCTGTTTTCTTGTAGGCTGTTTATATATATATATATATATATATATATATATATATATATATATATATATATATATAATAAGCGGGGTCGCTGGTCGCTGATGTTCGCCCATTGAGGAAGAGCATATCCTCGAATACGGTTTGCCTGCCGACTACCATGCACACGGAAAGCTCGCTGCTGTGTGATATAGTGCGGAGATGAGACCCTCTGCGGCGTGTTCTCGTCAGTCGTATTAGGTGGAACGATCAAGGCTTTTATGACAACCATTTCTTCCTGCACGAACAAGTGATGCTCACGCCGTTTTTCGTTTGTTTCTTAGACCTAACCTCATTGAACTAACAGACAACAAACCCAAGTGAGGCATATATGACATTATTTGTTCTTTGCAGCTATCAGCCCTGGTTACCAAGTTAGTAAATATTACCGAAATGACCCAAATAGATAATTAATTGTATGGCTACCTAAGCTACTGTATATGTCACATTGTGTATTATCATTGAAAGCTTAATTTCCAATTGTTCCGAACTTTCTCTCATCTCTGCTACATCTTTCCTGGGTAGCTTTTTGCGTCTTAATGAGCACAAGGCAGTGTACTGCCTCCTGGATATATAATTACTTCAATATTGAACTCAGCTCCCAAAGTTTGCAACAGTTCAATTTTAGAAAAGTGTAAGGCGTTAGTAATTACAGCACTGTCCACCCCCATGTTAACTTTCCTATGTGTCGCTGACCTTTCAATAAAAAAAAATACGTGAGAGGTAGTAAATGTTATTATTACTACTCAGCGTGCCATGGATGGGAAGGATGATTTCACCTGCTGGCTGTTCTGTCCTATATTGCAACTGTGACACACTTATATTAAATATAGGCAAACTTCCACTTTCTTGAATATGTTAGATAAATTTTGTGCTTCGACATGGCATGCCTAATTGTTGTGGTTTAACGTCCCAAAACCACCATGAGAGACGCCGTAGTGAAGACCTCCGGAAATTTCGACCACCTCAGATTCTTTAACGTGCACCTAAATCCAAGTACACGGGCCTCAAGCATTTTCGCCTCCATTTTAAATGCGGCTGTGGACGTGGCCCACGGACGAGCCCCCTTAGGGGGACTTGTCTTCTCAGGACAAAATAAAGTTCACTTCAGTCAGTCAGTCAGGGTTGAAACCATCCCTTTTATGCCTAATTTATAAACGCTGCATAATAAACAGGGGGACCAGAAAGAACTTCTTACAATAACATTGATTATATGTCAAAGTTCACGGCTTCATTCTTGTAGAACGCGTGCTACCCCGCAGGGTTATGTGCAGCCATGAAGTTCCGGTTAGAGTACATGCCACCTTTGTAATCTGTGTGCGTTGGCTCTCGTTTATGCTTTGTTCATGCCTCTATTTATATACTGCTTATATGAGAATGTCATTGATATGCCAATATAATCACACAAGCTATTAAGGAATCATTAATTAATGTAACAAGACAATGCTGTTTCTTTTGCAGCGGCTCCATAGCCTGAGTTACTTTGAGGCGTTAAACCCCATAAACAGACAAACCGTACCGTCTCACTTATTTTTTTATTTGAAGTTAGGTGGTAATAAATTCGATTTGATATGAGAAATTCAACGGCGCACATGCATTGAATAGTTGTAGACCTATTGTTGGGCAACTGTACTCACCTGTGTGGGCAACCGTACGAACAAGGTAGTGACTGTCGTCGTCGTAAAGTTTCTAACCTTGTACCACTACTTTCCTGCAGGTAGTAACTGTGAGTGAGTGTATTGAGGCTACGCTATTGGTAGTTACTGCCCGGATTTGTCACGTAGGTAGTAAATGCTATGACAGGCACGCTTACTACTTCAAAGTTAGTAAATAGCTTTACTGAATTTAATAGCACCCAGGCCATTCGTAGCGTACGGTTTCATTGTTAGGTTATGTACAGAAATCAGCAACACAAATGCGGATAGTGAACAAGCTTCAATTTAGTGAAAAAGGTGAGGTTGCGCAGTAACAAAATGGTACGGTATATTGCCTTACGGAGGCTTCCTATAGTCCCGTAATAAAGAGACTTGTTTTCTCAGTACGAGAAAATCTGACGAAAGAACAATAGTTGATAAATACTGGCCGAATGCAACTGTTCCGGGTCATTCAAAGAAGCATCGCGATCCTTACATTGAAGCAGCATTAAAGGATTCTGGTTCAAGACATAACACAGTGTTGTGTGAAATGCCATTGTCACATGTTACGAAATACGTAAATGGTGAGCGGGAGATATCTTAATGATCACTCAAAAGAAGACAGTTGAAGTATAAATAACTACCGCTATGTCAACTGTATATCGTTATTGTCAAGAATGTGGCCACGTATCAATGTTGCCTGGTCAACAATTTTCTTTTGTATATTTATTTCTTGCAAGTTTACATCCCATAAACGCGTTATGATTATCAGAGATGTCGTAGCGTAATAAGGTCCTGAAAACTTTGACCATCTGACGTCCTTCAACTTGCGCCTAAATCTAAGTACACCGGCCACTATAGCGTCTCGGCTCCGTTGAAATGGGGCCACTGCGGCTGGAACTCGAACCCGTGACCTTCTAGTCAGCAGTCAAACATCACATAATCACACGGCCACCCGTGGAGAGTTGTTTTGTGGTCGCGTTGTTGAGGCGTTATTGAAATAATTAAATGCTCCATCAAACGGGAAATTTGACCATCGGTGGTACGCGGCGTCGGAGGCGAGTGGTGCGAAAATTCATCATCGCGTGATGACGTCATCAGATGCCACCGCCACTCGGTCAAGGATGCCGACGATCACGGAAGCAATGGAAAAAGAGGTGAAAGGTTCTCCCGATCTTGGAGGCAGTGCAACGTTAGGTGCAGGAATTTTTCAAAGGCGGTCGGCAGAGTCAATACATTTATGAAGAAGAAAATGAAAATGGCTTTCTCTGTTAAAAACTCATGGGTGCCGCAGCATTGGAGGATAGCAAAGGTCATTCCTATACTAAAAACTCGAGGTGTAGGATTAACAGTCGATAATATCAGACCAATCTCTCTAACATCTAACATGGTCAAACTAGTAGAGAGGGTCCTACATAGCCGAGTAAGCATCTGGATGGCAGACAATTTAGTAATAAAACCGAACCAAATCGGCTTTCGTAGTGATTTCTCTATTCGGTGTGTTCATGCTGATTTATAGAGCCGAATACAGCTCGCGCGAAAAAGAAGGCAATACGCTGCTTTAGTAACGCTTGACATAGCCAAGGCGTATGACAGTGTGGAGCGCTTCATATTGTTAAATACGCTAAATAGATAGAATTTCCCACAATATTTTATTGAGTAGGTGGCAAAATTTTTAAAATCAAGAGAATTCTACTGCGTCAAGGATGGATGTTCCTCATCTAGATTTGAACAAACGCGCGGAGTTCCCCAAGGAGCAGTCTTACCTCCAGTGTTATTTAATACTTTAATGAGCACAATTCCAACAGATCAAGAAGTTACTGTCTACCTTTATGCTGATGACATCGCATTCTTTGCTGCTGACTGTGGTATATACTCACTACAACTTAAATTACAAAGATATATATACATTTTAGAAATTTGGTTGCAGTCGATTCCGTTATCGTTAAATGTCAACAAAAGTGCGCTCATGGTGTTTACGCTTGCAGAACCAATTTCAAATTCAATTCTATATAAACAGGAACCCATCCAGCAAGTAGACTCTATAAAATATTTGGGAATCATTTATAATGACAAACTTAACTGGAGTCCACACATAGAGTATAAAACTACCAAAGCACAGCGGGCTTCAGGTATACTGCAAAAGCTAAGTAACAGGAAATATGGGTTACGGAGGCACACCTTGATAACGTTGTACAAAATTTATATGCGCCCCATCATGGAATTCGGCTGCATATTATTCTCGGGTGGCCCTGCTTATAAAACGAAACCTCTAGTTGTCTTGGAGCGAGAAGCACTGCGAATGTGTCTGGGACTCCCTAGGTTTGTGGCTATCGACGTACTGTACCAGGAAGCGCACCTGCCTACACTACTTTGTCGATTTCGCATTTTGACCATACAAGCATTTTTAAAATATTATAGCTTACCGACAAGAAGATCTCAATATGCTTTTACCGCAAACCCGGGCGCCTTCTTTCTTGCTCATTGGCCACAATTTCGCACACCTCAGATAATGTTTGTACAAAAGAATTTACAAAGTATAAATGTGAACATTAGAAATGTAATTGAGACTAATGACTCGAATTGTCATGTTATAATTGAGTATGATGATATATTCCCCCAAAACGCCAAGTTACAATCTCTCATATTTTTAAATAATATACTATTAGATTACTTGGAGCATGCAGAAACTAAAAATATAATAGCCACAGATGCTTCAGTAAATAATCAAAAGGCAGGTGTAGGCATTGCCTCTGATTCGCTTGACTGGTCCTTTTCAGTGAGACTACCTGATTTTACTCCAGTTTTTGAAGCGGAGCTCGTGACGATTATTTTAGCTCTTTGAAAACTTCTGCCAAATCACAACAACGCAGTCATAATGACGGGTTCTCTTTCAGTTTGTGCAGCTCTGACAGCATCAGAGAACTCTCGAATTCCAAGGACATTCAAAACATTAGTACCCCCGCAGTTGAGACTCCTGAGGTTACTATGGGTTCCGGGATACTGTGGAAAAAAGATTAAATGAATTGGCCGATTCCTTAGCACGAGCCGCACTTGACGGCCCCGTTTTATCCATACTGCCAGATGTTGAATATATTACAGCAATCAGATATCAAAAATCAGCTATCTCCACTGATACGATAGAAAAAGTAACTACATGTACAGAATATAACCACCTCAAGTCTCCATGGCGACCCCACTGGAGCCAGTCCAGAAAACTCGAAGTTTTAATTACTAAATTTTGATGTGGTGTCCCCCCCTAAACCTGTATTTACACAGAGCTGGTCAGACAATGTCACCCCTCTACGCTTTCTGTGGAGAAATGGAATCTCTAGAAAATTATTTTTTGTATTGTCACCGATACGCTATACTTCGAAAAAGGTTACTAGTTATTCCATTTCTGAAAATAGGCATTAGATTGACGGCGGAAACTGCACTAAGCTTTGGCGCCTCAGTTTTGGAACATTGCCACAGGGATGCTTTCAATGCCGTTTGTGATAATATTCAGGCATCTAAACGTATACCTTTGTGATCTTCAATCAAATACTTATCATTTATTACTCCCCCTCAAAAATTCTAAATGGCAAAGTGAAGTAAACGCAGCTGAGTGGTAATCACAACACCTGAAATCTCAAAATTTCTCAACTTGACTTATCTATTTTTTTCTCGTTTGCTGTCTTTTTATGTGGTTTTCCTTACATTAGTTATATTATATTACAAATTCATTACACATAGTTAAAATGATCACAGAAAAACTGCACTACGCTTTCTTGGCCAATCCCCATGAGTGGATATGAGCCATCAGTCCAGGGATACAAACAAACAAACTTTCTCTGTTAAATGCATAAAGGACAATGTGAGTCTTTTCATGCCAGAATATGACATAATCACATCCGTGGAACTTTATACGCACAAGCTATCATGAGAAGTGGTAAAGGCTCTGGTGGCCTGCTTGATAAAGATGATATTATTTTTTGTAAAAAGTAATATGGCGTTTTCTTCGCGAAAGGCACAATTAGGTGTGGCACACTTACGCGCAAATATACCTTTTTTTTCCAAAATATTTTGTTTATTTAGCGCGTCGAAGTGACCATGTCTTCTTTACGTCCTTGCCTGCTCGCACTAAAATACCTTTCCAAGTTTGTGTATGTCAACGTGGTCAACACACGCTGGCCTGATTTCTCTAAGCGTTAATGTCCCGTATAATTTTGGGGGCTATAGAACTCACGTATAAATTATGCTTATACTAAGGATGACCTTAATGCATGCATCGCTGTCTAGCACCAAGTGCTTAGCTTGAAACAAGATATTCAGAGAAATTGTAAAGGTGTCTGAGACAGCTAGGGGCAGGAAATGAATGTGTCAGCATGCTGTGCCTTCTTTTATTTGAGAAATAGCTTGATTTTCCGGTGTAAATATCCCGTGTTCATTTACTTTCTTTCTGTCCATTGCTCAGGATCTTAAATGTTCAGGGTCTTCAATGAAGCTTTAGACGAGAAAAATCTTGTTCTGTTTTTATCTTGACTCATGTTCATTTACTGCGGTATGGTTTGAGAAGTGCAATCAACTAACAACACGTCCAAGCTTCATCTCTTCTGGCGTAATGCCGATTCCACGCCCACAAAACGTTATGCGCTTTCTTAGTGCAAGCTGCGCAGTGCGCCACCTACAAGAGCAAAATACTGTAAACGGACAGCATCCATAGACGCCACCAACTATAACTTTCGTACTCCTCTCAAAATAAATAGTGATGATAACAATAATACAGGGCTATACTGCAGTGTTTCTTCGACGATTAATTTTTATTATGTCAAATTTTCCCTTTTACTTTCGTTTCTTTCTCCTAAAAACAGCGGCAAACGCTGTCATTTTTTTTCACGTTGTAAAGAAAGCCCGAAAAATGTGAAAAGAAGTCGTGTGATGGACCGCGAGCGCACTATAGGCTTTCTTTACGACGCTGAAAAAATAACAGCGCTAGACGTATCGTACAAGAAACAATTTAGTCGGTGGTGTCTGCAAGTGCTCTACATCTCAGTGTTCATAATTGGGGTTTCCAGCCCATATTTGAAAATATAAAATTAGGATTCATTAATCAATTAGTGTGGCGAGAAATAAAAAATAGCCTGAGTACCTCCAGGCTAATGCGAGTAATGCGCGTTTCGTTCAGTTCTCCACTGAAGTGTCTTTCATTTTCAAAATCTTGGCTCAAGTTATGTGGGACACCCTTTATACTGTAAAACCGGACCCACCACCACTTCCTCGTAAAGTGTGCTTTCAGTAAGCATTTTCGCAACGTTGCCGTCGTTGCGACTAGCATCCTTGATTCCCTGTGCGGGCGCAGACTTGCATCGGTGACTATCGGAAACGTGGTAGCCGAAAGTTACGACAAGTGATTAAGTTGTGTGTTTACGTAAAGGATAAGTCACCTCAGTGGCAACGCGAGAAAAAAGAAAAGCTACGGAATCGTTAAGTAAAAATAGTAGCTAAAAAGTCACAGCTTTGACGCAAAGGCGAAGCAATGAATGCGATAGCAACAAATCGGAAGGTCACGCGCAGAATGACAAGCAGAACGAAACGTGCGTCGCGTTTCTCACGCACAAACGACGCACGACACGTACTCACAGGTCAGGTGAATGCAAATTAGCGTCTCAGTTGTTACTTCGCTGTGTCTGAAAAGCATGCCTTTTTCGTAAACAGAGGCTGTCCAACCATTGCAGTGGTCTTTGTCCGCCCCGTAAGTACAACAGAATCGTCCCAATTTAAGCCCAATGCCAACCAAGACGTATGATCCTCCCCACCGGGAGATAAAGGCGCGTGAGAGATCGTCCACTCCCCTCCTTCTGCGGGCCAAAGTACGCGTGAAAGATGAGAGCTGCCGCGCGCTCATTGCGTCATATTGTTGTCAATGCTAAAACCCGATAGTTTTCCCCCTGAGGTGCCCACCAACAGCGGTAAGTGGTGAATACAAATAGCTTGCCGTTTGAACGTTGAAAAAGGTGCCTCTCGGTGGCTCCGTGGTTAACGCCTCGCATTCGCGACGCGGAGATCCCACGTTTGATTCCACGCACCGAAGTCTTTTTTCTTGCTTTCTCGTATATATAGATGCGTATACATATATAGTGCATGACATCGACGCCGACACCCACATCGAAGCTGCCGGCAAAATCCAGCCGAGAGTGTCCATATAATTGCTATCGCAATAAAAAGTCAGTTTTGCCGCAAGGGCGAAGCAATAGCAACAACTTAGAGTGTAACGCTGAGAATGGCCAGAAGATAGAACAGTGCAGCGCGCTGTTCACGCACACATGACACACCAAAACAACACACAGAAGACTGGAGCAAACTAATGATGTATACAGCTCAACACGTATCGCACTGTTTAAACAAAAACGACGCACTAAACGTAATCACAATTACAGATGAGTGCAAACAAGTGTCTCAGTTATTGCTTCGCTGTGTTTCAAAAGCACGCTCTTTTCGTAAACTAGGCCTCTTCAGCGAGCGAATTGTTCTTTGTGTGCCCGGCAACTTAACACGATCGTTTCGGTGAAAGCTGAAAGCGCGAAATTCTTCCAACCAAAGGATAAGCGTGCGCGCACAAGCATCTAAACCACCCCTCACCCCCCCCCCCCAATCCGCGGGGCAAAGTACGCGTGGGAGATAAGCACGCGTCGACGCATCGCGACGAGGTGGGCATCGAGCACGGGCGGCTTTTCTTCTATGTTGAGTTTTCATATATATATATATATATATATATATATATATATATATATATATATATATATATATATATATACGTGTACATATATGGTGAGTGACGCTGACGTCGGCGGCAAAAACCAGCCGAGAGTGTCCATCTAATTGCTATCGCAATAAAAAATGAAGAAGCGTGTCATTTCGTGTCGTTTTCCTGAATCATATGGCAAACTACCTGCTTCCGTCTGTGCGCGTTCTGTCAAGTGATTACCAGCAAGAGCTGCGGAAGATTCGTACGCCGACAAATACTTTTCTTTTAAGTCCATCCAAATAGAGCCTACTAGCACAGACGAGTGTGAAGCCTAGCAGTGGGAACATTGAAACAAAAAAATGAGAAACGAATGCTATGCCGTTCAATGGAGTAGAGAGAATTCAAGGAACATGTGTGTATTTGCAAGGAGTTCACTCGTATCCAAGGAGAATTCATTTTAACATCAATGATCACGACGACGATGACGGCGATGACAGCAAAGCAACAGTAACATTCCGGCAACAATATTTTTGCTTACTCCATTTCAGTGGGACAAGTAGAAATAGGCCCGAATTGTGCACAAAAATTAAAACATTTGGGGGAATCACTTAAGCGTTTGTGTGCTGCGTTTTACAGCGAAAGCTGTTATGAGATGAAAACTAGGGTCACGCGCGTTGCCGAAGTTGTCCGCGGCCGCCGCCGGTGTCCGTAACCACGATCGCAGAAATAAGAAAAAAATAGAGCACTAAGGACAAAATGGTGCTCGAACCAGGGTCTGCTGCGTGCAAGCCCAGTATTCTACCACTGAGCTGCGCTGCTTTTTTCTTTCGTTATTGCGCTCAGCTACGCCATTGCTTGGGACTTGTTCGATAACTTTCCTCAGTAGGCTTGATGTCGGGAAAGGAATCGCGTTAATATGAGTAATAACGCGTTTTAGAACAGCAAAAGAACAAGTCGACACACAATGCAAATAGCGTAACAAGTGGGCCGTCCAATGCTCCAACCTGGTACAAAAGCTTGTTCTTCTTTCCCTATCAACTGTGGCGCATACCCACTTCAGCCATAATTTCTCATCGTCGTCAGCCACTGCATGAAAATTCGCACGAAATTCATTGCAAGTGTTTAGCGGATACCACACTTCTCAGAAGAATGACGAAAGATAGCATAGCGAATGCCGGCCTACTACCCAGAACTTATGATTATTCATGTCGTAGTGACTACCCAGCAAGTGTGCTTGCAGCAGTTACCCAATGAGTGTTTAGAAAAGGCGCTCAAAGGCGGCTCTTCTAGCTTTCGCTGTCACTGTGCTGCGCCTTCCTAGCAGGCCTGGCGTTTTTCTTGCGTTAAGTAATTCTCCTCGGTATACTGATTTGAACTAGCCCCCCCCCCCTAAAAATAACACCCTCATAAAGGCACAATAAAAGAAAAACATGACATTTCGTGTATTTTACCGCTCAGCCACGCCGGTTGCTTATATGCTCTGGCATTGCTCCGCGTTACGCAGCGACAAGAAAACACTGAAGAACGGTGGAACGCAGCTTTGCACAGTACTACATTAGAGGGACAATTATGGGCAGTCCAACGGGCGCGCGAAGCGGCTGAAAGGCTTGGTTAGCCACCATAGCTATGTCTTTCGGTCCCAACGTCGGAGCGGCCCGCTTCGGGCTAGGACACTAGCACGACCTATTAGACCTTAATAAAGTTCTTTCAACCATCCATCATATTTCGTGTATAAGTAGAGTACACTTCCACAATACTGACAACGCCACTTTTAGCGCGTGACGGCGCTGAGTTAGCTAGAAAACGCGCGAAAAAGAAATTGGGACAAATACGCCACCTGGAGATTCCCGCACCAAACACCATGATAGAAGTTTTTGAGGTCGTCTACTAGGTCCTACGTAGTTTCTAATTAGTAAAGATGAAGTACATTGTCAGCTCTGGGTGGCATAGACCTAACATACGAAGTTTAACAAAAATTCATCGAGCCAATGCAGCCGAAATACGAAAATTTCTCGTGAGTTACGTCTCGTGCAAATATTTTGAGCGCGACATTTAAAATTGAAACATCGACTTCAATTTTCTCCTCTATCGACTTATCACGGTGAAACTTACAGCATTAGAATTCACAAATCAGTATTTATAAATCTAAAACAAGTCACTGTTTTGGTTTAGTCTCCCTTTAAATATTATATTGGGTTCGGCGTCCCAAAACCGTGATATGTCATGAAGGTCACCGTCTGGTTGATGGCACCGGAACTTTTGGACATCTGGTGTTCTTTAACGCGTACCTAAATCTAAGCGCACGGGCATTTAGCATTTCGTCTCTATCTAAACGCGGCCGCTGTGGACGGGATTGAATCCGCGATTTTCCGGCAAGCAGCCGGGCACCTCTACCACTGCGGCGGACAATTATACGCAGGGACAGATGTTGGGAAGAGGAGAGCTTTGGTTGTGCAGTCATCTGTATTAACGTAGCAAATGCTACTCAATAATAACTCAATGTAATGTATGCAATAATACTCAACATTAGTGTATCCCAGTTAATAACAAGAAATCGCTTTATTTTCATTCTTATTTCAGTTCTTGTGTTCTCTTCACTTTAAATTTTCGTTCACATTAAACCGGGAGGAAGAGTGCATGTGGAAATTTAGCAGTGGTCTGGCATTAGCTTCATTTATGTTGTTTCATTAGAGTTGTGCGTTGAAGGAAAATAATAACTTTGAGGTCGTTTTCCCCTAGCCATGCTTTACGTCGTTTTGTTATATGCTTTCACTGCATCGAAAAGAATCGCAGCGAAGAAGCACTACAAGGTAGCATTGAATACTTCAACCCGAATGTATTACTTCCCTCCCTTCATACGTAAACACCACCCTCGATATTATTACCAACAGTTTTACTGCACTCGGCTTTTAGAGACGCTTTGGTTTTTTTTTTTGTGTGTGTGGGGGGGGGGATTTCTTTTTGAGTTATCTATTTATTTAGTTTCATTTATTTCGTTGATTAGACCTTAAGGGCCCGAAGGTATTACACAAAGGGCAGAGGGGGCTTGCACATGTTTTCTAAACAGTATAATACAATAATTGGTATCAAATGAAACAAAACAAAGAGAACAAATAAATGTAGCATCAGGTACATACATAGGTAAAAATTCAACCTCCTATGGTAAGCGCATATCAGAAAAATAGCAGATACACAGGTTTCGCAAAAGTAGAATAACTGTAATTGGTGAGAAAAAAAGGAAGGAGAAAAGAAACAAATGTAGCATTGCGTACACAAGGCAATTCAACAAGCTATGGTAGGCCACTATTGTTGGGCAAAATGACAAGTTAGCCTTCCGGAAAATTTTTCTCCATACGAGCAGAAAGCAGTATGGCGTTAGGTAGCGTGGTCCGGAAGGTTACTGCGAGTGGGAAAAATGAATTATTCATCACCGCTGTGCGACCACCTATGTGTGCAATGGGAGATGTGCGAGCCAATCTTGATGATGTTCACAAATTTATTGTTTCTCAAGTTTTATCCTCTTGACATGACGTGTTGGTTTTTTTTTTCCTTAATGACATTTCTTCGCTCCTATACAACAAGCGCATATCGCATTAAATTTCAAGAGAAAAGCGTAGACCTTTTTTTTGTTTCCAGATACAAGATTTTCTGGAAATTTCGTTTGTTAAATAAGTACCTACAATGAAAAAAACTGCAAACCTCACTGCCTTCTTCATGTGCGTGGCGATAATTTTTAAAATTTCAAAATATATCTAATATTGCAATGCATTTTAACCACCGTAAAGAAATAAAAAAAACAAGCGTCCACTTCACAGAATACTTTATTTTGTTTATTTATTTCCAGCACCTCACTACAGAGCCTACGAGGCGCGGTACAGACCATACGCATATATATATTTGAAACTTTTTAAAGCCTCTTGGCATTGTGTAAGGGGCGCTCTAAAATAACATCAATGAGCAAGAAAATTTAGAGGAATCAAACACCACAAGGAAACGACGCAAAGAAAACAAGGTTGAACACTTCATAGTACATATATATATATATATATATATATATATATATATATATATATATATATATGTGTGTGTGTGTGTGTGTGTGTGTGTGTGTGTGTGTGTGTGTGTGTGTGTGTGTGTGTGTGTGTGTGTGTGTGTGTGTGTGTGTGTGTGCACTCAATGGGCCTAGGTCATCGGACGCACTCAGGACAACCTAACAACACGACGACGACGTTGTTTATATCGGACGAGGACAGGAACACATATGATGAAATCTCACAATGATAGATGGAAAGTGTACAATAAACTTCTTTTTACGCGAGGCGTGCTACACACCCGCGACACCAAGTCTACAGGACCACACTGACGCGCACCGTCGTTGCGGTGACCATAACACCGGGCAACGTGGCGTGGAGTACGTCGTGGTAGCGTCCACGGTGAGATACGCCTTCTCGTGGAGCCCGCTGGCTCGAGCTTAAGTTGATGTCCCACACCATCACGTCTTGTGGCGTCCAGGTCACGCTCGACCGGGCCAGCACCCAGGACACGGGGTCCAAAGCCCCGACAACCATCGAAGCCGCCCACACACGCTCCCTGCACCGTCTTCTTTCTCTTCTTTGTTTTGATTCTGCGCTCAGGGTTTCGCCCCTATGGCTCGCTCGTTGCAGTCATCACATTCTTCCCCCCTGTTTCAGGAAGTGGCACGCAGTTTGACTGCTGCTGTTGAACTGGTCCACAGAGCGTGCAACATGACGATACCGAAGGATGTAGAGGTGGTGTCAGATAGACATTTTGGTTGCTGACATTCATCTGGTTCAAAGTCCATTGCCGGGTCGAAGGTTGAAGTTCAGACGCACAAGTTGAGACGGAGTTGCACCAATGTTGTAGGCTGGAACGTGCAAGTTTTTCGCCGGCACCTATGAAGCACTCTAATATACACTCAAAGGTTTACCGGTATAGAAGCACGCTATTTGCCGCATTAGTTCCGATGTCACATTGACTATATTCTCTACGTTTCACCAAGGAACATGTCTTGCACAGATTTGACGCGAGCCTATCTCAAAAGTGGAGAGCAATTCAACTTATTTTGTTGTCATATGGCATGTCACGATACCTTAGAGACGCAAGTGGGCATCACAAAACTATACATACAATGGGAGCACAGGCCAGTTCGGTATCAATGCATCAGGTTTATAGGCTGATTCTTTTTTCTTCGAAGTGCTCGCGCAGAACCAGCGTTCTTCGTTTCGGTTCGCTTCTGGGTAACGCGGAGACTTGTCGATACTGCTGAGATTCAAACCCCAGTACTCAACCATGAAATCTGTAGCTGAGTCTTCAGCTGCGTGGTACCCACAACACAGCAAACTTCCTCTGGGTCGATGCCCGGGTAACGCGAAGACTTGTCGATGCTGCTAAGATTCATCCCCCAGTACTCAACGATGAAATCTGTACCTGAGTCTTCAGCTGGGTAGTACCCACAAAACGGCAAACTTCCTCTGAGTCGATGCCCGGGAAACGCGGAGACTTGTCGATGCTACTAAGATCCAACCCTCAGTACTCAACCATGAAATCTTTACCTGAGTATTCAGCTAGGTAGTATCCACAACACGGCAAACTTCCTCTGGGTCAATGCCCATCTGTTTTGAAGTGGTAACAATAGCCATACATTGGGCTCGTGGCGTTCCTAACTGCGCAAGTGCTTTGGGAGTTCAGGTCTTTCTTGCTCGACTTCTGCCCTTGTTGCTCAATTTCAGGAATGTCGTCAGGAACTTGCTTTAACTTGAGCTTCTGAATGATCATTTCAGCCGGCAAGGTAGTTGTCTGATTCGGGCCTAGCATACACCCACATGGCATGCCTTCGCGAAATACCCAAACTTTTGGCACGTCAACAGTACCATGGCTGCGCTTTCCTTCACATCACTCCTGCTACCGTGACCACTTGGCGATTCTGAGGTCATAGACTAAAATCTGTTTGCCACCGTCTTATTTTGACTAACAGGTCCTAACTGAGGAAGGCAAAGACTAACTTGCTCTCTATCACTGCGAACTGTGTTGTTGCCACACGGCCACTTCGCACCTGTAGTTGCAGCCTGTGTATCTGGAGAAACAACGTCAAGTTTCTTATCCTTCACGTTTTCGCGTGTCAGCGAATCAGCGATATATGTCTCGTCTTGTTGAGGTTTTACCCTTTCCACCTCATTAGCCTCATTACGCGCTGCTTGGCGTCTTGCAATCTTTCGCATGTCTGAGATAGCCATGCGTATTTCCGACAGTAGCTTCTCTCCTTTCCGTCTGACTCGCTCATAGTCATTGTCATCTTTGCATACGTACTGCAGTTCGAAATCAATCCTCTCGCGTTCCTTTTCGAGGTATTCTCGCAACATTCGCTCTAAATCGGAGCAAGACAAACCGACCTCATCTCCAATATATAGTAGTCTTTGCACGTTTACAGGCATCTTGAGTATGGCGGATTTTCGGCGGCAAGATGGTTAGTGCCGCACCTGGCAGCCTCACAAGTTGTGGTGAGCAGCACGCTGTTTTCCGCGGACTCTGTCAGGCCATGCTACCGGTTTGATATATGCGTTCGAGCTTTATAGCATTCACGTTTTATTTTATTTTTCAAGCTATTGCGACTTCATTATTTTCATGCATCAATATACATTACGGCTGTGTACCACTCTCCATATCTGATGAAAAAAAACAGATTGACTTTTTTTAATTTCTCATTAGTTACAAAAAAACCTCGCCGGTCCCCTTATGAATTTTCCTGAGACGATTGAGAGACAAAACTTTAGCAGATCCCACGTTCCTGGGAATTGACGTTATGCGAAGCATGCGCGGTCGTGTTGCATTTTTTATAAAGCGACACGCCATGAAATGACACTGAGTATATGTACAAATGTTGCACGCACAAACATACGTAAAGAGTTGCAGACGCTGATATAATTACTTGTTTCTACTTGCGCAACGATGCCAACTGGAACATGCGTATTAGCAACACCAGAAGATGATATGAAGCGCTGATGCGCGCGAGGATGCTGGCCCTGGACACTGCTACATAAACCAACTTCTGCGCAGTGACACCTAACCACAATTGACGTTAACACGACGTGAAGGCTGTATTAAAGGAGTACATATGTAATGTTTATAAAATTGGGTAGGAAGCTGTCACAGAACGAGCGCTCAAAATGGGCGCGCCGCCAAATTCTTGCGTTAACGCGCCGGAGTGACGCCGCGAGGTCAACGAAAAAAAAAAGAAAACAAACATCTAAAGGCTCCCCGGGCGCGCGAAGCTCTCCCCTCGGAAGCGTGGCTTCACCGACGAACCTCCTCACCCCACATCGGCGGCCGAGCAAGCCCTAGAAATTTCCAGAAGGAAAGGGGCGTGTATGCTGGGTTGAGTCATCTGTCGGGGACGGCCCCCGTACGGTCTCGCGCCTCTCCCCAGCCTTCGCTGCGTATCGGGCCGACGAAATGACGAGAACTTTCTGGAATGTCGCGGGGAAGGTATTTAACCGAGCAGCCGAGACGAGAGATCAGGAGAAGACGGAAGTTAGCGCCAGAGCGCGTAGGGATTCCGCCGTGTAGTCGGCGAAGGTTTTGTCCGTAGGGACAAAGCAGGAGCGTGAGGTTTCCTGGAAGAGAAACTTCGGAAGGAGAAGACGGAAGTTAGCGCCAGAGCGCGTAGGGATTCCGCCGTGTAGTCGGCGAAGGTTTTGTCTGTAGCGACAAAGCAGGAGAAGAAGAGGATTTCCACCAGAGGGGTGAAGGCTCGAGCTACAGGCAAGAGCGTGAGTTTACCGCTATCGAGCGAAGACGCGTGGCAACAGCTGCGTGTGTGAAGCCGACGTGTTTCCGGCGAAGAAGTTTGAAGCTTGGAGAGTGGCCAATTGAAGACGCGAGGTTTCCTGGAAGAGAAACTTCGGGGCAGCGGAACGGCAACAACGCTGGACTTTGAGTGAGTGATTCTCGGAAGAGTATCATTCAGACTTTTGTTCCAAGGACTTTGGACTGAATAGGTTTTCTATCTCTTTAGTCTTTAAGTGTCTTGGTTGTTCAATGCATGCGACTGCATTGTAGTGTGTATTGTTGTCTGTGTCCGTTGTTTCGAGTGTGGCTGATTGTACTGTGTAGTACGTTGTTTGATCGGTGACATATTGTACTCAGCTATTGTGGAGTGAGCATATTTGGGTATTGTTTGTCTGATCTGCCATTATTGAGAATATAATTTTGTTGGTTTATCAACTCTTGGTTCTGACTTGTTCTTTGGGCCACAGCCGGCGTCCGCTGGCGCGCCAAAAAGGACCACTTCTAAATTGTCCACGCTTTCGTGGTGCGGTTCGGGGGGCCGATACTTCGGCCCTTGAAATTAGCCCAGCGATCGCCTCCCTAATTAACGGGACCTGTGTGACAGAAGCACTGCAATCACTATTGGCGTTTCACGAAGATTAGCGTCTATTTGACATGTAGTTCCGAGACCTGCCGTAGCTCTGTGGTAAAATGCTTCATTGCCACACAGAGTGCTTGAGTTCGATTCCAGATGGGATCCCGACATTTATTCTTTGCATTTGTCGGGTTGACATACCGATGTCGGGTAGTACCTAACGTTTTCATGCGATAAAATTGTCCATGTGTGTTATCGTCGTTCCTGCGTAGATACTAAGTATCAATCACCTGTGACACATACCCGCACACCAGCGGCACACACCCGCCCGTGGGTATGTGCCACTGTCTGGCGGGACGTGTTTGACGACGCACGCAACGGGATTGTCAGATTATTCATGTCTTGACCAGCGTATCACATTCGTCAAGCCATCTTACCATCCCATGCTAATTGCTAATATTAGTTCATGCCAAGTTAAGGGGGTGACCACGAGAGTGCCCAAACGTAAGCCACTAGATAGATAGATAGATAGATAGATAGATAGATAGATAGATAGATAGATAGATAGATAGATAGATAGATAGATAGATAGATAGATAGATAGATAGATAGATAGATAGATAGATAGATAGATAGATAGATAGATAGATAGATAGATAGATAGATAGATAGATAGATAGATACGGTCAAAGTCGTCGAAGTTAACTAAGAAATGTTTTGCATTTAAAAACTAACGTCGTTTTTTTTCCTATTCAATGCACTGAATGTTTCTTACTTCCCTCCGGGATATTTATGCACCCAATATTGTTTTATTACTGCCTCGAAGATTGGAGGCAAAGCTAGATTTTTGCCTCTCAGCTGGCTAAGCACTCCCATCATGATTGGCCCATTTCAACCAAGCGAAGATGTTATATGATGCCGTCACGTTATGTGCCATTCCGATACGTCACAAACATTTAGGATATGTGATGCCATAGGATGACGTTTTCACGTAATGATGATTTATTGCATCACTCGTGTTCACGACGCCGATGCGAGAAGACGCCGGGCGCCGCCGGCGATCAATTCGCGCTTTTGATGAGGCATTTAAAGCTATCGCTTTAATGCACTGCATGGCTGTAGCTCCGTTGAATTGCAGTTTCCGCTGGTGTTCGGGGAGCGTGGTAGCAGTAATCAAGCAGAATAATTGGTTTCCTAATAAATATTCGTACTACACTCTAACATGCAGCTATCATTTACAACCCGAGTATTTCATAGATTATGAGTAGCGGTGGCTGGAGACTACCTGTCACGTTTGGCAACATCTCAATCGGTATCACTAAACAGGAGTGCGCTGCATTCAAACAATCATCAAATAAGTATCATTAACAACGCTACCTTGTGATCACTACCATGTGCAACGCTAACATTACGCCCTGAAGCTGAATGAGAGCCCGTAGACACCACACGGCCATTCGGCCTCTACTCTGCTCGCTACTGAATTAAGAGACCAGAGAGAAATAGAAAGAAACACAGCTGAGCAGCCGGCTGTTAAGGCAATGACAATCCGCCCACGAATACGCAGACGAGCTTAAGCAACTGACCACAAGCCGCATTTTTCATTCCTGTCATCTTGGCTCAAGTGGAGAGTCAGCATTAGACTTCAGACTTTACCCGCGGCTGTTCAAAACATAGGCAATGACCACAGAAATCATGCCGCATATGGAGCTGTTCTTGTTTATTTCACGATGATTTAATTATTTAAGCTCCCAAATGGTGAAATCACCTGCCATAATTGCTCATTTGAAATCACCTGCCATAATTGCTCATTTTCGGACACTTGCTTTTTCTCGTTGGCAACACATGTAACGCTTTACGAAGAAAATAGATGATGACCTGCATTCCTGGAAGCAGTCTAGTGGCATTTCGTGCTCTTTAGTGCATGAACTCCAGGCTTGCGCATAATGTGCTACGCCACTATACAGTAGCAAGCATCGGGGAACATTGGGCATTCAAGCTTTTATTGTTAACTTCTCACAAAGGCTCCTCTCTAAAGTCAATTTTCAGCTGGTCAAAAAAGCAACTCTCAGTCAAGCGAACGCCGCGGTGACAAAACGATCTTCCGCGTACTACCGGAATTAGCTATCTGGCACTGGCCTAGCAGACGACGCGCGAGTGCTTCGATCAAGTAGTCACGAATGACACATGCATTTAAATTGAGCTGGGTGTCCAGAACAACAAGTGCTTTGCGATTCTCGTTTTCAAGTTTCGATTACATCCTAAACAATGCGAATACAGCCGAAAACCGAGCCGTGTAGCAGCTTCGAATGCAGCCGCGGCTTTCGTTTGCGCGAGAGACGATGCGGTGGAATTTCTGCTCCAGTTGCGGCGTCTGGTGGCCAAACGCTGCACTAGCACCGACGGTCACTTCCCATCGAAATCCGTTTTTTCGCCCAGGCACTGAAAAAATAGAGCAGGCGCTGGCCTGGCACAATTACAAAGGCGTGCAACAGTCATGGCTTCAATGGCGTGCTAGACCGACTGTTGTTTTTCGTACGCTTTCGCAGGGCAGTACTGCCCTGACTGCCGACTCAAGTCGTCCCGCTGGTGCCAGAGGGGAGGCTCACCATCCCGACGTGGCACCTCGGCTGTCAACTACCCCGCCTTCTCTCGGTAAACGAGATTGTGAAGCGTGTGGCCCAGCTGTGCCCTTTAACAACGCGCCCACTCCCGGTCATCGCATTCCCGTGGGATGCGAGATCGATGGCTCATCGCTGCCTTCCATCCCAACGGCAGACAACAGGGTCATTCTCGAGCCTCAGCACTTAGCAAATCCGCCTCCAAACTCTACACACCACACGGGCATATGGAGTCATTGGCCCCTGTTAAGCCAAAAGAGGCGAAGCCATCCCTTTCTGTGCTCTCTGGTGAAGATCATGAGCCCCGCCGCGGTGGTCTAGTGGCTAAGGTACTCGGCTGCTCACCCGCAGGACGCGGGTTCGAATCCCGGCTGCGGCGGCTGCATTTCCGATGGAGGCGGAAATGTTGTAGGCTCGTGTGCTCAGATTTGGGTGCACGTTAAAGAACCCCAGGTGGTCTAAATTTCCGGAGCCCTCCACTACGGCGTCTCTCATAATCATATAGTGGTTTAGGGACGTTAAACCCCACATATCGATCAATCAATGATGAAGATCATGAGTGGCATAACCTCGGCGCTGAAGATACCCGCAGCAGCGACACCAATGAAGGCTTCTCAGAATGTCTCGCGGCAAACACGACTGGTCGCGAGCTGTATCGTCTGCCACAGATGGGAAAAGCTATGTTGCCATTTTCTACACAAGGCAAGACCTACAAGCTACAAGCAGTTGGCAAGGCCACCACCAAGCTCGCCAGTGCTTGGGTACATGAAAATGTCAAATCTGTTCGTATCTGACATGCCCACGCATTCTACTTCTCTCTTGGAGACAATACCGCAACCATTGAACCTCTTTTCTGTACCCCTACTGCACCGCCCTAAAACAATGCACGTCCCTGTTTCGGCAGCGCCGTATATTACGGCTTGCTCGCATCATGGTAGGGTATCGACCCGAAGCGCATGCACCGCTTCAAAGCTCAGGAGACTCGTTCGACTACTGACGCACCCTCCTGAGTAACCATCGGCAGTTACACATGCGGCATGTCAGATGCCCGCGTGGTCGAGACCAGCAGTCACTACGCCACGGCTAATGTCGGCCACTTGAAACTTCGACGCATCATTTCGACCTGTCGTGGCGTGCCGGAGGGAATCCTCACAGGTACACCCCGTATTGGCTGCCAGAGACATTGTTGTCCCATCATCAGACCACCCCGTTGCGTGGACTAAACAAACCAGCACGCAACAGTCGATGCCGCCCTCCAGAGGTCATTTCGCAACTGGCCTTTCAATGTCGCAGCATGGCCGAGTGTAAGGAAGCAAAAGTGGCGCTCAGACAATGGCACGAGCTCTGCTAGCTTGAAGCAGAAGAGACCGGGTATATATATATATATATATATATATATATATATATATATATATATATATATATATATATATATATATATATATATATATATATATATGGTAGAGCGGAGGAGGGAGACAGACAGTATCTAGTCGGAGAAGCTAGCAGATGACTACGACGAAGAGCTGAGCTCATGACAGTGACTGACGCCCCTTGAACCAGGCAATAGGTTTTAGTAAAAAAAAACTGTTATAATATATATAAAGGAAGATATTGATTCTTAAAAAAATATCCAAGTCATGAACATATAAGCACAATACTTTAACAGTAGCTATAAATCAGCCCTAGTGTAACAAAATCATTCCCCCACTTTCCCAAAGAGAATCGTGAGAAAACTCGAATGCATTTCTTGCACCGAGATAAGGTACCGTTGCCGTCAGACATTCACCTTCACCAACTTTTCTGCCATCGCCTTGCGAGGGGCCCAGCTAGCGAACGGTCGAGAGTGAGGCGCAAGTGGACTGGAGAGAGCCAACGGCGAGAGAAGGAGCGATGAAGCGCTGCCCCTGCCCTCTCCTACACTCTCTCACACCACGAGCTCCGGTTGCTAGTGGCGAGGATAAGTGCGCACGCCCACAGCTGTTGCTATGGAAGAGGGAGTGAGAGCAAAGAGATAACAGCTGCTGGCGCGCGGACGCCGCGTAAAACGCCGAATGCCTGACATAGCCCGACTAAGAAATGCATTTGCATTTAAGAAAAACTGACAAAAGAGTTTACTGCAAATAAATGTACAGAAGGCAAAAAAAAAAACAGGAGAAAGAGGGAAAAAATACATCGGTAACAGTCTTTTGAGCACAAATGATTTTGAAAATACGATATGTCTGAAAAGGTTTACGAAGGTTTATACTTTCTAACTTGGTATATTTGAACAGCCTCTCTTGAAAGTGAATATTAAGACTTTCTTTCTTAATTACAGCCTTTTTCGCTGCCAATCGTTCTATGGACCATCTACGCGAAAACATTTCAATGTGAATACTTTTATTATTGTACTAAATGTCGATTCGGTGAAGACGTGAAACACTGGCGTAGTCGGAATGGGAGAAAGGAATCAACTTCTTCCTCCCCTCGAAATTTGTTTCATTTTTTACGTGTATACGTATATACACAAAGATACAAACAGACGCTCGAGAATGCAGCATAAAGGGCGGTTGAACCTAGTGTCTCTGTTTATGATGCCACTTATACAGGCAACACGAATATATATTTAAGGGGACACCAGCTAAAGCTTGCTCCCTCTCACCTGTCACGAAAAAAAATTTCTGGCTACCCCACTGACATGTAGGGAGGGCGAGCTAGAAATGTTAGACCATTTGGCGTGGGGTAGTATTTTTATAATGGTTCTATTGAAACATTGCCTCTAGAAACGCTTATTTGCGTATGCGCTCATGCATGACAACAACTATGGACCATCTCCCCCAAGGGAACGCTAATGGAATGCGAAGCAGCAGCGTTGTGCACGGCGTCGACCCGGTTGAAACGGGCGTCGACGCGGGTGCTCGAAGAACGGTTTGAAGCGAAACTCAGTGTAGTGTTTACTCGAGTAAACGTTTATTTGAAACTCGAAGACACGGGAGGCGGGACGCGTTGAAGACGCTTGTACTCGGTTTCATTGGCTCGCGTCTCGTCGGTGTTGCCCACGCGCCGTCCAAATTCTCGAACGCGATCGTTGTTCTTGAATCGCACCTCGTCTTTGTTGACGTCGATATTCGTGAACACGACCGGCTTCGCAAACCCTCGCAACGCCGGCTGTCGGCGCACCAGTCGACGCGATGGCCTGTCGGCGCGATCATGTGGCAAGTGGTGGTGCGCTTGTCCACATTGTCGACGCCGCGAGATTCTCGAGGCGCGGCTGCTCGCGGCTTCTTCTCCCCGATAGATGGAAAGAGGTGGCGCGGGTGAAATGATGCCCACGTGAGGAGTGTGCTCGAGCGTTGCGAGTGGTGGATATAGGGTGAAGCGAGAGAGAGCTGACAAGCGGCGAGCGTGCGGCAGGCAAGAAAGAGAGACGTCACCGCGCACTGCTACTAGGGCGTGAGCTACTAGGCATTGCTCCAACACCTGCAAAGACGGGAATGGTGTGGATGGAGGGACAGCGTTACACAGGCTAGTGAAATAGCTGTTTCGCATCCAAAATAGGGGCATGGAATGTACCCGGTCATAGAATATTCTAGTTTGGAATCGCAAAAAACTAACAGGGTTCCTTATGCATGCACCTAAGGCGACTCCATAGCGAAAGCCGCCTCCGCTTTTGTTCTAGGTACATGCAATAACCCGCCCCCTTCCTAAAGCTTTCCGCAGTTAGCCTAGTTTTCTATGGCCTCTCAGGACTGCCTAGCTTTGACAAAACTACGGTGTCCTAAGATGACGTCATCAAATGAGATCTCTGCCTGTGACGTCATGATGACGTCATAGTGATGCCATGATAACGTTAGAAACTTTGGCGATTTTTGACGTCAACACTCATGTAATGCGGAAAATCCAATGTATTTTGCAGCAAATGACATTTGTTTGTATTGTTATTTGTTCGCTGTCATCCGGGGAAACTAATGCTATTTGATGAAAATGACATTTTCTGTCAAAGGAGTTCCAGAAACACAATCCCAGCGATTTCGGACCGTGTGCGGATAGTATAGACGCCAATGTCCTTAAGGAGATGGCTGCAAACGCATGAATACGCAACTTCTGCAATTCGTAAATGTCTTATTTTTGACTAGATTAACTTATCATTCCTTTGATGGCGTAATAGTACACGCGAAAGTTTCTAAAAGAAAGCTACTCTCAACTAGAGCAGCCATGGACGCCTGCCATGTTTCATTCGTGCTCTGTTGTTGTTGTTGGCTGCATCGCGGGTGTTGATCGTACGATTGCACGCGTGTTGTGGTGATCAAGGTGGTGACTACTCAAAATTTCTGCCGCCTCTCATTTCTGCATTCGAAGAGTACATCGTGAGCCTACGCTTCAGCTTACTATACACTCACACCACTCGGTCATATCGTCCGTCATGTTAGAGTTTTCGAGTGGCTCTTGGCTTGACTTCCTTTTAGATGCGGAAGCATCTTATACTCGCGCCTTGTAGTGCGCCGTCCGCGCCGTCCGCGCCGTCCGCACCGCTCCTCGAACATTCGACAGCTGACGCGCGCGCATGCGCCGTCGCGCCGTCGCCCACCATCTGTGCCGCGCGCGCTTCTCCTTCGAGAACATTCGACAGCTGACAGCGCATGCGCCGTCGCACCGTCGCCATCTGTGCCGCGCGCGCGCTTCTCCTTCGACAACATTCAACAGCTGACAGTGCATGCGCCGTCGCGCTGTATATATACTCAAGGTCGGCGCTCGCTCGCTCAGTTGCCGCTCGTCGGTTGGTTTGTACGGCGCGTCGACGTCCAAGGTCGCGGTGAAATGAATTCCAACGAATCCACAAACACAATGATCGACGTCCCTTCGACCAGCGCCGTCCTTTCGCATACGTGTGTACGTGTCCACTCATTTAACACCCCCTCCTACAACCACGTTAACCAATTTAGCCATCGACCCAAGTAAGTCGCACTTTAACACCCCGTTAACCAATTATATGCTCCGCATCCTCCTCAGTGTTCCCCCGAGGGAAGCTGCGGGTTTCAATATTTTGTCGTGCAACTGTTGGAATTCATGCAAAATGGCCGATTTTATCATTTAAGAGCACCTTTTTCGTCCTAAAGAGATTTTGGAAGAGACAAGCATGTACATGCAAGTTTGAATAGATTTTTATTTCTCTGAAAGCCACGGCTTAGGAGGGCTAAGGTCTCGGTCATTCTTTCGAACTGACATTTTTTTTTTGCATCGTGTGACAGCGCACAGATAAAATGACATTAGGCCCGCATATAATCATTCTTTGTAAATGACGTTGGATTTACCGTGTTGACAGGTGTCATCACATGGCGACTTTTATTCTATCACTTGCACTGATGCTGACGCCAACGGTCAATTTTCGTCTTTACTAAGGAATCTAAAGATTTTGCCCTATAGGGATGAAAGTGGCTAGGCAGGCAACCTGAAAGCAGCAAGCAGACAACAGCATGTTCACTAAGCTTGAAATCTACATTCCGCACACCGGCAGCCAGTGATGCTATAGCGAATCCCGGATATGGGGAATTCCGAGAAATTAACATAATGATACTGATGTAATGATTATAACCCATATAAATGTCCGCAACATCGGGGTCAAGTACTCTCGGCATGCTATATTGCGCGCTGTGTACTGGCCACTGAGATATCTGCGCTTCTTGAGTGAGTGAAACAACTTTATTGGGTCCACAATAGATGCAAGTCAACTCACAAGTTAACGCAGTGTCACCTGGCTAGGCCTATTCGGCGACGGTCAGGTTAAACCTGACCACCATCGCGCGGGCCCTCTAGACGGCCAGGATTTGAGAGGTGAGGTCCTGGACCTTAATCAAAATGACCTTCTTGAGAAAAAAAACCTTTTTAAAGATCTCACTCCTATTTGGAGATATTTCGAAACTGTCAGAAATTTCCGTGACCGGAATCCTTACATCGCCAAATAGACCTGTCAAGGGTACTTCACAATTCTATTTGGCGATGTAAGGATTCCCGGCCATGGAGATTTCTGAGCTTTTCGAAGGTTACTTCACAATAAGGAGGGACTGGCTCGCAGGATTTCGTGCCAACCAGTTGTGCCCCGTGATCTCCGACGACCGTGCAGCTCTGGCCGACTGGCTCGCCCTGCGACATCTCCTGATGCCGACAAGAGCTCTCGCTGAGTGGTGCCCCGTTCTCGGACTTCTGCGACCGTGTTCATCTATTCTATCTTCTCCTTACTTCTGTATGTGTCTGTCCCTGTGCCTCTCTCTCTTTCTGCTCCTCTCTCTATCACTATACATTTGATTCCTGTCCTTTCTAACCCCTCCTTACCCCCATCCCTCGTGAGCTACTGCTGAGAGTCCTCCCCCTGAGAGACAGTTTCGGGGCTCACTTTTATCTTCTTTTCATTTAAGAATCACCTCCCCCCCCCCCATTCACAATTATTTTGACCATGTCAAACGTATTGCGGAGTGTTCAGCTATGGTGCCTTTCGTAGCATAGATATAAGGCCGTGCTCAAATAGCAAAACTTTCAAAGCGGATTCTTCAAAACGCGGTTTTCAGGTATAAAATGAAGTGTCAAATATTTACATTTCTTCAAAACGCGGTTTTCAGGTATAAAATGAAGTGTCAAATATTTACATTCTTTAGTAAAGTGAAATGAAAAAGTTTCAATAACTCTGATTTGCCACTGGTGAGTTATACAGGTTGTATCGCGTAAGTCATGGCGTTAACAACTGTAGTTACGTCAAAATAAAGACTCCAGGAAACGCGATCGTAACTGGTACTCCATGACAATGACTCCATTGAGCCAAATGATCAACACGACACCAGATTCACCAAGCAGAATGCAATGCTTGCATACGCAGAAGTGTAGTCAAAGAGAGCGGGGGCTTAAACCCCCGATTTTTTTTTCAATTTTGGTTGAGCACGTATACACGCGTACATACAAACGCACGCATACGCATGTATACATAAAGTATGGTTTACCCCCTCAACCGAAATAAATTTGTGGCTAGGCCCCTTTTTTATAAGCTACGAATGTCAGTATTATACGACGCCACGCTGTGCTAAATAAATCTAGGCAGACGGTGTGATTGGCTGAATAAATGCTTATTTCGCCCGTTATGCAAGAGTGATTTTACAATAATCAAAAACAGGTTCACTGTACGCAACTATAGTAGTTTTCAATCGGCAGGATCATCGAGTAGAGTTTCGAACTCACACTGTTCTTTTGCCTGTGAGACTAGAAAATGTTCGGGTCCCTCACGATAACGCGAGAGATATTTTAAGACTTTGCATAGTGCATCTGCAAATCAAACTCGAGCATTCTATTTGCATTACCCTTCATCATATCGAGCTTTCGAATGTTCCCACGATTACCCAGGTATAAGAGCTGAAGCGCTAAAATTCGTATAAAAGTTTTAATAGGTCACTTATCAGGTATCCCCCGCTGATTTCTAATGCTCGACAAATTATATACTTTTAATCACAGCAATAGCTTTTGCCCTCTCTGAACCAATGAATGAAATCGTTTGTTTCGCGTTATTTGCTGATTTATTTCGTCACGAGAAAGAACATATGTTGTCGTTGAACCACGTGTCACGCAGAAATCAGCGCAGATTTTAAACTTTTTTTGTGTTTTGGCCATTTGAAAAATCATCTGTGTTTACAGCTGGCATTTCATTCTCTTTGAAAACAAACAATCACCATGTATTCCTTAACAAAAACTCTGGAGTAGTTCTTTTTTTTGACATTTTACCACTTCACTGCTACTGATTCAGCAACATCCTACTATAAAGCCTGTTCAACTCGCACGTGCGCGCATCGCGAGAGAGAACCTGAAATGGAGCAGAGCCGTGCATTTACAGCTTCTCTAAGAAGAAACCCGGTCCGTCCTTGTCGGTGTCCCGAGGCGGCGATCGGGGCGTCACTGAGCGTCATCGCGAGGAGACTGCGATCACTTTCCTCGACTAAGGAGGCCGCCCTTGGCTGCGGGGAGCTAGATCGCTGCCGGCCGGCCCCGAGAGCGCGGCTGCCGCTTGTGCTGCGTACTACACGAAGGCGATAGGAAGCTCAAGCCCGGTTCCCCGCCGGGCCTGCTCCAGTTCTGCGATGGGTGCGGCCAAACCGGTTGTCTGGCAATGACCGCCACCACGACGAACGCGCGGCCGAATTCGATTCATTCCTGCCGCCACTTACTCCTCGCGCAGTCGGCCACACTCGGCTGGCCATGCCCGTGAGCTTGAGCGGCCGCTCAGTGCGCTGAGATGCTTCGGGATGTTACTCGGGGCAAATAAACGGTCTTCGATCGCCTCCGCTCGTTCTGCTTCGATCGCTCTCCTTTTTGTTCGGCCCCCGTAAAAGAAACACTTAGCGACACAGGGAGGCAGAAAAGAAAGAAGTGACGCGAACCTTGGGGAATGTGGTCAAAGCCTGCGCGAGTGTAATGCGCATGCATGGGCGTGACACAAGCAGGTGAGATAATGACTGCAGCACGCCCGTATATGCGCACGAGTCGATGTCGTCCAGACGGGCACTGGAATAGAGTAACACAATGCCCGAAAGCCTCCGGCAAAACAACACCGTGGCATGGAGTGCTTTGATAGCTATATTCCCCTTACAGTGCGTGTGGACTCGCCGCCACGAGACCATCAAGAACTTCTAGTGGTCTGTCCATGATGGCGCTTGCCGAAAAAGTGGTAGTGGTTCTTTAGTCACACCAGTGTGCTGGTTCGCGACAATGTCGACTAACCTTCATGTGTTTCTCGCGTGAAAGACGCTCTTTTTTGTGCAATAAGTGAGCAGTACCCACCGATATGGAGATTTAGAATTGTGTAAAACCATGCACACTTACCATGACGACAGAAGAGTGACACTCCTTCCCCGTTCGCCGCTGCGACCTCGTCTCGTCTATACGTTGCTTTATTCATGTTCCTTGGCCGCCATCATGCATCACCTCGTTAGGCAGTTTCTTTGATGACGCTGACCTATTTCTCTGTTACATGACGTGCACTATAGACAATAGTAATTATGCAATATCTCTGAGCACACGAGTACCGTGCTTCGTGTTCTGCTTTTCCGCTTGTCAAGCGGAGTGAGGGTGCAAGTGAATAATGGGCAAAAAAAAAACACTGGAAACACAGGGGCAGGGAGGTTAAGACTAAATGTGTCTGATTAGCTATCCTATGCTGGGACATTGAGAAAGGGGTGTATAAAGATCAGAAAGCATGACTTTATTTAAGCAAGAGCTGTAGCCATGTTAATGCAGTGACAAAAAGTGGCTGCTGTAAAAATAACAAGGCACGTTCACGGAACAAGAAAGAAATCAAATGAAACAACGACTTATAGGTTTGCGAAGCGAATTTGTAACTCAGAGCGATAAATGTGTGACAGCCAACGTGGTACACAACACAGACGTCTAATAAGAAAGTATAAGGCCCACTCAGGCACAAGGAAGAGCGAGCCAAAACACAGGGGCCATTTGA
This sequence comes from Rhipicephalus annulatus, assembly GCA_013436015.1. Taxonomy (NCBI): domain Eukaryota; kingdom Metazoa; phylum Arthropoda; class Arachnida; order Ixodida; family Ixodidae; genus Rhipicephalus; species Rhipicephalus annulatus. Next base: position 163,138 of record WOVY01000982.1, read on the forward strand.
TTCACCATGTTTTAAGTAACCTATCTCAACACTGAGTTGAGTGGTAGCACAAGTGTGTTCGGCACACCTCCGTATACGTTAAGCTTTATATACTAGCGGACCTGTCGCCACGGAGTACAACGGCAGTCGGCGCGATAAGCATTCGGCGGAACACATGGCGAAAACGAGAACATCGCGGACGGCCGGTGAAGGAAGGTGTCGCTGACCGCTATATATTAGAAACAAAGGATATCATTGAAGCACGCTCGCGGCATACGCGTCTCCCGTGCTCCGCTTGGCTACGTGTTGAACGGGTCATTGACAGCGCTCTCTCGAAAGACGCAGCACGTGCATAACCACTGCTTTTACCTGGTTTGTACCCGCCCTTCTCTCCCACCATCGCCCCTTCGAGAGTTGCCTGCTGTATTTGCTTCGTTTTCCTGGCCCAGTTTGTACTCCTTTCCTGTGGTTATTCTGCTCCTCGCCGTCCAGTTAGAACCGGCACAACACGCAAAGGTTCGGAGCGGTACAAAAAGTTTCTCACTTGCCTCGATGAATGGCATCGTTGGTCGGCTCTCTGTCGGCAGACGCAGGGAAAGACTAACCGCTGACAACGCCTCTTGCGCTACGGTGTATACTTGGATGCCTATCTGTGCCTGTACCACTGAGTACCATTCGTGGAAGTTATTCGGCAATTTCACCTGTTCGAGCATGCGGGTCCGATCCCGGTAACCATGGCCCCACTTCGATGAGGCGAAAGAACACTCATGTACTTGGATTAAGCCGCGCGTTATAAAACACCAGGTGGCCGAAATTGATCCGGAGTTGTCCGGTGGAGCACGTTAAACTCCATCCGTATTACTCCAACATTAAGATATTTGTTAGCTAGGTACCTGAGCTTAAAGTTGTTTATACTGCTTAATAGAGGGCTGACGCAACAATAACAATGTTTGTAACCGTTTTTTTTTCTTGTACTGATGTACTTATGCATTTGCTTATGTTGATTGATTTGCGGGATTTAACGTCCCAAAACCACCATATGATTATGAGAGACGCCGTAGTGGAGGGCTCCGGAAATTTTGACCACCTGGGGTTCTTTAACGTGCACCCAAATCTGAGCACACGGGCCTACAACATTTCCACCTCCATCGGAAATGCAGCCGCCGCAGCCGGGATTCGAACTCGCGTCCTGCGGGTCAGCAGCCGAGTACCTTAGCCACTAGACCACCGCGGCGGGGCAATCATTTTCTTCTGTCAACAAACATTCTCTTGAAAGTAAGCGCTCACTGCATTGTGCCTTTCTCGTCCGTGTCTGCTAGCACTATGACACACTTTGATGCATTTAATCGTAACAAGACACATATGGAGCTTAACGTGATTAATTTTTGAAGTATGGTGACATAACGTACTGAAATCCTCGAGGAAGGAGAAGGAGGAGTAGGAGGAGACGAAACTTGTGCAGCCCAAGTTGGGAGCACGCTTCAGTGCCTGTAGGTGAATGGGGTGAGGGTATTAAAGATGTGGAGAAGAGAGTCATTCATGATGCAGCCGACAAGCCATCTAGCAGCGGCACCATGAAACCGCGTGTGGCATGTGCCTGCATATACTCAAGGGACACGACTTCAATGTCTACCACGCGCCGAATACAATTTAACTGCTTTTAAGGCGACGGCTTCAGATGCCTCTTCAACGCGAATATTGGACGCCGTGTGGCTTCGGCGCTTCCCTTTGGCGTCAACTTGAGTGACACAAAATATTACTGTCATGGGATGACGTCACCCTACGACGTCATCCTGACATCCCGTGTCGCAAAATTTTGTGACGTTTATATGACGTCACGTTGGCGTCACGTCACAGGATGGCGTCGTCACGTGACATTCCAGCTTAATCAGCGGTTTGCTGATCTTGGCGGCAGTGCAAACCCATATTAGTTGCAAGAACTTTTCAGAGGGTAGCGGGGCTGGAACAATACATCAGCTGTAAAATAAAAGAAGATGGATTTCACCGTGCAGTCGTTTTAGGTGAATGCATGAGAGACCCTGTGAGGTCTTTTTTTTTCTTCGTTTAGGGTTGTCACATACATGTAGAACGCCCCAATTGACCTTCGGGGTAATGGCAAGTTTGCAGAAGAATTGCACACAATAGGCGGTACCATTATCCTAGTGACTGCATTTTCGATGGAGGCGGAAATGCCTGAGGCCAGTGTACTTATATTTAGATGCACGTCCAGAAACCCCAAGAGGTCGAAATTTTCGGAGCCCTCCACTACGGCGTTCCTCATAATCATATCAAGGTTTTAGGACGTCAAACCTTATATATTATTCTGATTACAATCTCAGTGATGTAAGTTGCCACCACGGTTCCCTAAACACGGACAGAGTTCGGACATGCTTACCTAAGCACGGTCACTTTTTCTTTACAAAAGACAATCAACTGAACCACATGGGTGGAAGGCGGCTCGAGACGTTTTGAAAAGTGTATGAAACATATTAAGAATCATAATCACATTATATCGACCTGAATTTGAGCCACTTTTACTACTCAGATCACAGGTGGTGACTACCGTTCCCACTGTCACACTCACTCTCAGCGTTATTGCTTCTGTTGCAAAGAAGATAGGCACCTTCCGATCACCGCATCAAATAAGGCACGTGATCTCCCAAATAACAATTGAAAAAGACACGCCAGCTATATACAGCAGCGTTAGCTAGGACGCCCATCTATTATATTACGAAGCGCGTTCGACATATATAGTCTGCATCTATTATCTCCCGTGCGCAAGTAAAGAAGCAATAAACACTGGCAACTTCAATTTGCTACTGTCCGCTCGTGAATGTTGTGTGAACGTGATCGCGTGTCACTATGCATGTCACGTTTTGCCCGCCCCAATGGCACGCCAACGAGCCAAGTCCGTAGCTATAGGCAGACATTTTCTGGCAATGTCAAGTGCCCATTGATCTCTCTTACTGTCAGGAAATGGGCGTTGTCGAATTAAGTTCCAAGCAGTGCGCCTTGAAACATATTTACTGAATCTATTATTCAGGCCATTTCACGCATGACAACACCGTGAATGCCGAAGATTGGTCTCAAATGGAACGTACATTGTTTTTCTCTTGTACTCCAGCTAAACCAAATACTCCAACTACTACTTATAATATTAATATTATAATAATGATAATAATTATATTATACCTGAAAACTGTTTAGCCTTAAAACTCGTTTTTCCTTCCTTACCTGCGGGATGAAATTTTTTTAAACATGGCGAGGCAGTCAGCATGGTACACTAAAGATATACCTCATGAACCGTGGGACTGTGCCACGTATATTACAACTTCAGCACGCAACTTTCACGTTAAAGAACCACAGGTGGTCGAAATTTCCGGAGCCCTCCACTACGGCGTCTCTCATAATCATATGGTAGTTTTGGGACGTTCAACCCCACAAATCAATTAATCAGCACGAAACTTTGCATTTAGACACAACCGGCACTAGTGGCGTATTGCCTTGAGTAGTCTGAGGTTCTCGGCTCGCAGTGGGAGAAGGAAGGAAGTGCTCAGTTACAGGCTCCGCTTGCAGCAGCCCCCTTGAGGGCCGGGCCAATCAGACTTTGCTGATATTCCTGGTTCTCGCCAGCAATTAGCTTTTCTAATCGCCCCGCTGTAGGATGCTGTAGAGGAGGTAATGTTGTAATGGCCTCACATGCCCACGTGATGAGGTATGGGGTTAGCTTTAGCTGAGCACCATGGCGTGCGAGGATAGTATGCCGAAGTATGCACCTTACTGAGGTTGTGCTAACTTGGAAACGTGCTGGTTTGAATTTGTCTCTTGCTGATTGATTGATCCTCATTTATTTTTCGATCTGTTAGGAAATAAGTTCGTCTAAATTCTCTATAGTGGTTTAAAATGGCCGAGTAGTCGCACTGGACGGAAATGGTTCTCGCAGAGGTGTAGTTATACAGTGCTCGGCTCGCATACCCTCGAGCAACCCTCTATCCATTGCCCGGTCTTCCTCCAGCTCCAGGTGACCAGGAGTCTTAGTTATGCGATGGCTAAACGGGAGTGCATATGTATGGGAATGCTTGCAAGTGTGTGTAGCACTCAAAATGGCTTCAATAATAAAAACTGACACCATGCTATACAAACTGACAGTCAACATCAACATTCACAGCCTTCCACTAAACCAATTTCCAAATCCAGTGAGTCATATTAGGATTTGCGAAAATTCGCGACACCAAGTTCGCATCGTGATTATCAGTACTGTAGCCTGAATGCTTTAGATTTTACAACAGTGCTATGCTTTCCACTGACCACCAGTTGTTACCTCTTTACCATATACATCAGTACAGGGGCGTTGAAAAGTTTCTGGCTTTAACACCTTTCTCTCAAAATGAAATAATAAAGGTGAAACCATACGCAAACTCGGTACCTCATTAAGTAATTTTGCAAATTTTAAATGTCTCTTACTTTCAGAATTAGATTAATTTCAAATTGAACGTGACGTAGCAGATATATAAGCAGATTTTTTTAGGTTGAGTTACCAGGTGTCATGAAGTTTTTGTTTCTCCTGGAAAAGTATACAAAAGACATTCACATTGAAATCTCAGAAACATTGAGGGAGGGGGAAGAGGGGTAAAGTGTCCTTCCTATAGCACGCCTAAAAGCGAGTTACTTAGTTTGAAGACATGACATTTTCGCCATTTCGTGTGAACAGCGCAGTGACCGTCCAACAACGTCTATGGTTACAAGCTATACGACCCACAACCTAATTCTTGATGATAGGCGATCTTCGCCGAAAATACAGCCCAGTTCGTTGGGACCTTCCGGGAGCATGTCTGTACATTGGCATCAGTATCCTACACATGCGCAAGCTTTCAGCGAAGTGGTAGCCGAAATGTTTGAACTTTCAACAGTGAACATTCACAAACGTCCAAAGTTGTGGCTGCCAAATGAAAGACTCTGGTTTCCGGATTGGCCCACCGTCGCTCTATACGTGACGTGGTCCCTTCCATCTGCCACATGTTTTCTAACCTAAATAAAGACAAAAAAATTGAAGGAATATCATTATGACGACATTTTGACGTCGAAGATGCTGCTGAGAGCTGTTCTCATTACCTATAACATGTTATTTTCACATAAACTAGAAAAGATGGAACAACTATGTAGAAACTACATCTGTTTCAAGAGAAATTGCTTTGAATAGCTGTGCATTTTCAACTCAGTGACTGTACGATTTCTGTGCAACACCAGGGACTGTTTAAAACCACTGTACTTTGGTAATATTACGGTTAATTGAAGAGAATCAGAAGCCGGTATAATATCCCGTTCTGCTTTTTGTCTGACTAGATAAACGCGTTCAATGTGCAAAGCCAAAGTTCATCGTATCAGAGAGTCTAAATAGCCATATAGCGTTCAATGCTGGAGATAGAGCTGTGGAAGTGAAGGGGAAAGGGGCGAGCCCTGAATTTTGTCGAGCTGAGCAACAAAAGTAGCGTACACAAATTAAGCAAATACTGACGAGCACTGCTGAGGTATGCGGCACGGGACAAGCACTTCTCCATATATGACGTGTTCGGTTGTTCTGTGTTGGTAGGGCCACGCAAATCTGTGATACATACACACCGCGAAAAAAAAACGTGTTAACGTCACGCCGATTTCAACGGTACATGACGTGGTCTGCCGATGCAAAAAATACGACGTGTCAGAATTGTTATAATGCGATATTACTATGGCCATTGTACGCTGTGGTTTCATTGCACACTTATTCGAGACACAGCCCTGCGAAACGAATGCTTGAAGGTACGCTCCTTTTTACGTAAAATTAAACAACAGCTCGTCAATAATGTCATCGCAAACGTCGTTTCGAGATGTGCATGGGCGCGTATTTTCATTTACTTTCTTCAGTCTACACCAGGTGACACACAACCTGAAAAAGGTTGCTGACCACCATGGAGTCAGCATACTGTTTTCTGCACCTAAGAAGGTCTCATGGTTGTGCTCACGAATTTCGTGTGGAGAGGAGCGTGCTACTCTTTGTGGCAAGAAGCATGTCAAGCCTGTGGTGCTACGTGACGTGGCTGTGATTTACGAGATCCCTTTTTCCTGCTGAAATCTTATTGGGCCAGACAGGCCACACCGTAAATTACCACGCACCAGAAGACCAGCTGTCTGTCTAAAATAATTAAATGGCTCTTCCGCTAACTGCGCAGTCTGTATATTCAAGGCACAGTTTCAGCATATTAAAATACTGGAACGTAGGAAGGACGCGAGTGCTCGGGAAGTTTTTGAAATATTTATAATCAAAATGAAACGTAATGGCTGGGTACATGAGGCCCCGATATCGCAGTATGAGGCAGAAACGTCTTCTTTTTTTTAAGGATAAGGTGCATTAGCACTTTGTTTGTGCAACGCTTTCTTTATTTCTTTCAATTCCATAAACGCCCGCTTCTAACTGAAACCGTCTGTCCACCTTAGTTCGGGAAGTGGTCGTGATGCGACGCTACATGACGGGTGGTGCTGCATGCGTTACACTTGCTTCCGAACGCTTTCCCCCGGAGGTGCGATACACAGGTTTATTGCTGGCACATGAGAGAGGCCTTTGCATTGCACTGGGCTGATCATGATGATGATGATAATGATGAGTTTTTTCTCGATCTGTTCGTGTGTTATTTTTTTTTTGTGGAGCCCTTTCAAGCTTCGAAAATCATTTTTTCTGGGTATTTCCACATTGAAATAGGCTTCCAAAGCAGCTGCCCCGCCGCCGTGGTCTAGTGGCTAAGGTACTCGGCTGCTCACGCGCAGGTCACGGGATGAAATCTCGGCTGCGGCAGCTGCAATTTCGATGGAGACGAAAATGTTGTAGGCCCATGTGCTCAGATTTGGGTGCACGTTAAAGAACCCCAAGTGGTCGGAATTTCCAGAGCCCTCCACTACGGCGTCTCTCATAATCATGCGATGGTTTCGGGACGTTAAACCACACATATCAATCAAACTCGCATTGATTGATTGATTGATTGATTGATTGATTGATTGATTGATTGATTGATTGATTGATTGATTGATTGATTGATTGATGTGTGGGGTTTAACGTCCCAAAATCACCATATGGTTATGATGAGAGACTCCGTAGTGGATAGCTCCGGAAATTTCGACCACCTGGGGTTCTTTAACGTGCGCCCAAATCTGAGCACATGGGCCTACAACATTTCCGCCTTCATCGGAAATCTATCCGCCACAGCCGGGATAATCAAACTCCCAAAGCAAGGTCGAGCGACACCACTGCACTTATTGTACCTGGGAATATCCAGGACACTCCTTTATATACAACACTGCCACCCCAGCTTTCTTGCACGTGCAGAGCTCTCGGATTGCATCTGTGATGCGTCACGAAGGAGCAATTGCTGACTATCGCTGCTCCGTGCGTAATGAGAAGCGCATGCGCGCACATGTCCTTGCAGCAGCCGCTGCCTAGTCTGGTGACAAAGCGCCTTGGCCGGCAGCGCCTATCCTCACACAAAGTGGACACGCGAACTTCGGGCCCTAACTTGGGCATTGGTTCCCCATAGCAATTTGATTTTTCACAACCGGTTTCTTCTGAAACGCTCAAATCAAGCAAAAGTAGGGGCAGTGGGGCATGTTGGAGTGACTACACAATTAATAAGCAATGTGCTTTGCGTCCTCATGCTGTTGATTAATTATGCTCTAATATAAACAACACTGGCAGCCACTCAACTAGGTAGTCCTAAATGGTAGTTAGTTTTGTATTTATTTTACCTTGCTGAAGCGCTTTCTGGAGGATGTAAAGAAACAAAGTATGCCTATTCTTCGCAATACCAAAAATTTTAATTTAAACAAAGCTGTCTCCCCTCCCCCAATCCGACTTCACGATCTTCAGATGCCGCCTCTACTTAAGCGTGCCTGAAAGAGAGTGTCACGTTGGGTGAGTTTGTGCATATTTTAGCACAAAAAAATTGTGGTGCAACAGAGACAAGGAAAAAAAAACCTGAGAAAAGACAGGTTGGGACACCCTATCCTGTCTTCTCTCGTTCTTTTTTTTTATGCCTGGTCTTTATTGCGCCACAGATATTCTGTTGATCTATGCCTCATCAGCAAAGCAGAGTTCGGCAGGCAAAAATTTTGAGTTCGGTGTAACTTCAAACCAAAAAACTCATCGCAAAGGCAAACTTGGAGTTCACAAAAGCTTTCTCGGCGCACCTTATAATGCATCTCAGTAACTTCAGAGGTGCATTTGATATAAAGTGAATGGAAAACGCGGAAGTGCTATATGAAAATTACTATGCTACACTGCATTAACCTCAACTGTGAAGTATGAGTCTTTGCATCATGATTTTTATTTCCATTTATTTTCACGTTTCGTTCAAGTAAGCCTGCCTTCGTACTTTCAGGCTAAGGATGAAGGAGTATCTGGCATCAATCATAGTGCCAACCTTTGCTATAGGCGTACCTAATAATAATGTTACGACAAGCTGACATGTGTGATAAAGAAGCAACGGAACTAGCTCGATTTTATTAAGTTGTGCCGTCTCAGTGTGTTAGCTACCGTTTTATTTTTCTAAAAAGCAGCTGATCACAATCAATCAGAGTGAAGTAGTAAATGCTATGGGAATAAATTGACTGCTATACGCATCAAGATTAGCAACTAAGCCCTTAAGGATCCGATCTGGTGTAACTGGTGCAAACGCTGCGTGTAATGCGACTGCTCGAGGAATCTATGTTGTTCTCGTGCTGTCTGTCGCTTCAACGCGAAGGAAGCAGTGACAGCAGAGCATTTACAAGGGTATGAGCCGCATAGTGATCCCTGTTAAAACAGTGCGCTCGCAAACGCCGTTCTATAAGTGATCGACGCAGCCCCCCACCCCTTCAAGCTCCTTCGCCCCAACGAAGTTGGCCAGAACATTTCATTTCTATCTGACTTGCGCCCCTCTGCAGACTCGAAAGCTTTTATGAGCATATAGAACGTACGACGCGTCAGCTGATGTAATCGATTAGTCCTTTATATGGTCATGTCGGCGACACCGATAGTGACGGCATGAATGTATCTGGAGTGTCCATATAATTTATATCGCAATAAAAAGCAACATGATTTTTTTCTCACTGACACTCTATGTATGCTCGAAGAATCTGCGCACAAAGGGTGCCATTTGCGAACTCGTTATTTATCCGTAAGACTGGGGATTAGGCATACATACAGACTGCGGAAGCTAGCAATAGATATTAACTGATAGTAATGGCACTGCCTTGGATCTTCGTATTTCGTACCATTGAGCTGAAAATAGCCATGATGGGGAGAACAGTTCAGATATTTTTGCGCTGTCTCTTGTTCGGATGACCTAATTTGCATGGTCGCTGTATTCTTGCTGAGGCAGCGTTTGTTCTCATTTATTACGTGTCCAAATTACGTGAGACTTCCTTCTCCAAAATTGGCTCAACGTCCAACGATTCACTGCTACTCTTCGCATACCATTTAAAGCTCTTGCGTTTTCTTGTCACATCACCATCATTCTTGGCACCCTGCTTAAGAATATTCTCATCTTCCGAATGTCAGACTTTCCAAACAAGGTTGTTTCTACTTCGCACAGCGTTGTTCGTCCTTCTTGATCTACTATTTTCTTGCTCTACGCTATACTCCTTACGCATACCTCCAATCCTTAAGTCTTTCCTTTATTGTGTCGTACTCACCACTTTCAACGATGGCTTTTTTAGTTCACTGAGGAACCTATATGCACTTGAAGTGCGAGGTGCTATTGATCGCCTGGTGATCCAAATTTTATTTGACGTGTAAATTAGCTATGAGAGAGGCTGTCAGCACAGCTATCATTGCCTACCCGATCACTTCATAAAGATACACTCTAACGCAGCAGCTCGTGATCGGCGATTTCATTCGACTTTGCACAAGAGTCAACGTCGTTTGGGTGGAAAGTTTCACTGTTTCACTGTTCTGTAGAACTCTTACGAGAGCTTTACCACATTCTTTACACGTGTGCGCTATTCGAAACATAAATTCTGTTTCTGCTTTCTCTTAAACTTCTTGAAACTAATTTGTATGAGTAGAATCGCAGCTCTAATTCTCTTTTTGAGTCAGCTTGAAACACGCTGACCTGTTTCTGTTCTTTTCGTCAAGCTCATATTATCAATTCGTAACAGGTATACCACTTAGATGCCTTGTCCAATACCTAGCTTTTCTTATACTCTATGTTGACATAGTTATGGCAAATTAACTTTTGATCTTCTTCCGGCAGCAGTCTTTCATCTCAATGTTTACCATTTTATAAGGAAGTTATGTTGTCTCCAAGTTTACCACTTTATGAAGAAGTAAACATTTTTTTGTTTCTTTTACTGTTTGTGTATTTGATAACTATATTTCTTCACGTAGATTATTGTGGTGGTTTCTCAGTTTTATGAAACAACTCTACTTAGTTGACAGTGTACGTTGTTGCTTGTTTTGTTTCGCGCGAACGGCTATGAATTGCACTTTTTCTCACTTTTGCATACATTTTCATGTTGTAGACTGGCAGTATACTTCTGGAACTAAATAAATGTTGAGTCCTTGTCATGCGCTCAGTATATTGCTCGCTTATATATAGCGATTCTGTACAATTTCTTCATGTTCGTTCATTAGCGTTCAGCCAGAAATAATATGCCAAAAGAAGGAGAGAAAGAAAGCGAAATATCAGTGGCAGGAGATCACATACTGTTGAATAACTAACGCAAAGAAAAATGAATGAATTAAACCACGTTTATTCAACTTTGCGCCGAGCGCGCTGTGGTGCACAAGGAAATGGCCTATAGCAGAAAAGGGTGGTAAAACTGCCTTCATTTTATTAACGGACTTCGTGCAGGCAGCTAAGTGGGGGCCGCTTGAACGGCTAGAATCTTGTGACTGTCGCGGAGCCGATCGCCGACCGGTGATGCCGCCGGGTCGTGGAGCAACAATATGAGTGTTCGGCAGAACTTGATCGCACGTTTCGGGAACTAGGCATCTGGGCAGGACAATGTCCAGATCCCTCGGCGTCCTTCACATCATGGTTTTGGGATGTAAAAACTCATCAACGACGTTGAACGACTGGGACAAGCATGGGAAAAAGTATTTGTAGTATATAGCGGCTCAGAGGAGTAATGAAACAGGCGCTAATTTCTGAAGCCCATGAGGTAGCACAGCTTAAGGCACTCAAAAACTGTCTTATTCTAAAGCGGCAGGTACGATATAGACACGCTAGCCCAACGGCAAGTGACCCTCGCTATGTCAAAGTCATGGACCACATCTAGCGCGAAAATAGCATAATTTCTTCAGTTTTATTTTTTTCTTATAAAAAAACAAAAGCTGACCTCGCGCATTACACACTTCTTATTTATATTTGCTTGTGCACTCAGCTCTCTAGCCATATGACTCTCTATACGATTCGCCATTTCATATAACACATTTGCTGAATTGAACAACAGCATGAAGGTCCCCTCAACTGTTAAAGGAAATCCTACGTGCGTAAACCACTCCGAGTTAAAAGTCAAGCTGGTGGTTTGTTTTTCGCCTTCATTACTCTTTCTACGGGTGCTATTTTCCCTTCGTCACTTATTTCTTCATAAAACAGGTAGAATTTCACCAATAACTGTTAAGCCTATCCGAATTGGGTGATTTTCGGCTACGTGCTGCTATCCCCGATCGCGCAGTCGAATACTTACAAATGAAAGTGCAGTCAGTCGCTTGCACTCGATACCACACGAGACAACTATAGTATGAACTATAGTGAGGGGTAGGAAAGAGACAGGTGAAAAGGTAAAAGCCTAGCCAAGCCAGGAGCCGGGCCCATGAGCTCTGCTGAGATCCAGCCTTGTGTGACTCAGTGCAAGCTGCGCTAATTTTTCTCACAATTGTTCGCGCTAATATTCAAGCAGAATATGCCATTTCCATGCATCGAAGGCGGCCCAACTGAATTCTTCGTGTGCCATGGGGTTAAAAACAACTCATTGTTTGTGTCACGTGGTTACATCTTTTCCGTGACAAACATGCTCACCAACCACCCCTTTCAAACAAGAATTGTTCCGAAAAAAGTTCCACTTCAGCTTGTTCAGCCAGAAAGCCTGGATTATTTTTATTTCTTATTGCGATTGTTCTGAAACGGCTAAATTATCTCACATATTAGCATTCGTTTTGACCATTTTCAGTTAGTCCAAATTCAATATTTATTTCAGTAAACTGTGGCTGTCAGCAAATCTACCCCTATCTAGAAGTAGCAACTCTGTGACAGGGATTGTGCGTTTCATTTATGTTTATTTTGTGTATTTTTTTCTCATGACGCCACATTTTTCCGCTCTGTGCCTTTCGGTGACCTCTAACTATGAGAGCACGGCCTTCCCGGATGGCCGACAACTATATAGCGTTTCAGGAAGCTCCAGTGTGCGGTTTCCGTATCTAGAAGTGCCGCAAACGTTTCTTTGTACATCACCGCTCATAGAGGGATGAGGCCACAGCACGAAGAGAGACAGAGAATGCACATGAAGACAAGAACGGAAACCAGTAGTAGTTTTGATTAGTGCGACTTTTTGTCTGCAAGTTACGCCACAAGATTGTACTCAGATGCTGCGACAGCTTAGCGCGCTGTCGCTCCCCCACTAAGCATGAGGCCACCGATCCATTTCTCAGCTGCTTTGGTCCCATTTCGAAAGGCGCTAAATGCAGACTTTAAAACACTAGGTTTTACTTTTAAACCTATACATTATTACTGTTTTTAAAGCATGTTCAAGAGCAAAAATAAATGTTTAGTCCCCCTCTACATCATGCCTCGTAATCATATCGTGGCGTAAACGTGCAATCTATAGGAATTTCAAGAAAAACAAAGCATAACTGTCATACTGCTGCACGCCTCTCGTACCTACATACCTGCCTTTAATAATAATAATAATAATAATAATAATAATAATAATAATAATAATAATAATAATGTCCCAAAACCACAATAATATTATAAGAGTATAGTGGAGGAGTCCAAAAATTTTGACCACTTGGGGTTCTTTGACGTGCACCTGAATCCATATGTCGGCTAAACTTGTGGAGATGACTTAGGCTCCCTCATGAAGTTTATTTTGCACTTGAGTTCACTCGGACTCAGACTCACCGAAATTTTACTCAGCAGGACTCACTCGGACTTACACTCACTGAAATATCACTAACCTGGACTCACTAAAACTCAGATTCACAGCTCGATCTGAGTCTGAGTGAGTCCGAGTGAGTCGACTGATGAGTTCGTTAATCCAGAATTAGCTTTCTCGGCCATGCTGTGAATGCTATTCAACAGCAATATCCCACGTAATCGGTACTTTTCCTGGCGCATTTTGATATAGGGCCTTCTAATACAAATTATAAGCGGTTGAAAACCAGTAAGGACATTTTTTTTGGCGAGGTGACAACATAAGATATATTTATCAGGAATTTTACTCGAAGACTATGGGTATAATGGGAGCTCAAGGCACCCCCCTAACGTGATTCATGTCTCACGAATAAATATTGAAATAGATTATGAATGATACTGCTTTGGAATACGTGTGAGTAGATGTGACTCTACATCAAATTTCAGGTAAGGCTGAAGTTGAGTAGGACCATAGATCGGCAAACAAAAGTTGTAACTCACGAAGACTCACTCAAGAAATACATCTTGCGCTTGGGACTCACTTGGACTCAGACTCATCAAAACTTTCCTGGGCCGCACTCACTCGGATCCAAACTCACGAAATTTTTCTTTAACTGGACTCACTCAGACTTATGGCTCAATCTGAGACTGAATGAGTCCAAGTGAGACGACTCATAAGCAAGTTCACTGACCTGTGACTAAATCCAAGTACACGAGTTTCAAACATTTTCACCTCCATTGAAAATGCTGCTGTCGCAGCCGGGATTTGATCCTGCGACCTCCGGGTTAGTAGTCGAGTGCCATTATAGACCACCACGAAGGGATAACCTACATGTCTTGGATAACTACTCATGCTTGCTGAAAATCCACCGCTAAATATTGTTTTTCTGCTATTCAGAACCAAAGATCACGCCTTCTAGAGTTGCTTGGGCCACATCATCTCATACAGCTGGCTTTTCTCAATCGTTCTCTGATAGCAGCTTACCACTCGGAGCTTGAGCAATAAAAACGTAAAGCAAGAGTTGTTAATTCAGGATCTCCCTGGTTCAACGTGACGAGAGAAATAATTAAAGAAAAGATGACTAAGGCGTCTGTCGCAACATTTGCAGTTCTCTTTGAAGCCCCCCCCCCCCCCTCATACTCCTATACGCCTGAGAAGAAAAGAACAAACACTACCTCCACCTTACGAGCGAGTTTATGGTAGGCCGATAGCGGCGCGGGTGGCGTGTATATAAGCCGTGAATGGGGAAATGGCGCGCAAAATTTACTACTTGCTGTATCGTCCGTGGTCTTCTACTCCAAGAAGCAAGGTGGGAAGACGAGAGGTGGCCGCCTCGCCAACCGGTGCAGACGCAGCGAGCGAGTGCTTGGAGAGGGCGATTGTGTGAGAAGAGAATCGAGCACGGCGCATCACGGCCACGATGTGCGCAGATAAGGGTAAATTATAGAAACACGGGCGGGCTCCCTCGGATCCTTTCCGTTTGCGCGCAGGCCTAGCCATGGCGGGCCGTGGAAAGAAAAGCAAAGTAGCGACGGCGGCTATCTCTTTCCCCGCGACGTTCGGGATGCAGGAAGGGGCGAAGCTTCCGCGTGAGAAAATAAATCGAAAGTGATGGGGCGGCCTTGGGAGAACGGCCCTCCCCCCTTCTTCTAGGTCAGTGTCTGGCTGTTCCTCATCGCTCTGCCCTCTCCCCACTGAACTTGGTATAAAAGCGACGGCTGGCCCGGTCATGGTCACCGTCTTTCGTCCAAAGAGATCGGCAAGCACACCATGAACTCGCACGTGAGTAGTGCATCTTCGTCCGTGGCGTTGCATGGTTTTCGCGCTATCTCTCATGGTACGGTACAAACAGTGCAAAGAACTGCCCCCAGCGGATGTAGTCTCCGACCACGGAGCTTGACCACTCCTCGTCGGAGACTGCACGCCGACTCTGCCCCGAGAACAGTGTTGTCAGCTCCTATAGCGGAGCCGTGCATGCGGACACGTTTTTAACCAGTGCACTGGCCTTCGCCAGCTGCTGTCTGGCTTCCCATCCTTGTCACCATGGTGGACAGATAGATCCCGGGTCTATTAATTCAGACTTGCGTTCTGTAAACGTATGTTCTCCACAGGGACTGCAAGGACCTAGTCGACAATGGATACGTTTTGCTGCAGTGTATCTCATCATTAGCACAGAAACTCAAAAACATTTACGCGCCGTGTATAACAACTATCCGCAGCAGTAAAAAAAAAATGCCATCAAGTTTCAAATGGAACCTGATAAGTTCTGCATCCGCAATACCAATTCAGCTGAAATATTATTCTACTGAGTAGAACATAGGCTCAAATAGGATGCTTATACTACTTCCGTATACACGTCTTAAAAGAAGTTCCGTAATAAGAGACGTAAAAAGTATTGACACCCTCGGAAAATGATTAGATACAGAAAGAATGAAGGAGTAACGCGTGACTTTCATCAGAAAAAGGAAATTTGTCAAATCCCAAAAGATTTTGTACTCATTGACCGTTTTACTTGAATCACATCTTAATAGGGTGCTGTGACGTAATCGTGGCCATCCAGTAAGCTCGATTTGATATTAAGAGGGTGAGAAGCTGGGTCCTTCATGGTTGATTTGATTGATTGATATGTAGGATTTAACGTCCGAAAACCACCATATGATCATGGGAGATGCCGCAGTGGAGGGCTCCGGAAATTTTGACCGCGTGGGGCTCTTTACCGTGCACCCAAATGTGAGCTCATGGGCCAACAGAATTTTCTCCTCCATCGAAAATACAGCCGCCGCAGCTGGGATTCGACCCCGCAACATGCGGGTCAGCAGCCGAGTACATTAGCCACTAGACCACCGCAGTAGGGCTTACTAATCTTAGGCTCTAGAATGTCACCAAGAGAGGAATGTTGCCTTAAGCAGTAGCAGCGATTGTAGGTCTTCAGTAGTAAGTCATGGGGGCGGTCTAAACTCAGAGGAGGCGTGGTAACACACAACGGCGCAAAATCTGCTAATGTCAATGGTTCAAGGATACGTAAGATGGCAAGAATAAAGCTCGCAGTTCTTATACGCGTGTTCCCATCTTGCTTTCATGTGCAACACATGAGCTCAGTAGGATGTGTTGATATGACTGACAGATTTTTATAAGAAAGTGAATAACCTTCACGCAGCTTAGTGGCTATAGGTTGTCGCGCTACCAAGCTCGAAGACGCGGTTTTGACGTCCGGCAACAATGTTTCGATGGACGCGGAATACCCGTGTACTTAAATTTAGGTGCACGTTAAAAAACCCCAATTCGAAAATTTTCATTCACACCCCTGCCCCTACCTTCTCCGCTTCACAGCATGCCTCACAATGATACTGTCATTTTGGTACGAGAAGTTTCAAGTTATTAAAAAATCAGCCATGGTCGTTACTGTGATATAGCGTGTCAAAGACGTAGCATTTGCGTTTCAAGAAAAAAAGATAGAAGGTACAATTTCTAGCTTTTAGAGGTTCGTGTACTTTGAAGCCACATGTATGAAAATTTTATCGTGACCTTGTACATCAGCTACCAAGTCAGTATATATTGGTGCACCGGCTGTTTCAGCACATTTTGAAGCAGTATGGGCCACGTAGTTCTGCTATTTTGTAGTCGTGCGTTCCGCGATTGTTCGTAATCCCTATCTCGGTGACGACTACGTTACCAGACTTTAATGTCCATTTGACGAAGGAGACCGACATATTGATATGTGCGCATGAGAAGGGCAGTGTATCTAAACGAGGTCGTAGGCCAAAGAAAAGGGAGGGGGGATAAGCTGAGGCGTTTTACTTATGATCATACTTGACTCTTTAACTGTTTAAAAGTGTCATTTTATAGATTTACACGTGCCCAGTCCCAAACGAGGCAGAAAATCGCTCTCGCATGGTTGTGCTCAGCAGTGCAACATTGTTGTTGTGTCAGAGCAGTGGGCATGTCAGAGCAGTGAACAGGGGAATGCTTTTAGCCATATTGATGAAACTACTAGCTCTAACCATCGTAGGCACGGCACCCCACGATGAACTCCTGGTGTCTGTGGGAGGTCCTGTAAATGAAAATCATGACACGTGAATTTCCGAACCACTACCACACTTCTACTTCTGGCTAAACAATGAAGTCTGATAATATTGTCTGTAAATTATACGCTTTAGGATATGTTACACATGACTATGCAACAGAAACTTCCTTTGTGAACAGACAGCGCTAATTCACTTCCTTTCCTCTGGCGCAGCTGATCGTGTTGGCGGCTCTGCTGGCGTGTGCTCTGGCCGGTTTCCATCACCATGGCGGCGGCCACTACCACCATTTCCACCACTATGGTCACGGTCACGGCCATGAGGGCTTCGACTATGGACCCAAGCTGGTGGACGTGCGTTACGTCAAGGCACCCGTGACTCGCATCAAGTACGTGCACAAGCCGGTGTTCGGCATTGTCAAGGTACCCGTGGCCAAGATCTCGACGGTCATCAAGCCCGTTGTCCACGTGGACCACGTTCCCGCCTGGTAGGACTCCTTCCCCACCGCTGGTCACCTGATCTAGGCGCGGACGACTCTTCCCTTCCGGACGCTATTCCACCTAACACCACGTGGTCACTCTCTCACCATTTCTGCTCTCTTTCCCCCACTCAACTTGTACATACGTGTAAATGCATCAATTTTTTATTTATTGTTTACAACTGCATTCATTCTGTGAATGGAATAAAAGCACATTTTACCTCACTAAAATAAGTAGAAGACAGCAGTCTTTTTGTCTCCTTGGCGCGAGAATAAAGCCACAACCAAAAAATAAATTGTTTGAGGCAGTAGTAGCAGCCACACGTGAAAGTTGAAGTGTTCCTGAGAAATATCATCAACTCCGAGAAACTGGTGAGCCGTTCATCAGAAAACCAGGATGTAGTAAAAACGCGAATAATTGTGCACGGTGCAATTTGGTAAGCCTTGTGTCATAATTCTGCCATAGCATGCTTGCTTGTAAAGCTGGTCATTCCATTATCGTACAACAAATATGCAGATGCTCCAGGCACGTTGGGCCAGCCGTCGTCAGCATAGTTGCACTTTCGCGGTATTCACACGCATACACGCGCACGGGCTCAGCCTTCCCAAACGATTACTTGCCTTCAAACGCGAAGAAGACGTGGATGCGCCATCGCGCTACGCTCGGACGTCTCTGCAGGACCCGGTGCCGCGTTCTCGCTTCCGCCGTTCGCGTGAGCACTGCAAGTACGCGCATTCTGTTGAGCAACTGTGTGCAAACTACACACCGTGATGCATACACTGGTGCTAGCGCAACAGAGAGTAGACCGGACAAGGTAAATTTGTCTGGTCATTTCGGTGTTGACAATCGCCGACAAGATTTCTTACGTTTCATAGCATGCCCCATATGATTGCCACATGTGCAACGCCGTTGGCATTGGAACTGACACTCCTTCGGTGCGACGCTAAAAACGTGTTGTCGCGTTGAATAAACTTACGCGAAACTGCCACTTAGCTTTCTTTTTTGTTCATAACATTAAGTCATTCATTAGTTAGATATTAAAGCAAGTAATGCGAATAATGGCAGATGCTGTAAAAAGTTCTGTCTTTTGTTTTTCTGCTTTTTTTGCAAGCTTGTTTATTGCCTTTCCAGCATCATGTTTATCGTTACAGTGCCACACGGGAAAGCAGGGGCACGAATGAGTGAGGTGTATCAAAGTGGTAAATTGCCACTTAATGCTTGTATTTTCACAGAAAAACAAAACTATACGGGAATTCACCATTAGTCACAGTGAAGACGAAAATGATGGCTTCAAGCCCAAGTTTGAATCTATAGGGTGATTCTTTTAAACTCAGCTCTTTTATTGGTCTGTAGTATTGCTACATAGCATCTTATTTCAATGCGATTTGATTGATATGTGGGGTTTCACGTCCCGAAACCACCATATGATTACGAGAGACGCCGTAGTGGAGGGCTTCGGAAATTTCGACCACCTGGGGTTTTTTAACGTGCACCCAAATCTGAACACACGGGCCTACAACATTTCCGCCTCCATCCGAAATGCAGCCGCCACAGCCGAGATTCAAACCTTCAATGCGATTTGAAGCAAAAGATTCACGAAGGATGTGAATGTAGTAGTCTGTACCAATTAGTGACTTGCAACGTCAAAAACAAGATAATACGCAGCAGCAAATATTGAACATGTAACATCAGCAGCACATCACAGGAGCAGTAACATTTGGGTACATGAATGCATAGCGCATAAGAATAAGTCCGCATGAGACGAACATAAGAAAAGAAGTACGTGCGAACGAGACAACAAGACAACACTTTTATTCTTTTCAAAGCACTACTACGAATGCTGTGGCCCACCGGATCTCAAAGTGGGAGTCAACAGCAACACAAGCGGAAAGTTTTCAGTATACTAAATCAAGCGATATCACTTCAGAAATCCTGTGAAAGAACAAGCACCACGTGACAATTAGCTACTTTGATACACCTCGTTCATTTGTGTCCCTGTTTTGTCGAGTTGCTCTCAAGCGATGAATATGATGCTGGAAATCTACTGAGCATATCTGCCTAACCCTTACAGGCAACCCTTACGCGTTGCCCTTTCAGTCAACTGGTGTGCTCGACCATGTATAAAGCGCTTGCACTCTTTTAAACCTGGAATGCCGTAGACAAGGCTTGATTCTACGCACCGGGGAGACTGGTGCCTCGTCCTTGGACTTCTGCGACCGTGTCCATCTTTCTTATCTCCTTTTTCACTTCCGTCGTTTTCTGTCACTCGCTGTCCCTTCGCCTCACTCTCTCCTTCCCCTCTCTCTCTTTTTACCTTTTAATCCTATTCTTTTCATCCCTCCTTTGCTCCCAACCCTCGTGAGCTACTTATGAGGTATCCTCCCCCTGAGAGACAGTTACGGGGCTCACTTTTTCTCTTGTTTTCATTTAAAATCACTCACACTCACACACACACCGGGCTAAAGTAAAATGTTGATGCGCACAATGGCAGTCGAAGTGTAGTGCCAATTTTCGGCAGTCCTGTAATCGGAGGGCATCGGTGCATTTTTGTTGAACCAGTAGGCAACCTGAAACTATTGTAGCACTTTCAAAGCGGGGGTAAGTTTCCCCCTTCATGACCAAAATACTTTCTGCCACAATGTATTCATATCACCACTTACCAGTTAAACAATGTTGTAACTGCCCCCACCCGAGACCGCAAAAGAAACCCCCGCCGTAGTAGTCTAGTGGCTAAGGTACTCGGTTGCTGACGCGCAGGTCACGGGATCGAATCCCGGCTGCAACGGCTGCATTTTCGATGGAGGCGAAAATGCTGTAATTGATTGATATGTGGGGTTTAACGTTCCAAGACCACCGTATGATTATGAGAGACGCCGTAGTGGAGGGCTCCGGAAATTTCGACCACCTGGGGTATGCACGCAAATCTGAGCACACGGCCGGGGCGCGAAAATGCTGTAGGTTCGTGTGCTCAGATTTGGGAGCACGTTAAAGAACTCCAGGTGGTCGAAATCTCCGGAGCCTTCCACAACGGCATCTCTCATAATCATATGGTAATTTTTAGTTAAACCCCACATAGCGATCAATCAAAGTAACCATGAAAGACTCAGCTTCTCACCTTCTTATTATCGAATCGAGCTTACTGGATGGTCACGATTACGTCACAGCACCATATTGTTACGCTTTCACGCAGCTTACCTTTTACTGAATGATCTCTGTTTGCGAACTGAAGCTGGGCGTACTATCGGCGTCAAATGAAACCCGAACAGGGGAGCACGTGTTGCAAGCATTTGAAACAGTATAGTGTTGGCCGTACAGTCATCACCATTGACAGGCGTGCACATCCGGTGTGGCAGCACTGCGCGATCCACCTAGAGTGCGTTATCTCCGTTTCTGCTCTAGTTTTCGTATGGTTGTAATGGTAGCCATCGTGGGCGTGCCAAGCGCTTTTGATCATATCTCTTGCAATCCCTTGCTTTTACTTCAGCGTCGCAGCGCAATCAATGACTTGGCACGATAAAACAAAACGAGAAATATCATCGGTTTGTGGTTGATTTTTAAACGATCGTCGCATCTCGTTCGCCAGCGCCGCTTCACCTGTACCCTTCTTTGAGAGACCAACCTGAAAAGGCTCACTTTAACTCGGAATGCCGAACGTTTCTTCGGAAGAGAGAGCGCAAATTGTTTCGCTTTACCGGCACGAAGTGAAACAGCGTGAAATTGCGAGCATTATGAACCAGAATTAGCCAGGAATTCCATGATGATGAACTCCGTGATGACAAACCATGCTATAATACTCGCCCTTGGCTGCAATGGTATAACATCTGTTTTTTTGTTCCTTTAAAATACCACACCTGGAACACAAACAGAAATATTGCGCTGTAGGGGGATTATGCAGTGCTGCCACACCGGATCTGCGGGCCTGTCTGTGCCAATGACTGGTCGATGGCACGCACTATGCCATTGATAAGGCTTGTGCCACGCGCTCCGCTGCTCGAGTTTCATTTGATGCCGATAGTACGAGGCATGTATGTATATCGTTTTTTTTCTCCCTCTTCATTTCTTTTTTTCTTTTTCTATCGCCGCTCTGTGAAGCACTTGTAGTTCAAATATACGGCCTCGGTGACGTCCACTAACATTTTCAGCCACTTAAAATCCCTTTTAACTTTGCTACACTTAGACCAGAATTTCCATCGCTGCAGAGGGCAGCCAAGATTGATGGGGGCTGCGGGTCAGTTCGAATGGACGACCACGATAGCACCCTGCCCGTCCTTATCGCATGCTGGCCGAAAGTGTTCACTCATCACTTGTGACGTAACCAAACTGCAGCCCGTATATTGACTACGCCGACAGATAATAACTTAGGTCAAGATTACGTATTCTTGTTCTAAACTTGCGGGATAGAGCTTGAAAGATGATACACAACTGGCACCAAAAGTTTACAGACCACCAGGTCTGAGGAAGTTTTCAATGCCAGAAATTTGGCATGCTCGCATTGCTCAGTACATGTTGTTACCGCGTTTTATACCGGGCCGGGAATCTGATTGATTGATCGATTTGTGGGGTTTAACGTCTCAAAACCACTATATGATTATGAGAGACGCCGTAGTGGAGGGCTCCGGAAATTTTGACCACCTGGGGTTCTTTAACGTGCACCCGAATCTGAGCACACGGGCCTACAACATTTCCGCCTCCATCGGAAATGCAGCCGCCGCAGCCGGGATTCGATCCCGCGACTTGCGGGTCAGTAGCCGAGTACCTTAGCCACTAGACCACCGCGACGGGGCGGGGCCGGGAATCTGAATTCAAGGCTCCTTATAGAATCAACGCAAATGTTCGGCTCTTTCTTGTGCATCGCCGTTGTCTCCAAGCTTCTGACACTCCGTGTACTCAGTGCTTCTGTTTGAGGCAGGGAAGAAACTTCGCGCGGAATAGCTTCGTCGAGCGTTTCGCTTTCATCGTCAAGCGGAACACAGCCCGTCCGAACGCAGCAGAGTACGGATGCCCAATAATGAACTGTTTGCAGACACACTTTTCTATGTTCAGAGAAGCCGCGCGCTAATACAAACGAGATGTGAAGCGAAGACTCCACATGATTTGCGAAAGCACGGAAAATATAAAATTGCGGTTCAAACCACCGCACACGTGTTAGCAACGCCATAAGATACACCATCATCCTACCGTGGTAGTCTATAGTGGCTAAGGTACTCTGCTGCTGGCCGGCAGGTCGCAAGATGGAATCTCGGCTGCGACGGCTGCATTTTCGATGTAGGCGGAAATGTTGTATAGCCCGTATGCTCATATTTGGGTACACGTTAAAGAACCCCAGGTGGTCGAAATTCCCGGAGCCCTCCACTACGGCATCTCTCATAATCAAACGGTGCTTTTGGGACGTTGAACCCCACATATCAATCATCAAAACCGCCACGACCACTTGCCACGGCCTCAATACCTTTTTCTTTCTTTTACATGTAACGTCACAAAGGGTTCTGTGGCGACGACCAATAATGTACTATAAGCGTCAAATGAAGCCGAAACAGCGGCAAGCGTTCGCAATGGCACACCGTCCAGTTATCAACTTATCACCGTTGACAGGCGCGCGCATCCTGTACGACAGTTCCGCGCCTATATGTGTGCCTGTCTATGTTGATAAATGGACAGCGCGCACTATAGCATTGCGAAGGCTTGCCGCTGTTCGGGTGTCATTTGACGCTGATAGTACAGATCGCTCTCGTGTGCTCTGCATCATTGAGCCTGATATCAGTCACCGCGATGGAATAGCAGCCTTATAGTGTAGCGCTGCTACATGAGAAAGCTTTAGTTTCCCTGGCAGACGCTGCGCGTCAGCGGCGGCGAAATGCAAACACGCTCATATAAGTTACGAGTACTTTGAGGATACCCAGGGGTTTAAAAATAAACCACGGTCCCCACTATCAATAGACCCTTTCTTTATTAACGCAGTGACATTAAGCAACCCGTGTCCGACAAAATGTCATGTTGGTGTCGTCGTCCGTGAGCAAAAAAATCGCGATGGGTGCAAAGAATCAAAATCCCGGTTCAAGCCTTGAAGACCGGTGAAGTCTGGTCAATAGGGCCAAGCTGCTAGTTCAGGCCCAAGGCGTCCTTGACTAGGGACGCCACCCATATTGAATGACTCTGCAGTCAGCTCACTCTACTAAATAAAGTTCAATCCTCCTCCTCTAGCTAGAATAGAAAATATAACGCGGGTATTCTGCTTGGCAGTCGAGTATTGTACTACAGAGTCATGCCAGGGCCTGAAACTATACTCCGGAAAAACATGAAAAAAATCTGTTCAGTTGTGTCATGCAACGAGTTACGTCAACATATGTTACCTGTCAACGGCAGTACCATATAAATATATAGAATCCCAACAAATATCACATCATATAAATTGCGCAACAAATGGTAGGCCGAGTGCTGCCAAGCCGTTACAAAGGACCGAGCTACAATTCATAATTTATCATCATCGCTCACAGGACTAACAAAGCATGCAACTACATAGCCGTTAAAAAGTTTTACACGCCCAATGTCAGCTGCACAGACGTTCCTCCCAGCACATCGTGATAGATGAGTTCAAAAAAAAAAGAAAAGGAAATAGCGAAGCATGACAATCGAACAGGAAGGCAATGCTTACAGGTCCTGAAAACGTTATCGTGTTGAACTCAAAGCAAGATCTGAACGCCTTCCATGCTTTTCTTTCTCTCTCTTCCTGGTGTTTACGAGTGCATGTGATCTTGGCTAGTTCGTATTGGTTCATTATGCTACCACACGACAAGAACAAGGAAAAAGGTAGGGCACCGTGTATCTGCGTGATGATCATTCGCCTTGCTGGCAGTCACAGAAACTTCTTCATACCACTTTGAGTCTCCACACTTTACTGAGAAGAACATTTGTCGATGAAAGCGACAAGCCTTAAATTTCTGCCCTACGATTCAGTAATTCGTGTAAGGTTTCGCACATTGTGATGTACTCGACTGCAATGACGCCATCATATACTAAACACCGGCTTTCCACTTGCCTTAGGACAGAGCCGGACTAACTAAACAAACAGGTTGATGAATCATTGCTGCAAGTTCTTACACGAATCTCACTTTTAAAAAACACTCGAGGTTCCTTTATTCCTATGATTTGCGGCAAATCCTCCAGAACAGAAGGTGAGTTTCAAAAGTAAACATAGCAAAACGTACTACAGCAGGGCAATAACATATGTTCGAGATGCCCCGCCACGGAGGTCTAGTGGCTAAGGTACTCGGCTGCTGACCCGCAGGTCGCAAGATCAAATCCCGGCTGTGGCAGCTGCATTTCCGATGTAAGCGGAATCGCTGTAGGCCCGTGTACTCAGATTTGGTGCACGTTAAAGAACCCCAGATGGTCGCAATTTCCGGAGCCCTCCATTACGGCGTCTCATAATCATATGGTGGTTTTGGGACGTTAAACCCCACAAATCAATGAATCAATGTGTTCAAGATACCTTCTTGTTAAGACTTCGTACCGTGGCGTATAGTGAACGACAAAATGTAAGATAAGTAAACCTTGGTCCAAGCATGTCCCATCACATTTGTTCAAAGTCTATACTCGGAAAATCAGCGCCATGTTTTATTACAAAATGCATTGTTGTGTGGCACAACAAGCACAGCCGAAAAAATGATTAAAATCCTATCGTGGTAACAGTGTATAAAGCATTACGTGCGCTACCCTGTCGTCTAATGGGAACAAAGCATAAAATCAAGCATGCTGGACAAAGTTATCATACGCTAAAAACTTTGGTAAAAACTGTTGCACGTAACATTCCGAGCTTCTGCGACCACACTGCTCATGCTCCAAATTCCATAAAAAATGTCATGAAGAAATGGCAATAAAATGAATGCAGCGTAGTTTGCGAGTGCAGCGAAAGCTAGCAACAAACTTGAACTTTCAGTGATGCGTCACACAGTGAACTTGACAAACTGCCGTTAAGGGCTGCTGAGGTCTACGTCAGAAAAGCTGTCTGCTGGAGAAAGCATGCGAACGTCTTTCAACCTCGCGGTTGTCCCGCTCGCACCCGTAGGAACAGTGCCATCGCGGCGAAGGTCGTTCCATGAATTCGCGTACATGTGAGACATAGGGTGTTCGCACACCACGAACACGTTGTTATCGACGCCTGTGAGAACTCTGTTGACCCTAGCTCTCTTGAAGCAACATTTAGTACACCGCTGGCAGCAACAGCAGCAACATATAGGGGCAATTAGCACGAATACGCCGAGTCCTATGCCCGTCAGTCCCTTCAGTCCAAGCCCGCCACCTTTAGGGCTGGGCGGTTGGGTAGGCGTGTCAGACGAGCGAACGGTGGTAACGTCCATGTCCTCAACGTCGACTACTTCGGAATACACGGCAATTTCACAGATGGAGAGCGACCCGAACTCGTTGATGTGGAAGCTGACGAAACGGCCGCGGTCCGCAGAGGAGCAGGGCAAGTACAGAGAACGGCCGGGCTTGACAATTCCGTTGAAGACGTTACACACAGAGTTGTGGAAGGCCGTGGACGAGTTACCGACGCGCACCATCAATGAAACTGCGACGGCGGAAGCTGGCAAGTCAAGTTTCACCAGGCTGATGGGCAGTGCATACCGAAGGTCAACCATGAACCAAGGAGACAAGTGAGTGAGCGTCACGCCACACGTCGTTCGGTTCCCGTCCATGGCCAACTGTGGGTCGCTTAGCGGCTGCGACGAATGCACCTCCTTGGCCACTGCCACATCTGCGACGCAGTAAGGAAGGCCTTGGGGATGCCAGAGGCCACTGGTCAAGCACACACGATGATTCCTGCCCAGCATCTGAAAGCCCTTCTTGCAGGCGTACTTTACCTCCGTGCCAGCAGTGACATTTTTCGGGATTTCTTCTTGTGCGTACACTACGTTCCTTGGAAGATCTGGCAAAGGGCAGCATAGCACACGCTCGCCTAAAAATAGGAGCAACAACAAAGTAACATTGGTCATGCTGCCTACAAATTATCGTATATACCAGAAGAAAACTCCAAAACGTTTTTGAATGTAGCTTCGGTATCTCCGAGGACCACCCGAAACAAGTAAAGCACGCCGGTAAATACGCAATACGCAAGACTTTTAAAAAATTGCAATGCACGATACGACCTGTGCCCACGTGCTGCGATGCGAGAGGGCCCTATCCGGCGGCTTCGAATAACCCACAAGACCGTTTCTTACTGTCGACGACATTATAGGTTGCGTAGCAAACTTATACTGCTTTACGCCGCCCGTTCCTAGCGCCGCCTGTTGGCGCGAAGCTGAAAACACGCCTATCAAAGATACGCTAAACAGATAGCGGCAGCGCATGGCATTTCTTAACTGACTACAGCACGTGGTTCACGCTGCAAGCAAGCACTCAGCCCATGCACATGATTACTTCACTGTTGCCATGCTGTCTGGTCTGCATAAGAAGCACAGTATGGTCACTTTAAAGGTAATTTTTGGGGTCGAAAGGGCATCTGCAGTGGTGAAGGCACGGCTATACGCTACTGAGGGGCATGAGTTGATCACTTTTTTCAAAGGTGCATTTTTTTTTCGTGGAAGTACCGGCAATGTAGGTGGTCAGTCTTAAACGTATCACCCTTTGGATCAGCCACTTCGAATATTCTACACTAGTTTCTGGTAGTTTTGTCAAACTAGCCTAGCGTATATTTGTTTCTTGTTGTAATCAAAGCAGTCCAAGCTTCGCACTGTTGGCGACAGTATAAGATACACATGTATTGGCCCTAAATGTTGTGTAACACATGGCCGACAGCTTTCACTACCGAAGCGTATTGCGCCCTGGTAATCGTTAGCTTCGTACATCGAATGGCAACGACAAAAGCTATTTTATTGTTGCTCTCTCCAGTGGTATACTGCTGGAAACTGTAATTGACTAACTAGTGGTGCCTCTGCGCTGCTTTACAAACGCAGCCTCGTGGGAAGCACATAATCTACAGCGCATGTATTCAGTGATATTGTAATTTTGCGTAAAATGGTACCATGTGAACGGCGATGAGGTTACACGCAGCTACATATCTGTTATGACAGGCTACGTAATAGCATGCACGCACACAAAATGAGAATAATGCACACGTCCCCAAAATAAAAAGAATGCTTCGGCGTACCTTCGACGTAACGTATACATTAAACGAGATAGAAATATACTGCGCGTGCGCTGACAAGATATTTTTCCAGCCAAAGGGGCTTATCTGGACGCTCCGTTATTTTACAAGAAGCGTATCGAGCCATCGAGAATGTTATAAACGTGCTTGTTTTCTTTATCTTCGTTTTTTAAACTAATTTAATGTTGCTCAAGTGACTGACCAAGGCAAAAAACGCACGTTCTAGACCGCGTTATTACTGCCTTGTGAAATGCATGTTACGAAGCATGTAGTTCAGCTAGTAACGAAGTGGTCAGATGTCACAGATAGAATGGAATGTCTTATTTTTCATACCACATTTGTATTTCCATATCTTCATGGAAGAGAACACTCCCTATTTTGCGAATTGGCTCTAAATGCAAGCGCTGACATCCCTATAATTCTATTGCAGAGTCTATATCCGCTCTCAACCCGGTGATACGTGTGATTGTCGGGTTATTCCTAAAGTTTCGCGCTAGCGGGGCAAAGGACATGACAGCAGAATGAAACGTAAGACGGCACACATAGCTGTGTCGTACGTTTCATCCTGGTTCCCCTGTCCTTTTTCGTGCTACAACAAAGCTTAAAAATGACTGTGTCCACTTTCGTGGTGCAGCAGTTATGGTGCTTGGCTGCTGAAGCGAAGGTCGCGGGTTCGATCATGGCCGTGGCGGTCGCATTTCGATCGAGGCGAAATGGTATAGGCTTGTGTATAGTGGGCGATGTCAGCGCACGTTCATGAACACCAGATTGTACAAATTTCCGGAGCCCTCCACTGTTGTGTCCCTCATAATCATACTATGGCTTTAGGACGTAAAACCCAAAATGCGATTAATATTATTTTTAAAGAAAATATTCAGATGCTCCCCGCAAATTCAGCCAACAACGCGTGAAGGAAAAGTATGCTTTCATTTCACCTCCGCTGGTCAAGGAATGTTGCGATAAAATTTGTCAAAACCTTCTCGCTGGTGAGAGCCTAAAATTCAGAGCACATCTACTGTGTATTCCCACGCATGCGCACGAACACACACACGCGAGCATCAACACACAAAAAAACTCTCAGCGTTTTATATATATATATATATATATATATATATATATATATATATATATATATATATATATATATATAAGTAGATTGCGCAGCGGCTGGCAGGAAGGTATCCAACGGCAATGTTGGTTCGCGTCCGAACAGAAGGTAAAATGGCGAGTACCCAGCAGTGTCATGCCGGGAGGAATTGTATGCGAACGTCACGTAGGGTAGTGCAAGGTCCCAATCACGATGGTCGGCCGAGACGTATTTCGATAGCATGTCTGTCAGGGTGCAGTTTAAACGTTCTGTAAGCCCGTTTGTCTGGGGATGGTACGATATCGTGAGCTTATGTTGGGTAGAGCAGGAACGCAGGATATCGTCAACCACTTTCGAAAAGAACGTACGGCCTCAGTCTGTCAGCAGTTGACGAGGGACTCCATGCACTAAAATGAGATCGCGTAGTAGAAAATCAGCGACGTTCGTAGCACAGCTTGTTGGCATGGCTCGCGTAACTGCGTAACGGGTCGCGTAATCCGTAGCCACCGCGACCCACTTGTTTCCGGAGGCGGATGTTGAAAAGGACAAAGGCATCTCCCATGTTCCACCAGTTAACCCGGTCCTGTGCATGATGCTGCCAATTTATACCCGCAAACTTCTTAATCTCATCTGCCCACCTAACCTTTTGCCTCCCCCTAACCCGCTTGCCTTCTCTGGGAATATAGTTAGTTACCCTAATGACCAGCGGTTATCCTGCCTACGCTGCTACATGCCCGGCCTATGTCTATTTCCTCTTCTTGATTACAACTATGATATTCTTAACCCCGGTTTGTTCCCTAACCTACTCTGCTCTCTTCTTGTCTCTTTAGGTTACACCTACCATTTTCTTTTCCATTGATCGCGGCGTCGTCCTCAATTTAGACCGAACCTTCTTTGTAAGCCTCCAGGTTTCTGTTCCGTAGCTAAGTACCGGCAATATACAGCTGTTATATACCTTCCTCTTTAGGGGTGGTCGCAATCTACCTGTCATAATTTGAGAGTGCTTGCCAACTGTGCTCCACCCCGTTCTTATTCTTCTAGTTACTTCAATATCGTGGTTCGGCTCCGCGGTTATAACCTGCTCTATGTAGACATAGTATTTTACAACTTGAAGTGCACTATTACCTATATCGAAGTGCTGCTCTCTTCCGAGGTTGCTATACATTACTTTCGTTCTCTGCAGAATAATTATAAGATCCACCTATCTGCTCTCCTTGTCTAACTCCGTAATCATGAGTTGCAATTCGTCCCCTGAATTATTCAGCAGTGCAAGTTCATCGGCGATGCGCAGGCTACTAAGGTACTCTCCATTAACTCTTATCCATAACTGTTCCCATTCTAGGCTTCTGAAAACCTGTAAGCACGCGGTGAATAGCATTGGAGAGATTGGGTCTCCCTGCTTTACACCCTTCTTGATTAGTATTTTGTTGCTTTCTTTATGAAGCACTATGGTAGCAGTTGATCCCCTGTAGATTTCTTCTAGGATGTTTATATATAATTCATCGACGACCTGATTACGAAGTGTCTGCATGACGGCTGATATTTCTACTGAATCAAACGCCTTCTCGTAATCTATGATGGCTATGTATAGTGGTTGGTTATATTCTGAGCATTTCTCTATTACCTGATTGATAGTATGAATGTGGTCGTTCGTTGACTGAGTAGCCTGTTCGAAATCCTGCTTGTTCCTTTGGTTGATTGAATTCTAATGTTGCGGGAAGTATTGCGAGTTAATAAGTTTTACGAGAGAATGCTGAAGGAACATTCTTACAGCATTATATTAATAACCTCGCAACAGCGGATCTATTCATCGTCCAACATTCCCTACTTGTCACTGATGTCGTGATGTCAAGGCGTCAGTGACAAGCTGGGAATGTTGGGAGGTTACATGCTGGAAATTTTGGGAATGTGACAACCTGGGGAGCTATAAAGGCTCATTTACACTGAGCATTCCGGCCTCCTAAACGGCTCCGATTCGGCTGCAGCGAGATCCGCCGAAAGGGCCCCTTTCCGCGCCCATCACCCTCAAACCAATTTTCGCGGCGTCTGCCGCCGGATCAGATCGCCGCGAATCAATAGGAGCGCTGAAAAAGGAATTAAAAAAAATGGCCGCCAAGTCTTAATCACTCGTGATGTCACACTCAAGTAACGTGCGCTTAGAAGAAATGCTCAATGAATTGGTGCGCAACGACCTTGTCCTATACGAAAAACGCCACCCCAAGCAAAAGTGCAGCTTGCTAAAGGATTGCTTGTGGAATAAAGGTAGAAAACGAACTTGGATTGATTGGTAAGTACGAGTTCCTTCGCCTGTTTTGTGTGCTGCTTAAATTTCGAACACCTTGTCATGTATTGTTGCCTTCCTTATCCGAGTTACAACGAGCGTTGAAACGCGCAAAACAAAAAAAAAGGTCCAACTTTTCACGGGCGCACTGAAGTTTCGAGCCACCGACAACATCCGGGGAACAGTACAACCATCCTGCGCTCGCCCCCCGGCTGCTTGTTCACTCGGCACTATGGCAATTCGGGGAATGCGGTGGTGTGGTGCGCGTCCACTGCGAACGACGCTGCGTTTCGGAGACAGGAGAATTTCGCTCACTGTAGAAAGCGGATGCTTCAGTGTGAACTAGGGGGAACTAGGGGTAAGAGCGGAACGCAATAGCGATATTCTGTCCCTATAATACGTACTTCAACCACTTAAGCATACTTTTTATTGTGTGATGCAACTCGGGAAGTGTAAAACGTGGATTACTATAATGAGATCGATAAAGTTGAAAGTGGCTTTTGTCATTGGAGCTTTCACATATAGCTGCATCAGAGGAATATTGCATGGCGGCTGTCGTTCTCCAAGATGCTCAGATTATTGGGTTGTTCTTCACAGCCGCAAACTCAACCAGCGCCTCCTCTGTAGAGGAGGCGCTGACTCAACACGACCGGAAGAGGTACAACAAATGCTCTTGCAGTGCAGCCTTCTATCCCAGTAGCAATTCGATTATAAGAGATTCCTTTAAGGCCTCTTTTCAATACATGGTTGGGGATGAGGCCTTTCTCACCGGCAAATTTATTTAAAAAGCTGAAGTGACTGATATCATGCAGTGCAAATACAATATCTGGACTCCCAGGCACCAAGGTTTGGGCGACAATGAGTCTTCTCATGCAAGTTAGGCCTGAACTCTTACTTCACGGGAGTTTCGTTCCCCAACATTTGAGAGCTCGGAGATCAGGAAAGCACCATGCATACTCACCTTTGTCATGAAATCTGTCATGTCAGTACCTTTTTAACAACAAAGCACTGTTCGTACTGCTTCATCAGTTTATTTAGCGCATCTGTTCCCTGATTAGGAATAGAACCAGTTGATAAAGGCGGTCTGATTTACTCGTTGTCCTCAAATCATTGTCCCCCAACCCACTGTTTCAAGTGCAAGATGAGGAAATAATCATTTGTGGTGATGTCGTGACACTATATAGGGCACGTGATAAAGAAGTTTTCAACCGAAATCTTATCTCCCTGTCGGCGCTGTTATGACGCATGTTTTCAAGGAGGAGGACAATTCCAGACAGTTTGCCGCGCCGTCGATTTTTGATCCCACATCTCAATTTGGCGAGCATCAGCTGTAACTATGGGTCCACATTCATAAACTCAACCTAAAGGATACCTTTTTATTTTTGACTAAACAATTCAATCCATAGTTTTCGTACTTTAGTAAGGAGACTGCTTGAATTTTTGAGCTTTTGGTGTAGCGGAGTAGCAACACTTTATTCATTGTTGCTTTGTTCCTGCAGTGACTTAAGATATCTAAATGTCATCGCCTGTAACAATGTGCGAAAACACGCCATCTCCATCTTTTCGGTAATGATCTAAGAACGCTCATCCACATGACATTTTTTTGCTGTTTGAGTTAGTCGGTATTCAAGTATTCTTGGTACCTACCTGGCACATCTTTTGTGATATCCGAGCTTTCAAGTTAAATTCGCGTAAAAAACAGTGCGGCCACCAAGAGGAGTATTATACGACAGACGGGTTACTGTCAGTCATCGTCGATCTAGTCGCGATTCCCGGTCCACTTGTTAAAGAGTTTCGTTGGTTTTTATGCTGGGCCAGTCCACCCTCTTTGTCGGGCACGTTTGGGTGGCAGTTTTTGAAGTCTTGACACCGTTTTCTTACCTTTCCTTCACTAATCACTGTAGATCCGCAAACTATAAACGTAACTGCGCATATATTTGAGAAGGTGAGAATTACAGCTCGGTGGGTGCAAGAAGGGTTTTTGTGGCCGTTCTCGTCTGTGATCCCCGACAAGCAGAGGATGACTGAGCCAGAACAGTAACTTCAGTACCTTCGCGAATAACATAGGCCATTGTACACATAAAGCTTTAATTCGATCTGTAAATACTTAAATGTTGATAATAACCGTTTGTGCTCGTCTGTGTAGGTCATGGCATAGAAACACCTCCAAAGCGGATGCATAACTACCATTCTGGACATCACGTTGGGAAGAGTCGGAGAGCCCGTCTTGAACAGCACCTTTGCGTCAACCAACCACGAATCTGTGACGCTGGCGGCACGGCGCAGTCAGGGGCGAATCCAGTCACTCATTTTAGGTGAAAAAGGCGGGGGGAGAGGGGGACACCTGAGGTCATGACTTTTTTTTTTGATGGGAGAAAAACCCCTTCATAGCATAACACTGCTAATGTGTGCTCACAGTGGTTCACTCATTTGTCCGAATTGATGATAGGAGGTGGACTACGAGCACTGAAGTGAGGGGGAGGGGTGCTGACACAGACTTTGGGGAGAGATGCCCCCCCCCCCTCTGGATCCGCCACTGGGTTTAGTTGAGCGCGACCGCTAGACTTTCACACGCCGTGCCCTTCCTTTTAGGATAGGTAGCAGTGAGTGCTTGCGGTGTGGTGCTCACCTCGCTAACGTCCGTCGGTTCTGCTGCCTCGGAATCCTGGACTTCCAGACATGTTGTGTTGCGCTTGGTTCGTTCGTGCTTACTATAAATTTCATCGGTGGACGCGGCCGTGCTTCGCCTCTTCAGATTCCCTCCTGTTCTCGGGTCATCTGGGATGGCTTCCTGGAATCCAGAGGTGTTCGTCTCCATCCCACAATGAACACATATTCGCGACTGATGTGGAATACTTATATTATAATATTCCATTTCGTATGGTGACCAGCACGTGGCAGTCTGTAGCTTATAGAAACGTCAAGCAGATACCTCTTTCCTAGTTGTGCTCTATCAGCGAACATTATCTGTGTTTTTTCTAACTTTTGGCAGTTTTTACTTAATTTCCTGGCAAGGTGCATGTGGAGACGATTGAAATTTGAATAATTTCATGTTATGGTGCCTGTTTCATGCTGATCATCCTTAGAAAACTTTTGCACAGGTATTTTTGTGATAGGTTAAACGATGACAATATGTCCATGTATTCCGATCCAAGTATGGCTTTTTTTTTAACAGCGGGGCAAGTTTCGGCTTCATATATGTTGTTCATAATATTCTGTTAGAGTTGAATGCTTGCTGTGGACATAAGTGAGGGCTTACTTGTTTAGTCCAAGTTCGTAATTCAACCCTTTTTTTCATACTTGCGAAAGGAAGCGTTGAAGAAGACATTAAATCGACCTTTGTCGGACGGTAGAATGTGAAAGCCATGGTTGACATGAGAGGGAGCACAGACGACGTAGCCATTTCCGTGCTGCATGACTTGTAGCACATTTTGTTCCGAGCTATTCAATCATAGGAGTTGTGAAACTCCCCATAGCCTCTATGTATCAAAATCCGAACACAAAATTGACTGAAATGGTGGAAGTGAGTAGATTGTAGCGCCATCTTTTGACAACAAAACTAACTAGAAAGTGCAATATTTTGTGTTTTTTGTATTTAGCAAGATCGTGAGCGCCGCCGAATTTTGACAAACACCATGGCAGCGCCTAGAATTTGCTCTTAGGTGAGTTGGTGCCTAAGGGTGCTGAACATGTTACTTTGTCGCAGTGGTGGAGACGTGATAAAAGACAGAGGAACTGCTTGTTCTCTTGATGTTGTGTCATTTTTCATGGTTTCCGCATTGCGCTACAAGTAACGTGGCTATAAGCGGCATGTTTGTGAGGTAGGTACACAGCTAGCACAACGTAATGGATGGTGCAGCGAAGTCGGTAGTTTATCAGATTCATGTGGCGAGCCCAGGATGCTTACATTTCGGCAAAATAGTGAGCGGCAAGGCGTGATGCAAGCGGGATGCAACGTTGATTCTGGTGGATCCAACCTGTGAGTCTGTCGACGGCAGCAGACGACGTTGCCCGGGCAGCAAACGCCAGTGCCGTTGAACAGACTCCACGAACATAGCACCTGAAGAGAAAAGAACGCTTGCAGTGCTAGTTGCAAGTAAATAGCAATGTTCAAGTTCCCACTTTATTGTCATCGGGTTTTCATAATTATATGGTATCCCAGTTGGTGTCTCATTGATTTCGCGATTAGTAGAATTCGACCACTGCATGCAAGACAAAGCGGCCAATTCGCGGTAAGTACTGATCGGTACTGTTGTACGGCACTCTACCGTATCTGTGTCTTGTTTGTGCGGCCATCACCCCCGCCGTGTTAGTGAGACACATCATGATCATCATGACACATCATGAGTGAAAAGAGAGGAAGAAGTGTCTCTTTAGAAGAACGCTTGTTTCAGCGCTCTGTTTCATTTTAGTGAAATCATCGGTCTTTTGAGGTGCCTCGCCTCTCCGTCTTGCGGTGATGGACATGGAGCATGGCAGAGGCCCGCTGGGTCACAGGTCCTCGCACCCGTCAACCACAAGGATGCGAGCTGGCTCTCCCAGTGATACTGAGGACACCGATCTCTATTCTATGTCGGAAGACGACACATCCGATGGCAGCTTTATACCTGCCCGGGGTAAGAGGGCAAAGAGAAGGACGGCGAATACAGCAGCATCAGCTCCTGCAAGCACAGCTACTGTGCACTCAAGGCCTGCGCGCTGGCCGCACGTCATCATCTTCATGCCCGAAGATCCATCAAGCAACCTACGGCTCCTGAACAGGCAAGCCCTTTCGGTTGCTCTCGAATGTGCGGTGCCACATCAAATTAAGGACGTACGAGTAAACCCAAGGAAGAACATTCTCGCCATAGACGTACACGATGTGAGTGCGCTAGGACAGCTGCAGCAAATGACTGAGCTAGGTGGCATTAAAATGCGCCCCTTTATCCCGATGGACGACAAATCAATTGCCGGTGTAATTTATGACATCGACACTGCCATTTCTAATGCTGACTTGTCTACCCTCATCAAGCCTGCAAACGAGGGAACTGTCATTACGCAAGTGCGGTGCCTTGGAAATACGCGCTGCGTAAAAGTGTTTTTCAAGGGAGATTGCATACCATCCCACGTTAAAGTTGGACATTTTCGACATCCGGTTCGACCATTCATCCAAAAGCCACTTCAATGTCATCAGTGCTTCAGGCTAGGACACGTCAAGGGCGTATGCCCCAACTTACGACTGTGTCCCCGCTGCGCTGAATCTCATGCTGAAGACGCCTGTCGGGCGACTACTCTGAAGTGCGCCAACTGCAGTGGTCCTCATGCTGCCTCGTCGAAAGACTGTCCTCGAATCCAAAAGGAGCGCGCGGTTCTCAGACAAATGGCCCGAGACAACTCAACACACAGGTAGGCAGCCGAAGTAGTCCGGCGTCGGCGTCGACGTCGGCATCATCGAAAGTCTTCAAAGAAGGCACATTCCCGAGACGCTCCTTCCCACTCTTTAGCGGTTCTATCCAGTAGCGCCGCGAAAGGGCCCACCACCTCTACGAAAGAAACAGAGAAGCCTCCATCTCTGGAGGAATGGCCCACGCTCCCGACGCGCTCTTCTGCCAAGGAACCTCTGCAGGTTGTGGCCACACAAGAGCCGTCTCCAACCATGGAGGATTTGCCTAAAACTGATCGTCAAGTGATCTCGGTGCTGCATTCCCTTATAGAAGCCATCCGAGCGATATTAGTCGACATGAAGACACCATCTGCTCGAAGCGCACTTGGACTATTGGACGCCCTAAGCCCAGTGCTTGAATCTCTCAACTAGGAAGATGGCTACTCACACATCAACATTTCTTAAAGAAGTCAAGGCAGCATCCGTCATCCAATGGAACGCCAGAGGACTAAAATCACGCCTTTCAGATTTTCGTCAGTTTGTGTTTACCAACGTGTTTCCAATCATCGTCATTTGTGAACCCAATTTGTCGAAACCAATAAGACTATCGGAATACGAAGTTGTCATGTCTTCAACAAACGGTGCGTGCAGCAAAATCATCGTCTTTGTTCGTCGTGAACTGACGTATGTTGTTCAACCAATTGCACCTCACGATGACAATCAGTATGTCTGCATCACTGTGAAAAAGAACCAACTCATGTTTACTCTCATAGGCGTTTATATATCGCCGTCAAGTAATCTCGATTCCAGGAGATTAGCAGATATTTTGAGAGTGTGTCCTGCACCATGGGTCCTCATAGGTGATTTCAATGCGTACAATCACGCATGGGGAAGTACGCGGACAAATGCAAGAGGACGCAGGTTAGCAAACATCGCCTACAACTATGGCCTTACTCTCCTGAACGACGGCAGCCCCACTTTTCTTCGAGGGGTGACATACGGCAGCTGTCTCGACCTTGCTTTTGTCTCCAACTCCCTCGCGAGATACGTCAAGTGGTTTCCAGATGTTGAGACACGAGGAAGTGATCACATTCCAATCTACCTTAACATCAAAGGCTTGTCTATTTCTGGTCCACGGACGACCATTCGAGCAGTCCAATGGACCAACTTCAAATCTGACATGGAAGATGCTTGCAGCGATGGCCTACAATCTGGGTTAGAGGAAACAATTAAGAGCACAATGCAAAACGCCACTCGCACGGTGACGATATCTTCCACACGAAACGACTTTGATATAGAGTTGGAGTGACTCCGAGCACTGCGACGCCGGGCAGAGCGTCGGTATCGGCGTACAAAGTCAATTCACGATCTTAGGGCAGCCAGGAGGAAGCAAAAGAAGATTCGGCGTCGCATGGATAGATTAGCGTCGGAACGATGGACAACGTTTTTCCAGTCACTAGACCCTCGCAAGCCACTCTCACACATTTGGAAAACGGTGCAAGGTCTGCGTCACCCTACGGAACAGCGCTTTCCATTCAAAGCGCTCGCGCTATTTCAAAGGAGGCAAGACATCGATGTCGCAGAAGATTTCTGTGCGCAGATCGCCCACCAAGCCACTCGTCCAGATTCTCCAGTGAGAGGTGACGTCCCCCGTTCCCGTGACTACCACATGGACCTCCTTTTTACAATGGAGGAGCTCGAGGCGGCACTAGCTCTCTGCAGGCGTTCAACTTCTCCGGGCCCAGATGGTATTCCGTACCGAGCCTTGTGCAACCTTGGGGAAGGTGCAAGGAGAGAACTGTTGAGCCTCTACAACATCTCGTGGCAGGATGGCAATGTTCCTGATGACTGGAAAGTAAGCCGCTTGTTACCCATCTTGAAGCAGGGCAAATCCCCACTCGAACTAACCTCATACCGCCCAATAGCACTGGTCAGCTGCGTAGGGAAGATAATGGAACGGATGATACTAGGCCGCCTGGAGTGGTATCTTAAATACTACAAGATTTATCCGAATTCAATGGCTGGTTTCCGACGCGACCGCTCTTCTATTGACAATGTCGTTGATCTAGTTTCGTACGTTCAGCACGAAAGATCCCGTAAGCGACTATCTGCAGCTTTGTTTCTAGATGTGACAGGCGCTTATGATAATGTACTACATGAAGCCATTTTGGGTGCTCTTGCGGTGGTTGGCCTTGGTGGTCGAGTCTTTCGGTGGATTTCGAGTTACCTGGCTGCAAGATCATTCTTTGTGTTAACAGAAGATGGCCCAACTACGCGACGCTATACTTCCAGGGGTGTTCCTCAAGGCGGAGTTCTTAGCCCGACGCTATTCAATCTTGCACTAATTGGCCTTGCTGAATACTTGCCAAGCACCATTAAAATCTCAATATACGCAGACGACATCTGTGTCTGGACATCGGCAGTCACACGTCCTCAGATACGTTCCCGGCTTCAAAAAGCAGCAACTATGATTGCCAACTACTTGTTCAAACAAGGTCTCAGCATATCACCAGAAAAATGCACACTGGTGGCTTTAACTCGCAAAGCAATGACCCCTTATGTCATCTCAATCTGCGGGCGACCGATTTCTTACGCCAAAACCCACCGGTTTCTGGGCATCATTATTGATAGAGACCTCTGTTGGAGTCCGCATGTGAACTATATGAAGAAGCGCCTGACCGCTATTTCTCAACTGTTCAAGTTCCTGGCAGGAAAGACGTGGGGGATGCCAGTAGACACAATGATGGAGCTCCACAGGGCCCTGTTTCTCGGTTTCCTCAGATATAGCTTGCCCGTGCTTAGCAATACCTGCAAGACCAATGTTCGTGTTTTACAGGCAGTACAAGCCCAAGCGCTGAGAGTGTGCCTCGGTCTGCCCAGATGTACGTCAACAGATGCAACAATTGCAATTGCTGGTGACTATCCGATACAAACTCACATTGTTGTAGAAGTCCTGAGAACGCACATCCGACACTTCGCACGTGCCTCCGGCCATCACCTTGCACTGTTGCCTTCAGAGAGGCGCCAAGCATCGTTCGCCAAAATTATCTTGAAATACAACGATAAACTTCC
Source organism: Rhipicephalus annulatus (assembly GCA_013436015.1). NCBI lineage: Eukaryota > Metazoa > Arthropoda > Arachnida > Ixodida > Ixodidae > Rhipicephalus > Rhipicephalus annulatus. The sequence continues at coordinate 202,704 of WOVY01000982.1, forward strand.
CTGGGGCTTCACTCATGCATCTAAACCATCCATACCACCTTGGTGTCTTATTCGACCCACAGTGCATCTTAGTGTACCAGGGATCCGGAGGAAATCTGAGTTTTCGTCGCCCGTGCTGAAACAACTGTCTCTTCTTCTTTTGCATGAGAAATATTCAGACAGCATACATGTATACACCGATGGTTCCACGAACCACCAGTGTTCGTCAGGGGCAGTAGTTATCCCAGCAAGAGGTGTTACCATCAGCTTTAGGACTGACCACTTCACGGCATCTACAGCAGCGGAACTAGCTGCTTTGCGCGCTGCACTTTGTGTGGTCAATCGGGAACCACCGCAACAATGGTCGATTTTCAGCAACTCAAGGGCTGCCCTACAATCTGTGCTCTCAGCACTGCGTCGCGGCCCGTACGAACAGCTTGTTTTCGAAATTCGATGCCTTCTCCACACTTTACTCGAGAAAGAGCATCATGTGACGCTTCAATGGCTGCCAAGTCATTGCGGCATCATAGGGAACGAACATGCCGATACTGCCGCGCGGGCAGCCCTTGAAGGAACACGAGAAGAAGCCATACCACTTTCGAGGACTGATGCTGCCAGTAATCTTCGACGACTTGCGCGTGAAATCACGTTTTCTCTATGGTGCCCACCAAGCATCGATACGAATCGTCAACACCACCTGTCCTCTTTGATGGCTTTCCGCATGCCCACTAGACTCGACCGAAGAGAAGCCACCCTACTTCATCGCTTATGGCTAGGAGTGGCATTTACAAAATCTTACTCCTTTGTCATAGGAATGGCCGACAACGCTCTCTGCGATGCCTGTCATTGCGAAGAGACGCTACACCACATCCTGTGTGACTGTCCATTGTATGAAATCCAGAGACAGTCACTGGCGTCTGCTTTTGCGCGCATCGACAACAGCCAAATGTCTGTGGACACTATTCTGTCAAGTGCCCGAGAGAAGACACTGCAACAGAAGGCGACGAAAGCTCTGTTGAAATTCCTACGCGACACCGACTTGAACAAGCGACTGTAACAGCAATGTCACACACCGCGAAAGACAAGACTGGACTATGACTGAGTGTGCGCGCATGTGCTGCCGAATGTGCTGTTTCTATCTTCCCTCTCTGCTCTCTTTCATCTCCCCCATCCCTCTCTCATGCGCAGGGTAGCAAACCGGCTGCCTATAGGCTGGTTAACCTCCTTGCCTTTCTTTTCCCTCTATTTTCCTTCCTTCCTTCCTTCATGAGCAGCAGAGTGGAACAGTTGAAAGCATTAGTCAAACTTCCCGTAAGCAATCGATCTCAAGCGCACATTTTCAAACGAGCAAGCGAGGAGTAACAGAAATAATCAGGGCGCAGTGTTAAAACCATGGTAGCACGAAATTGCAAGTACCATCTTCGACGAAATAAACCTTGACGCTTTGACCCGGCTTTGATTACGCCTTTGCAGAGCGAAAACAGCTGACAGCGGCGGCGGGCGCCGTGCAAGCTAAGGTCATTTATTGTGCCGTTGTCGATAACGCCAGTATTGCGTGCGGCGTTGAGCTACGTAAAAAAAAGCGCACGTACAGGTAGAGATGCAGTGTTCTATATTGTCCCTCCAAGATGGCGCGACGATCGGCTCACTCCCGCTAGGTCGACCAATGGCGTGTCCGGGTTTCGGAACGCAGTTTCGCAACTGATACGATTGAATAAGTCTGCATTTTGGTAAGGTATAGGCAAAGTAATATTATAGTTCTTCTATATAGCCATTGGAGACAATTTTCTATTAGGCAAAATAGCTTTTCTTCGCGTTTTCACAACGTTTCTGTTCCACGAGCATCGACGCGCGGCGCGGCTTAGTACAGTGTCAATTTTTATGAAAGGGAACACGCTGACGCGAGGTCTACGAGATCCGGTGGCTGCTGGCAGCGCGTTCAAGCGGTAGCGATAGCAACCACAGTCTCTTTCCGCGTCATTTCGTGGTGAGCGAAGCAACCATTCGTTGCTGATATAGAATGCTAAGATTTCAACCCCTTGCCCTCCAAAGCGAATACCGGTGCTCGCGTAATCGCCTTGAAGAGGGAGGGGGTTGAAATTTTGCCACTGGCTCTATGTCGGCAACGAATAGTTGTTTCGCCCGCCGCTAGATGACGCGAAAAAAGACTGTAGTTGCTATCGCTACCGCTTGAACGCGCAGCCAGCAGCCACCGGAGCACGCAGGCCACGCGCTCCCGTGTTCTTTTTCGTAAAAATTGACACTGTACATGTGCGTCTGTGTGTCCTTCTCAAACAGCAAGATGTCTTCAGCGACGCTGATCAAGAACTTCGAAGAGCGCGAAGCCACGAATGCGAAGCCTCTCTCTTCCTCTAGGCACAAAAATACCCGGGCTTCCTCACTCTTCCGTCTTCATATCTGCCCGGCAATTCGTACAACTTTTTAGTGCCAATAGCGCTGTTACTTACTAACTAGGGCCATAGATATTTTCTAAATTGAGATAGACGTATGGAAAACCATTGTGTTCGATTCGGCGCACGAATCGAATAGGGAACACTCGAATTACCGCATACTTTTCAAATACTCTTCGAATAATCAGCAGTGACTGAAACACCCCAAAGTAACAAAAATCGAAAAAGCGAAGGATCATTTTTTTTTTAATCAGTGCATTGCTGAGATGCTTTTGCGGGAATATCAAAGCGTAAGTCATCACTGAATGAAAGAACTTTTGTTTTAAACTCCTGTGTCAACGAATCGAATGTGTCTTCAATGCACTATTGTTATAATTAAATGCATTGTTTTCATTTATGAAATGCTATTTTACTCTTGGCTCTTCGTGTTACATGGTGACAAAGTACCAACTCGATTGCCGAAGTAACTGCATCTTATACCGTCATACCTCGAAGGCTCTATTTGTTGCTGAATACGAGCTTAACCTAATTACATAATTGCGTCATCTTTTGTCAATTATATATAAAGGTAATGTTACTTAGTTAAAGTTAATCAATATTTGTTTGAAAAAAAAAAACAAGCTTTCTGGAACTTTAGACCTGTTTGGTAGTTGCCATGCTATGCATAAACTATTCGAATGGTATTCGCTTCGTATTATATTTGATTCGGTATTATTGCTGTTAACGATTAGTATTCGACTTGGTTCTAAATTTTGGTATTCGCACACCTCTATTACCAAAATATTGCTTTGAACTCCTACTGACCTAATTAAACGTTTATGTTTAAAAAGCTAATTTCCTCTCAACCATTTTATGGTTGGCTGGCAACGGACATTTCTTATTCCGATAGACAAGTCAGTACGAGGCCAGCGTATAGTTTCGCTCGATTAAAAGCTTAGACTCGTGTTGGGATGAAAGGGAGAGATTGAAGCGCATAATGGCTGCGATATTGGTTTGAACAAGTCAAGATAATTGAGAGGCTTCGCAAGCAAGTGTGTGACCGCGTTATTTTTGTTTCTGTTAAGAAAGTAGTTTCTACATAAAAAATGTTGTGTGTTCGAGGTGATTCCCTTGAAGTTACTCGCACTTCTGTAACATTTCCTTCGTTAGGTCTTGAGGGGCATAGTTTCTGGGAAATAAACTGAATGGTTAGTCCAGCACTTGTTTTCTTTTTTCGTCTATGTCTTACTCATAGTTCTTTCATGGCCTCATCGCACTGACATTCTACTATACGAAATGTCGCGTACCAACATGTCTCTGCACATACGTGCATCTGGTTTACTAGTATGTGATTATAATCTGCGGATTGGTGAATCGAATATACACGCCACGCTGACATTACGGCGCGTTTTAAGAAAACAGTCGTGAAAAAGTAAAAAAAATAAGAGAGACGCATGCATGATAAGAGCGAATTACAAGCGTAGCCTTTTTTTTTTCTCCTAAAAGCTGGAGCTTCGCTTGAAGACTTTTGGTGCGGGAATCAGGTCTTGTAGCATCAATGTAATTATGAAGATGAGATTGTGCATTTTTTTCCGTCTTTCTTTCGTGGCAAATACGTGCACTCGCCTAACAGCCTCACGAGGTGACGACATTTCAACTAAATAAGATGAACAAGTACAAAACAATATTGTTTGGTTCATTCATTCCATTATTACTCCAATTTTTTTCTCTCTTTTTTTCTGGACTTATTGTTCCTCATCGGTGTGAAAAAGTGCCGATTATAGACCACGTCGGTACTGATCGCGCAATGTAGTGGCCCGACTCGGCTTCTGTCTTTTAAAGAAATCGAATAATATTTATTTTCTCTCTATCTCTTTGTCACATTCGGTTGTGATTACACTCATGTCTGTAAGTGACATTGTTATCGCCAACGCAATGCAGCCAACCCTAAAAGTAAAGTTGAGAAACAAGAAAATAAATGAAAAATGGTTTTCTGAGTTATCTTGCCAAGGCTTTTTTTTTTCGCCAGAATGCTAGAAAAAAAAAGTGAAACGTCAGAAAACGGAGGAGAAGATAAGAAGGCGGGCGAAAATGTACGGAGCGCTGTAGAAGCAGACGCCACCACAGCGCTGTCAGAGATTGACGAGAGACGATGCCTATCGGCACGTACTCAGCAGAAAAGCTAATTGAGGCTTGTCTAGACGGTCGCATTGTACGCAGCCAGGTAAACAATGTGGAAGGGGAAATTGCGACTAGAATATGCGCACCAAGCAGCTAGGGACGTAACCCCGTTGCCATTCTCCAGTAGCCTTAGGTGGAGTGCTCGAGAAAGACAAAGACACAACAGCGATGTATCTACATGCGATTAATATACCATGATGTCTGCCAAACCAGTATATGTTAACTTACGAGTGAAAAAAAATGAGTGGACAATGAAGCTTCCGAGTTTGAACAACAGGTATACGCAATTTTCAGCCACCTTACGACAAGGTAACTAATGGTATTAGTGCAGCTAAAAAAATATAAACAAAATAGAACTCGCTCTCTGGATTTCCTGCCGACCGGTTGTGCCTCCGCGATTTCGGACGACAGAGCAGCTTTGGTCGACTGGCTCGCCCTACGCCATTTCCTGCCGCCGACTAGAGCTCTCGCTCAGTGGTGCCCCGTCCTCGGACTCCTGCGACCGTGTTCATCTTTTCTATCTTCTCCTTACTTCTGGGTGTCGCTGTCCCTGCGCCACGCTCTCTCCTTCCCCCTCTCTATATCTCTATACCTTTTAATCCCATCATTTTAATCCCTCCTTACCCCCATCCCTCGGGAGCTACTGTTGAGGTGTCGCACTGTAATGCAGACAGTTATGGGGCTCACTTTTATCTTCTTTTCTATCTTTAAGAATCGCATAAGAAATAAACAAAATGGGAAGCTTAAAGCTAAAAAATGCAGGCAACGTACGAGAAAGACTTCAGAGCATTGAACGCTGGGCGCTTGTCTGGCAATTTGCTTTAAGTGAATAACGCTGAAAAATTTAGTCGAGAAAACGCAATGGCTATAGTTTAGTTGGTTGTTTATAGAATGTATATAACATCATAGATAAAGCACTGCAATTGCACGATTTAATTATTCAGGAACGAGTGATAGTGCGCTGCTTTGGTGACATCATGGACCCACGGCATTTGTAGCATCAACCCGTATTGCAATGCGTCCTTTTCCCTTTGAATGTGAATTTGTATCACCGACACATAAGTGCTGCTTCGGGCTTTTAAGATTGAAGCCATGTAAAGCTAGGATAAAAATGGTGCGCTTCAAATGTGTATATAACCAGCTGTATACATAAAGGTGCGTCTTCCTCTTCTCCCGGTGTACTATTGTTTTCAGCGGGCTTTTATTTTCTCGACCACTTCGTACTCAGCAATATCTTTCACTTCCGGGACAGCTACTTCAACGCGTATAGATACTAAGGAGAAATAACTGTCTGACAAATTTGTGTATACCCGGACTGAAGTAAACCTGTTTAAGCGCCGCCACAACTATCCCTCAGTGCCCACTCCGAACACCTGTTGCTCGGTCACTGTGCAACGCATTCTCACTTAGAGCTTTTCAGGGCTATATTTTTTGCTTCTTTCCGCTGTCAGCGTATCGTATTTTTCAGCAGCAGTTCAGCTTGGCACTTTCTAACGTTCGGGAAGCCCATTACGCTTTTTTTCTTTTCTCTTGTCTCGTGAGAGCTCAGACGAGTGTGTCGTCCTGCACAACGACGGACAAAAAGCAGCCTCACAGTCCACCCGCTGGTGTCCCAGGAACGGGGATGACGCTGCCCGATAAGTGGCGACCTTGGGGGGACAAAAAGAGAGCTTCGCAAATGGCCCGCACACGTACAGAAGGAGCCGAACCAAGCACCTTTCGAAGAAACGATCCGCTGCCTCTGCTCTGCATTGAGACGTCGTTGCAGAAGAGCAGAGGCTCGGGGGCCCCCTGTGAAAGATCGTTCCGGCGGGCAAACACTCGGCAGCACGCGGTGCTCTGCGGCTTCAGCCAGCCGGAGGGCAGGGGCATCCATTTGGGCCCCTCCACATCCTCCCCCCGTTGCCTCTTCGGGGGCATTCCTCGACGCGGACATCGGTTCCTCCTTTCTCTACGAGGGGCCTGGTTGCATAAAAGGGCCCCGAGTCCGCAGGTAGAAAGAGTGTTCCTTAAACCTGCCCGTGGAACGGACGAACGGTTTTCAGTTCCTTGAATCTCCAAACACAGCCATGAAAGCAGCGGTGAGTACAAATACTTGCTATTGCTTTGTGTTAAGTACAACTGTGACTCAAGGGGACACCGCTTACAGTTAAGCAGTTTTCATTTTTTTTTTCGACAGCGACCACTTGTCAGCGAACACTTGTTGTTATACACGAACTGAGCGTCACGGTTCGGTATGACTACAACTGCGACCTGCAAGTTCACTTGTAGTACTCTATATATGTTAATTTAATGCTTACCTGGTTAACAGAGCAATGTCCAAAATAACTGTACCACGCGTTAAGTATCGCTGTCACGTTGTTCGCACTACTGTAACCGTTTTATAGCTATATGATTCCACGTCGACTAGACCACCTGTCAAATCTTTCACACCCATGGTAACCACGCCCCATATATATTTACGAAGCTATGGCTGTTCCCGTTGTGCTGAGTACCCTGTTATCCCGTTTTCCTGCTCCTCTTTTCGCTTTTCCAGTTCTTCGTCATCCTATCGCTGGCGCTCGCCGCAGCAGCCATTGCAACCGTCGGCCTAGGGCTGAACCTTGGCTATGGTGTCGCCTCTCCGTATGGCGCCTACGGTGGATACAGACCATACGGCTACAGGCCCTACGGCTACGGCGGTTATGGCTACGGCTACAGGCCTTACGGCTATGGTGGAGTTGGTTATGGCTACAGGCCATATGGCGTCGGCTACGGCTATCCTGGCTACGTTGTTGGCTAGTACAAGGCCAATACAACGAGCACACTTTCCCTGGTATGTGTATAATGCGACATTTACTAACGCTATTAGGCGATGAAAGAGAATGCTTCTAAATCCGCGCACAATTTACAGGGGTCACCCGCCATGTTGGTGAAGTGGTTAAGGTGCTCGACCACTGACCCGCAGGTCGCAGAATCGAATACCAATCGTGGCAACCGCATTTCCTATGGAGGAGAAATTTCATTTCTGGGGCCCTTGTAATTAGACTTAGGAGCACATTATATAACTTAGGTGGTCAAATTTTTCGAAGCTCTCTACTACGGCGTCTCTCATAATCATATTGTGGTTTAGGGACGTTAAACCCCAACAAATATTACTAGTTTGCTGTTGTCACGCGTGGCCTGCGGAAGCTTACAATTCTAAAGAGAAGCTGAAAGACAGGTGATTAGAAAAGAACTGCTTTGTGGTTTCTGTACTTCTTTGTTTGTATGTTTTTACCATTTACATATTTTATTATTACTGAGAAAAAAACGCAACGTTAGAAACGTTAGTTTGTGCGTGTCACAAGCACTGCTGTCTGCAGAGATGACTGTTCTTCATTTTCATATTTTTATGGACGCCAAGAATGTAACATGTAAACAAGTACGTATTCCTAGGGTTACAATGACCGACTTGTTCAAAACAATAATTTATCAGTGACGTTGGCTACTGTCATCTGCAGTTTAAACAAATTTCGCATGGTTGGTTGGCTCGATTTTATCAACTTGATAGCACAGAGATACAGAGAGAGAGAATAATAAAAAAGGCATATAGATCATTAGACATCTGCAAAAGTAATATCCTATACTTATGAGGGCAAGTGGGGTAGAGGCCAAATAAGCTGATAGCAGGGAACGAAGGTGTATGAAGATAAGATAATTAAACTAAATCAACGAGTGAAAATATTGAAAGAAATGTTGCCCTTTATGCAAACGCAATGAACAACGAATAAATGACAGCGTAACCAATGTTCATACGCAGCCGCCCTTGTGTTATGAAGCAAAAACTGCTGCTTGGACAAGTTGGTTCATGATAAGGTAAATTTACCAACGTGAAAAGACGAAACACATAAAAAACACAGTGCTGTGTGAGTGTGTTCTTTCTTAAGTGTTTTGCTTCTTGCGCTGGTTATGAAACGTCATGATCTTGTTATAAAACGTCAGAACAATAATAACTGTTGGGGTTTTAAGTTGCGAAACTCTGGTATAATCATAAAGGAAGCTGTAGCGGAGGGCTTCGCAATTGTTTTGCCGTTTGATGTTCTCATAAATCTAAGTACACAGATATCTATAGCATCTCACCTCCATCAAAATGACCGCGGTGTTGATTTGACACCGCCACCTTCGTTCGGGTCAGCAGTCGAGTGCCATGACCACTGGACAACCACGGCGGGTCAAGAAGCACCAGCAGACGAAGGAAATATTGCTACACATTGCTTTTGTTACTTAGTGCAACTAATACTAGTCATATTGAAACTTGAAAGCCGCTGCTTCCTGGCTGATTTTCGGTACGCATAATAGTCAGACTAATGCACTGAATTAAAGCTTGCATCTTACAACTGTGTGAAAAAGAACAAAAAAAGAAAGACTATATTTTCAACCGTGCATGGCTTCGGATAAATCGCGAGCCAATTCAAGCATGCTGCATGCAATGAGCTCCCTATTCGAGGAAATAAGAGCACATTTATTGAAAACTGTTTCGTTCGAAGTGAAAGCACTGTGTTGCGCAATCACCCTCCACGTGGATTTTTTAAAAAATTGCTGTACTTATAACCTCAATGCAAGTAAACAATAGTTAATAACGTTACTATTTTTAAACAGCAATATTTTGCGAATTTGGTTGTGCATATATATATATATATATATATATATATTTACACTTGCAGACAACTGGTTCGTAATGAGTTCTTTTATTTTTCATTTTTAAAGATTCTGCCATCTGTATACCGTTGGTCGTACGAAAATTAACATCAAGAGATTGTTGTTATTACGATGTTTTAATGTAAATCATCTCGTGAACAACACCAGCGATACCGCGGTGGGCATAAATATTACGTCCGTTCTTACAGACCCATTCGCGCTCCACTTACTCTCTACATGGTATCTCCCGTACAGATTGATTAATTGATTGATTGATTGATTGATTGATTAAGAAGCTCTAATTTTTTGGCGTCATTGGGGCATCATGCAGGCTATCATATGCGGATAACTTCATTTGCCAGATTTGTTAGCGTAAACCTTCATGAGTAATAAATAAAATGGCGCTGTTGTTCCTGTAGTTGAATGCTTCGAGAATATTGTAGGAAAACAATACTGGCGATATTGTTGAGCTTTTTTCTTACGTTTTTCTCTCCCTCATTTTGCATCATGTTTTCTTTCTTTCCCAGACGAACACAACTGCTACGTGGAAAGCTGCACCAGCCCTCCCACTGCAGTGAATAAATTTTATTCGAATCCAAAATACATCTCTTGTTGAAATTTGAAGAGCAAGAAAGAAAAGGCAGCAGCATATTTCTGAACAATGTGACGGTATCAGCGTCAGGAGATCTTGAATGTTCTTGAAAATAGGGTACATTGGAACACCCCGAACAACCGTGCCCCTACAGTCAGGCACCTTTAATCAAAGAGCTTCCTTATATGGAGAAAGGTCTGCCTCTAGCCAAAGATACGTTTTCTTAATGACGAGGCCTGCGTGCTGTTCCAGCACAAGAGATGCAGTCGCACTCCGCGCACGATAGGGTGAGTAAGTGGTGCGTGTGTGTGCGCGCGCGTTTGTATTGTGCACATGTGGTAGAGAAAGAAACGCTAAGTGAGGTTAGCGCTGAAGTTAGTGCAGCGTGTCTTGCCCGATGAAGCTGATGCAAGGTAAAATATCCATAAGGCCCCCAGGATATGCACCGAAACAAAAAATCAGATAAGAGCCTCCGCAAAAAAAAAATTAAAGGAAGGAATAACTGCAGACCATATATACAATGGTTCAAAACCGACCCAACTACAAAAAGGCAGCGAACCCAGAAATAACTTCAAGTCTCTAACTTGACACAAAACTTGTAGCTGTATAGGGTGATGTAAATGTGTAAGGTATAGCCGGGGTGGGATAATTGATATGGGACAGCACAATTTTTAAAGGTTGTGCGTAAACGTATACACGCGTACATACGAACACTCACGTAGATATAACTGAGTCGGACCCCATCACCCCCCCCCCTTTTTTTTTTGGATATAACGTCCTGCCTAGGCCCTTGTTGTGGGTGAACTGCGCTCGGTTGACGGTTGCATACACCCGCGCCTATCGCTGCATATGTTTGCGATACGCTTTCGCAAGAGGTACAAAATGATATAGTAGACGGTTTTTAATTGTTATGTTTGTGTTTTTTGTTCTACGAGCAAGCTGTCAGATGAATACATAGCTGTCAGATGAATACATAAAAACTGTCTTTTCGTGCATCCCCATAAACGTGGGCCGAGACTTTTTGCAGCTTGCGAGCGTCTATGTTCGCACGACAGGCAATGATTCAATCGTTGCTACTTCCCAAGCGTCGCTTCGGACGGATACGACCTATAGGACCAAGACAAAGCAATGCCGCAGATACTACAAAACGAGGCTGAGCTCTTGAAGTAATATACTCGAAACTCGATATCATGATTCGCTTCAGCCGCCGGTGACCTGGTAATGCAGAGCACCACGGGCTGAGATCCTGAAATAGCTCCTTCTCAGTGCAGTTCTTCTTAATGCTCCTGGGACTTCCAGCCGTTAGCTTTTGTGCGTATACGAAGGCGCAAGAGCTGAGCCCATTTACCTCAATATCCTCGTAACGAGAAAATATACAATGTTGTATTACATGCAATTTTGTATATATGTACAAAAAAAGAAGACTATGTCACTGTATCATCTTTTGAATGGGTGAGCAAATCCACAAATTTAAATACGGTATATTTCTCATATTAACTGTACAACAGGCCTATAGATAAGAGCGAATAAAACGTTTGCCGTGGCGCATCAGTCGAATGGGGGTCTCATTGTGCAAAAAAATTGTTCATCCCGTTCTATGTATTTTCTAACATTTGTTCTACTGAACTGCCAATTTTGCACATACCTCGGAAATGATGAAAGGCAAGAACAAAAATAACAGGAATGTTGCTATTGAAAGTTTAAAACAATTGTCACGTGACTTAGGACCCGGGTACGGCGTTATTCCTCGGTTATTTGAGAAGATATGATATTGATTGATTGATTGATATGTGTTGTTTAACGTCCCAAAACCACCATATGATTATGAGAGACGCCGTAGTGGAGGGCTCCGGAAATTTTGACCACCTGTGGTTCTTTAACGTGCACCCAAATCTGAACACACGAGCCAACAACATTTCCGCCTCCATCTGAAATGCAGCCGCCGTAGCCGGGATTCAATCCCGCGACCTGCGGGTCAGCAGCCAAGCACCTCAGCCACTAGACCACCGCGGCGGGGCAGGTTCTTTGCGAAGAGTAAATTTCATTGGTATTTCTCCTTCCAACGCAACAACTATAATACTGACGGCTCATTCTATCCATTTCGTGCTTTCCTCAATTGGAGCAGTGGTTTAGTGGTTTATGTCCTCACAATGGTGAGCTCTGTCCGCTGCAGAAATTCCCCCTGCGCGTTTGTTGTATTGCTCTCTTTCGAGCTTCTTATTGACAGGGTAGGCAAAAAACGCCAGGCCTGCGCGGAAGGCGCAGCAAATACGAAAGCTAGAAGAGCGGCCTTTCAGAGCCTGTTCTTAACACTGTTTGAGTAACTGCTACAAGCACACTTGCTGGGTAGCTACTACGCCATCAATGATCATAATATAATATTTGTGTAGTAAGCCAGCATTCACTATGCTATCCTTCATCATTGTTTGGCGAAGCGTGGTATCTGCTAAACTATTGCGATAAATTCTGTGGAAATGTTTTATGCAGTGGCTGACGACAATGAAGAATTATGCCTGAAGTGGTATGCGCCACAGTTAATAGGTGATCAAGAACAAGCTTTTTGATCTTGACTTGACTTGACTTTTTCAGTGAGTTGGAGCATTAGATGACCCACTCGTTGCGCTATTCGCATTGTGTGACGACTGGTTGTTTCTTTGATGTTCTGAAACACTTTATTAATCATATTAGAGATATTCCTTTCCCGACATCAAGCCAGCCTAAGGCCAGTTTTGAAATGAGTTTCAAGCGCCAGCATGGCTCAGTGGTAGAATACTGGCCTGGCACCCAGCGAACCCGGGTTGGAATCCTGTTGTGTCCTTGGCTTTTCTTACTGTTCTATTTCTTTTTTTTTGCGATATTGGTGACAGACAACTACGTCGCCGCACGTGACCTTTGTTCTGATCTCATAACGGCTTTTGTTGTAAGATGCTCTCCGCGGTGGACTTCCTGAGATCCTCCAAGCTATGGTACAGCGGGCCTGACTTGTCGCTGAAGTCTTAAGAACCCAGGACTAGGGGTTCTCCCCCACGCCCTTTTTCTCCATGTTTTTATGAATAAAGACATTTTCTCTCTCTCTCGTTCTCACCTTCAGATTACTTATCTTTTTTCTGCTATGATATAAATTGCATATATCAGTAATTCAAGCTGCGTCGTCAGTATTTTCGTCGTTGCGAGCCAATCGGGAAGTTATCAATATCGACGTCCTCTAGCAGCACCGTGTCAAATCCTGTCACAATATAGGCTACTCCGAAATGGTTTTTGAAGACTAATTTCGCTTACGCCTTCCTCGATTCCTAATACCCATACTAGCGATTACATTAATGTCCCTCTGTCCCCCTCCAGCCCAAGAAAACAAATTATGAACGTTCAAATGTTAAAAGGCCACTGATCGTACACTTTGATGTATACGCTCAGTTGCCAGACTCCGACATCTCTTACTTTTAGACAATTCACACACACACACACACACACACACACACACACACACACACACATTCATAATTGCTGCTGGGTGTCCATTTACGCGCGTACCAACAGGAGGTTCTATATTTCGGCGGGTAGAAAAATCTATGAAAAGGCACCAGTGGCAAATAAAATTATACTTGGATGGTTAATGCAGAAGTGACCAGAAAGACCAATTTACACAGTTTAAATTTCGGGCAGTTTAACACACTAACATTACACAATCGTCAAGATAAGAGTACTTAAAATTGGAAAAGAAGATTTTTTCAAAAGAAGACCACAGAGATGAAATTTTGAAAAAAAGGTAATAATGATGGCACATCGGTGATGATTCTTTAATAGGAGATTGAAAATATCATCACGACCTAGATGGTGTCGAAGAAAGCTGAACGTGTTAGATTACTTCCTTTACTATAGATACGCGTTGGTTGTTATCCCTTTCAAAAGTTGATAGTCCGCCAAAGATGATAGTTTACATGATACATGACCTCTTACTTGTTAAACATTTTATTTTTTATACATTTTACTTTCAACACAATTTTTCAGTTCCCCTTATCTCCGCGCGTCCTTAACTTAAAGGTACACTAAAGAGAAACAATGAGTTGTTTTAAATTGAGCACTCTGATATCTCTAATGTCGTAAGTTTCCATGTAATATGTTCAATATTAGCGGAGAAAATCGAGCTTGAAGTTTCATTGTTAAATTTCGCGTCGTAATCTACGCGCGTAGCGTAAGGACTTCCACAGTGTATTTTTCGTATTTTTGCAACATTGACTGGATGAAATTTTCTGAGACTTCCTATGCTAAGTCTATGGCACCCACAGATTACAATGTTCTTCAATTATACCAATCAGAAGCTACGTGGGTCCCAGTAGACACCTTCAAAAGTTGATGACGTCACAGTGTCTGGTGCGGGAACCTCAAGGTGACCCGCAGTTTCTTTTAGCGCGTTTCCTCGCTTACCATGAGCCGTGTCGCAGTAAGAATGATGTGTTGGGGGTTGTTGAATTGTACTTTACCAATTTGCGAAAAAGCGTTTTGCTCTTTCGTGTCCCTTTAATCATCGTGGCAGCCGGCTCTTTCACCATCCCCGGCCCCACCGCGGTGGTCTAGTGGCTAAGGTACTCGGCTGCTGACGCGCAGGTCACGGGATCGAATCCCGGCTGTGGCGGCTGCATTTCCGATGGAGGCGGAAATGTTGTAGGCCCGTGTACTCAGATTTGGTTGCACGTTAAAGAACCCCAGGTGATCGAAATTTCCGAAGTCCTCCACTACGGCGTCTCTCATAATCATATGGTGGTTTTGGGACGTTAAACCCCAAAAATCAATCAATCTTTCACCATCCCCCTTAGTGGGTGAGCACCATCAAGATAAGGACCAGCATCACCAACAACTGCATCGTGCGATGGCATGTACGGTAGAGCGAAGCTCTTGGTGTATATATATATATATATATATATATATATATATATATATATATATATATATATATATATATATATATATATATATATATATATATATATATATTGTTACGCACAAGGAGGACCAGGACGTATACGGCTGAAGGGGGCCGTTTATTTTGGTCACGAAGAGAAGCGCCGGAGTGGCCAACAGGTTGATGATCGCAGTCTCGTCGTCTTCTTTCTTCCTCCAGCTCTTGGGGCAGTCAGCATGTTCACCCATCTTCTTTTTCTTCCAAGGCATGCGTAACATTCCTCCCCTCGCAGACGAAGCCCGCCGGGCGAGGTAACCGATTCACCTTGGTGTGTACAACTTCAGTCGAGCAACATGGACTACTTGGGTTTTAGCGGCTCTTCTACCACTTCTCGTGAGGCGAGCTATTGTGTATGTGACTTCCGTGATTTTGTCGAGAACGACAAAAGGTCCGTCGTATGTGGCCAAGAACTTTTGGCATAACCCGCGTCTTCGTACCGGAGTCCACAGCCACACTAAGTCGCCTCGGTGGTAAGTTACAGGCCGGTGGCGGACGTCATAGCGTACCTTCGATTTTTCCTGTGATGCCAAAGTGCGTAGACGAGCAATACGACGCGCTTCTTCTGCAAGGCAGAGGATTTCGGTGACTGAGAGGTTCTCGTGCGCCGAGAATGGCAAAACTGTGTCGAGTGTGTGCCGTGGCGGTCGTGCGTACATCAAGAAAAAGGGGCTATAGCCTGTTGTCTCGTGCTTAGCGGTATTGAACGCGTACGTTATAAATGGTAGCACGTCATCCCAGTTCTTGTGGTCGGATGCCACATACATAGAGAGCATGTTTACAATTGTTCGGTTGGTACGCTCCGTGAGCCCATTTGTTTGCGGATGGTATGGCGACGAGTGACGAAGGCGGGACTCACTCAATCGAAGCAGCTCTTCTACTATGTCTGCCGTAAATTGTCGCCCACGATCACTGATGATCACCTGAGGTGGGCCATGTCGGAGGATAACGTGCTGCAGCAGGAACACAGAGACGTCGCTGGCAGTTGCGGTTGGTATGGCCGCCGTCTCGCAGTAGCGCGTGAGGTAATCGACACATACAATTATCCAGCGATTGCCCTTAGCCGACTTTGGAAAAGGGCCCATGAGGTCAATGCCCACCTGTTGGAAAGGTGTGCTTGGAGGTGGCAAGGGCTGTAGAAAACCAGCCGGAGCAGTAGACGGGCGTTTGTGGCGTTGACACTGTGTGCAGCTGGCCACATACGCCTCGACTGACTGTCGCATTCCTGGCCAATAAAAGCGTTCCTTAGCACGGTAAAGCGTCCGCGCAGAACCTAAATGTCCGGACGTAGGATCATCGTGCATCACACCTAAAATCACTGTCCGAAGGGTTTCTGGCACTACCAGGAGGAAACGTGCACCAGTGCTGGAAAAGTTCTTCTTATATAGGAGTCCGTTGCGTACACAGAAATGGCATGCCGTAGGAGCTGTGCAAAGCGATGATAGCCTGGTGTCCTTTCGCTGTTCATCTTTGAAAGTACTGAGGTCGGGAAACTTCAGTGACACAGAAGCTACGAGGTGATCGAGGTCATCGGCGTCACACTCTGTAGTGCTCAGTGGCATGCGCGAAAGGCAATCTGCGTCGGCGTGTCGTCGACCACTTTTGTACGAGACTATGAAGTTATACTCTTGGAGCCGAAGTGCCCAGCACGCTAGACGGCCGCAAGGATCCCGAAGGTTGACGAGCCAACACAATGAGTGGTGGTCGGTGACAACTGTAAAAGGGCGTCCGTATAAGTAAGACCGAAACCGCTGAATCGCAAATACTACCGCGAGGCATTCTTGTTCTGTGACAGTGTAATTCTGTTCGGGCCTACTCAAGGAGCGACTTGCGTATGCAATCACGTGCTCGCGGTTACCATAGCGTTGAACTAGGACGGTACCAATTCCTATGCCGCTGGCATCTGTGTGCAGTTCGGTTGGAGCTGATGGGTTGAAGTGTTGAAGAACAGGCCGCGACGTCAGGAGGAACTTCAGTTGACGAAAAGAGGAGTCGCACTCCGGAGTCCACTCGAAGAGAGTATTCTTCCGTAGCAAACATGTCAGCGGATATGCGACATCGGCGAATTTAGGTATAAAGCGGCGAAAATAGGAGCAAAGCCCCAAAAAACTGCGGAGCTCCTTCACAGAGCGCGGCACATTGAACGTTTCAACGGCTGCTGTCTTCTGGGGATCTGGATGGATGCCCTCCTGATCGACTAGGTGCCCGAGAACAAGGGTTTGTCGGTCTCCGAAGTGGCATTTCTTTGAGTTAAGAACAAGGCAGCGTTTCTTATGCAAGCCAGTACAGTATCCAGACGTGAATTGTGTTCGCTGAAGGTGCGGCCAAAGATGACGACGTCGTCGAGATAGCACATGCAAATGCTCCACTTCAAGCCACGAAGAACAGTGTCCATAAATCGCTCGAACGTCGCCGGCGCGTTGCACAGTCCAAATGGCATCACGTTGAATTCAAAAAGGCCGTCAGGTGTTACAAAGGCTGTCTTTTCTTTATCTTCAGGATGCATGGGAATTTGCCAGTAGCCCGATCTTAAGTCTACAGAGGAAAAGTAAGAGGCCGAATGCAGACAGTCTATGGCATCATCAATACGTGGAAGTGGGTACACGTCTTTTTTTGTTACAGCATTCAATCGGCGATAATCGACGCAAAATCTCCAGGATCCGTCTTTCTTTTTAACGAGAATTACTGGAGCTGCCCATGGACTTACTGACTCTTGAATGATACCGTTTTCAATCATTTCGTTCACCTGCTCATTAATAATCCGCCGCTCGGATGGCGAAACACGGTATGGCTTTTGTCTAATCGGATTGGCCAAACCCGTAGCATGCGTAACAATATATATATATATATATATATATATATATATATATATATATATATATATATATATATATATAATATTCGTTTTAGACCCACCATTACATCTGTCTCAAATCGCATCTGATATCCTGCATCGATCCCTGCTCAGATATACTCCTTTTTCGATATTTGGCTTTTCTTTCTATATAATTTTTTTAGTCCAAAATTTGTGTTTGAAAAACCATAAGCCTTTTACTTAAGATCCTGCCACCCGGTTCTTGGCCGATCCCCCTTTGTGGGTGTGCGCCAGGGTAACAAGGATCATCATCATCATCGGTGCCGGCATGTCGTGTCCCACAGCCCGGAGTTGACGACGACGAGGAAGACGGGTCAGCGTGGGGCGGTCTCCCCGGAGCGCGAAGGCCCTGGGTAGAGCGGGCCGACGCGGCCGCTATCGGCCGCGATGCCGTACTCCAACGAGCAGCTCATCCTCTTCTACTACCCCAACACCATCGGCTCCCGAAAGGCAAGCGTTCCTCGTCTGCCTGTAAGCGCAGTTCCTGCAGCGCGCATTGCGCAGCTGCTGTCGGAAATGGTCCCACGTTCAGACACGTCCATTGTTGACATGCTGTCTAGAACTTTTTTTTTCTTCGATAGCTGGCACGCTCGAGTCGGCGTCAGCTAGTATAGGGACGCCGTTAGCGCGAGGTAAAGCCG
Organism: Rhipicephalus annulatus; assembly: GCA_013436015.1. Taxonomy (NCBI): domain Eukaryota; kingdom Metazoa; phylum Arthropoda; class Arachnida; order Ixodida; family Ixodidae; genus Rhipicephalus; species Rhipicephalus annulatus. Next base: position 220,978 of record WOVY01000982.1, read on the forward strand.
TAAGCGAGGTAAGGACATGCCTATTCACCAACATGTATGACTCTCAGATTCGCAATGACGCCCGTCAGAATAAAAGGTGCTAAAGGGTGATTTCGGGTGACACTGCCGTCGAAGGCGCAAGAACGCATTCGCCTTTGCGCGGGCGTTAGACAAGTCCAGGCTCACGTGAAGAAAGAGACATGGGTTCCTCAAACGCCGGCAAGACGTTGTTTCTCGAAGGAGCGATTCGACCCCGCTGATAAATAGGTAATAACGTCAAATCCAGTGCGACGCGGATTATATCGCCTATCGTCCACCTCCTTGCATCTATTGTTTGGTACGTTGGAGCCGTGGTGGCCTGTTTTGTTCTATACAGCGTTATGGTGTGTACAACGCAAGCTGTTAATGTCTCCAGGTGGTGGAGATTAATGTATCAATTATGTGCAACTGGAGTGTGTCTACAGATAGTACGAGCTAAGAATATGACTGGTGATAGTTGGTAGCATTTTTTAATTAGCTTAGACAAAATTTTTATTTTGGAATTGAGTACAGAGGCCATTATGTGTGGCCGAATTTCTATTAATAATTTTTACCACTTCTTTTAATTGCGTGCGACATATTCAGAGCGATGCATTTTATTTTCACTGCCTTAACCAATAAGCATTTCCTGTAAATAATATTACCTATAGTGATCTGAAGAAGGCACGAGCTAACTCAGTTAAGAAATGCTTCTTTTCAGCATTTTATAACGTGGTATGGACCTTCATGACGCTTGCACGTTCCCCGTCCTGCGTAGTCCGGCAAACTTTCCTGCCAGCTTAGTATAGAGATTTGTTTCAGAGCACTGCATTTTTGCTAACGCTTGCTTTCGCTAATTAACATTATATCTCCACTTTTTAATTCGCGTTTGCTTTTGTCAAAACGCTTATGATCTATCTATACGCCGCCCCTCTTACGAATCAGTTCATAGCAGTTTTGTGCAGCAACTCCTTCCTGCGGGCGTTTTATATGCTGTCTTCACCCGCGGACAGTGGGTATACGTGCTGTAAGCTTGCAGAGTTTAACCGAGTTGGTTGAACCTGACGCAGATGTTGCTGGTGTTGTACACGAGGGGAATCAGCTTCATGCCCCGAGTCATGGATGTTCCGAACGGCGAGCAGATGGAGCCCTGGTTTCTCGACATGAGCCCCTTGGGAGAACTGCCCGTGCTCAAACATGGTGACAGTGTCTTCACCGACGTTCACGAGATGATGGTGTATATTGACCAAGTATTTCCGTCCACAGGTAATCCTATATCTACAAGTGTGCATTCGGAAGAGGCAGTATTCCCAGTATCCATCTCGGGAAGCTCTGATCTTTACCGAAAAGACCAAGGAAGAGTGGGATAATAACCCAGGATTATTTATTTATTTGTTTATTTATTTTTTATTTACCGTGCACTGTCAGCCACACAATAAAATTTGATGAAGGGATGGTCAAAATAATGAAATGTGGTACAGCAAAGGACTATAATAACAGTCAATAACAGACAACTATAATAACAGGCAATATGCAAAAATCAAACAGCATATTCGCAGTAAGACACATCGACAACGTGTTCACAATCACATATTTATAATATGCAGCCCTAATTAATGAACCTTACCAAATGGTGCCACAGTAATTTAATATCGCAGCGTAGAAGCATTTGTATCTCCTCCCTGCGTCCTCGTATTGCTGTATTCTGAATTCAGCCTGGCCAACTACATAGCAGTTCGACACCACAATTCCCTAGACACGTTCTTGCCGGAAGATATCGGCAAGTAACGCAAGAGAATTGAGTAAGTAAACCTGCGCCCGCCGAGCAAAATGCGGAAGGAATGCGTTTTGCAAGGCGTGTACGCGAAAGACGGGGCAATATAGTGTGGCGGACACGATACTACCGAGTATGTACTGCATTCTGTTCGCTCCACCGAGATACGTTGCAGATAGATCGCAGTATTCACAGCGTTTACACGCGTGTTACAGTGAACAGGTCTAAACGTAAGGCCGGCATATTCTGCTTTGTGCTGACAGCTCACTTTGTCATTCACTTCCTTCGTGCCGGTGTCGACAACGACCGAATGTGTCCAACCAGTAACGTGTTTATTTCTTCCCACTTACAAGATACAATCACTGCATTCGTATATCCCAGCACGAGAAGAAGAGCGGCACTGTTTTTTTACTTACTTTTTTCCGTGCTTTCTCTTTTACAATGATAATTTCCCCTAAGGGGTGCGGGATAAGAAATGTCATACTTCGGTTGTTTGGATGGGTGAGGTACAGTAATGAAATACATAATAATTGTATCCGCTCTCCGAGAGAATATTTTTTTTAAGAATTAAGGGGTAATCCCCTTTGTAGGTATCCCGAAAGCAGCATCCTTTTTCCGACTATATATGCAAGCAAGTTTTTCTTAAATTGCATCCATTCCCAATAAACTTTGATCGTCATGCATGAAACCATATGACAATTATAACTATATGTATATGCGTGCGCACCGCGGTGTCTTAAGGTGTCGCACTAGTAAGCTAGCTGGAAGACGCGAGTTCAATTCGTTCTCACGGCGGCCGCATTTCGATGAGGGCGAAATGCAACACTCGTGCACTTAGATTCAGGTGCACGTTAAGTAACCTCAGGTCACGGCCTCAGGTGGTTAAAATTAATCCCGAGTGCCCCGCTGCTACTGCGTGTTAAGTGATAATACCACAGTTTTGACACGTAAAGCACCAGAAATTAAGTCTATATGTGGCACACCATGTGTATTTCATGTCAAATGTATCGCGTGCAAACACTTCTCATCAACATTCGCAAGTCTCGGGATCGCTGCAAACTGGGCTCGCCCTTGAGCAACGATATGTGTCTATAGATTTATTTCCGCATGTACCCAGCTAAAACATTATTTTTAAAAAGGTTTGAAGTTGAGTTTGTCAGCGCGGCTTCATAACAGGAAACAGTGCGGGAAGACGGAACAACAAAGAAGGGCCAGCGTAGTGGCTAGTAGGTTGTACATGGTTGACACTCGCGACGCGCTGAATCGCACACGGAAAAAGACCCACGGAGGCCCAGGTAAGACACACACGAACGCGAACTAACAACTGTTTATTCGATCGAAACATGACAAATATGTATAGGTTACAGGCGACCATGATTGCAAGGGTACAGCACTGTGGCATGTTTTAGTTACGTTGATGATTTTTTATTATGTTTTCCTGGGTCAAAAAGTGCCAACATAAAACCGGACGATATTGTCGCGATGTGTCAAACGACATGTCGTGGTCTCAATTTCATTTACGAGTTGCCCACAAGTTCTGGCATAAAATTTTTAGACAATGTTTTTGCAAGTTGAGAGACACACTTGCTGGGAATATAATGTTAGAGGTCAAAAAAGTTTGTGGATCTCTAGCTCGGGTCCCTCTAAGCTTGTAAAAAGAGGTGCCGCGTATGCGTGCATGTTAAACAGCTGCCAAACGTCATGTGACCACATGGTAGTGCAAAGTTTGATGAAGCAAGTTGACAGACTTATGAACAGCGATTACCCTGATCACTGCATTGGCTTAGAGGCTCTTAAAGACCTCCAGTAACACGTATAACGAACGTGTAGTAAAGCAAAAGTCAAAGGAGGTCCCTATTGTTATGCCCTACGTCCACGGCATTTCGCGTGGACTGAAAAAGATTGCAAGTACGGCATACCCAAGACCTTTACGGCGCCTCCCAAACTAATTTCACTGTGTCACCAAGTAAACGGCAAAAGTCACAAGAAAAACCACACGTGTTCTGTTAAGCATGTGAACAAGTTTGTACCGTGCGAAAAAAAAAATGTTGTATATAGTATTCCCTTGCCAAGCAGAAATCACTACATTGTGTGGAAATCGGACAAACTGGTAGGTGTTCTAAATTACGTTCACGCGAGCATGATTACCGCTGAAACCCGTGCGCTAAGATTTGGGTGCACGTTAAAGAACCCCAGGTTGACGAAATTTCTGGAGCCCTCCACTACGGCGTCTCTCATAATAGTATGGTGGTTTTGGGACGTTAAACCCCACAAATCAATCCATCGACTACAGCTGAAAGCACATAAGTCACCATGGTAACTAAGCTACCCATTGCAGAAGGTGCCATTGTAAGCCAGATTTCGAAAACACCATTGTCTTATCGAGATCTAAAGATACGAAGGAAAGAGAAGTCATTGAAGCTTTCACCATGTGCAGGCTTGGCAAAGACAGGTTTGTTAGTGCGCCATATATAAATTTGTCTGACGATGAATTTTTTTTCTTTTTTGCATTGAAATTTTAGATAGTTGACAAGGCCATATTTGATGTCACGCAGATGGTTGCACTCTTGTAGTGGGCAGTGTGCAGTTTTACGCTCTCTTTCTTTCCTTTTCTCTTCCACACTATACATATTTGTCATGTTTCCATCGAATAAACAGTTGTTCGCGCTCGAGCATTCTACCTGTGCCTCCGTGTGTCTTCTTTCATGTGCAATTCAGTGCGTCACGAGTGTCAACCAGGGACAACAAAGACAGACAGGACTTGGCGCTGACTAACAACGTCGGCACTTATTGAGCATGTACCACTGCACACACTTCTTAGAGCTCAGTGTAGAGGTATATAACGTACTTTAAAAAGGTTCAAAAGTATAATCTGCGTGTACAAATGTTCTGGATCCAGTGTGGTCTTCTCTCGTTTGCCGGCAGATCCGGTAGGGAAACTGTTCCCCGACAAAGGGACCGACCTTGGTGATTTAGTGGAAAGCGTTGTCAGGGACCTTGGAAAAATCAACATCCCGTTGATCGTGTACGGCACGCTGTTTCACCCCGAAATGGCCGTCTCCTCGGGCATGACCGACGATGAGCAGAAGAAGAAGGCCGGTGAGTCGCCGTGCGCACGCGTGGCGTATGTTATGTAAAAGGGTCATCCACGTTTAGTCAGCAGCATTCAAGCCCTCGAGGCATCCCTAAACTTTGGAAAAACTTATACATGGTATAAGATTACATCACTGAATTCGGCTCATTGCTATGAACGCTGCATGAAGTTATGCACTAATTTAAAGACAGTCCTCATTAATCGATGAATATATAAAAATAATATAGTTGAGAGGTAAACCAACAATAATGCGCTTAAAGACCTCTACTAAGAGAGGGAACTGCAAGCAGACACGTTCAGTATGCATATCATGCATTATTTCAACCATGTTCGCGAAGTATTGATCACACCAAAATTTAGATAGAACATGGCTCGAAATTCAAATCAGAGCCCGCACGCCGTTCTTAGAAGGGGGCACTCGTGATTAGCCCCCGTATTCTATAGAACGTCCCTTCACTCTACGCTTCACCTTCACTTGAGAAAGCCGATGGGAGCGTCGTCTATAGGCGCGGCAAGTCACTGCATATCAGCGATAATCTGCTGCGATTCTTGAGTAGCGCAGCATCATTTCCAGCCGAGCAGCGGCGCAGTGCTCAGCTCTGTCAAGGGAAGGGTGAAAGTCGAGTCGAGGAGTGTTTCTAAATACGGGGGTAGGTCATGCGCGTTGTAGTTCACATCACGCGCATTTGCGTGCACAAATCGCCAGTAGAAACTCGGAGAGTTTATTTATTCGTTTATTCATTTAAACCACAGAGGGAAAAGGAAACGAAGGAAAAGACGGCAATAAAAAATGCTGACGAAAAATTAGCTAAGAATCATGGCAAAAGTACTTCGTCTATGCTCCGGCATATGTGACGGGATATAGTTAGCGTGGTTCTACGAAGATCGAGCATACACAAGAGCGTAACCAGGCCCCGCCGCGGTGGTCTAGTGGCTAAGGTACTCTGCTGCTGACCCGCAGGTCGCGGGATCGAATCTCTGCTGCGGCGGCTGCATTTCCGATGGAGGCGGAAATGGTGTAGGCCCTTGTGCTCAGATTTCGGTGCACGTTAAAGAACCCCAGGTGGTCGAAATTTCCGGAACCTTACACTACGGCATCTCTCATAATCATATGGTATTTTTGGGGGGACGTTAAACCCCACATATCAATCAGAGCATAGCCAGAATTCGTTTCGGTGGTGGGGGGTCTGATAACCCTTTATGAAGGGCAGCATTTTGGGCAAGTTGGTGATTCATAAATTCGGCATAGCTTAGAAACAACAACAACAATAAAAAGTAGACACGGACAACAAAGAATACAAACTCAGCGAAGACTTTTTGCTAAATTTATTGTGCCACTGAGTTCGTCTATATACAGAGTGTTTCAAAAAATGTGTCCAATATTCTTTAAAAACTACAGAAAGAAAGTATCTGCGTGCTACTTGCGGTGTTGCCTTCCTGTGGCAGAAGGCATCTTCAGATGGTTATAAACATTAATTACGGCAGTGATTATAAAAATTAACACAATTAACTTTTTTAACCAGTGGTAAAGCCGGTCAAGTCGAATGGGAGATGTCAAGCCCTTCCTACGAATACTCCATAGCCAGTTTGAAATTTTGGAAAGGCAGCCACTCGTAATTACCTCGGAGCGATGCAATCTGGCTCATTTAACTCGCGGAACCGAACCCTACACATTAAATAGCGCATCTATAGTATACCATTCACTTCTACGACACCCTCAATGACGACACTGTTTCCATTGCATTGGGGAGAAGAATAAGCGAGCATCGATTAGCGGCATGGAAGCGAAATGTCTAAATCACCTTGGTGTAAACTGACGGTTGATAACTGCGAGTGAAACAGTGTTGTCACTGGGGCCGTTGTCAAAGTGAATGGTGTTATGATCGGCCTGCCTAGCTTGGCACCGCTTTGACGCATAAGAGGTTGCGGCTGAGACTACCCTGATTCCTTCCGGGTCAGCGCTTCCAGAGATGCACCAAGAGCGGCGACAACATGAAAGTCGTTCATCTTGGACACGCCTGAACGACTGACGGATTAGGAGGAACTGTTGGCCGTCGATGCGGCTTGCTTTGTTGTCAAGGTGCCCGGGCAGAGGGTCCAGCGTCTGAGAACCGTCTGTGGATGCATTTCTCGCGTTCTCGTTGTGCCTTAATGGCGCTCTTTCCACAAGTCGTGATCTGCCTGGCGCCACATACTCAGCACTGCAACGGACGACGGAGTTGATTTCCACGTAGGACTCAACGTCTTCGTGCTGTGCCGTGTCATGCGCATGCAGTGGTTTCTCCCTCGCCACGGGACGAAGTGGGAGTGTCTCTTCCATCTTTTCTGGGTCAGGAAGAAGGCGGTGTTTCACCTTCCCCTTTTGGGGGCCGAGGTGAAGTTGGCAATTTTCGTTGGACTGTCCTGTCCTCGATCGTTTTTTTTTTCCTACAAGGAAACCTGGGTAGGCCAGGACATAAAACGCGAGCGCCGAGGCGCTCCCAACAAGGATCATGGTTCCATCGAGAGCTTCCATGATGGTGCTCCCATCATGTAACATGCTACCTGTAAATAATGTAAATAAAAGCTACTGTTAACAGCTACGGGCTCCTCTCCTCAACATCTCCCCGAGACTCTGGCTGGCTCCAGTCCTCTGGGCAGACCCTCGGTTACATCAATGGTAGATGCGCTGTTTGGTGCGTCGGTTTCGGTTTCTCCAGCTAAATCAGGCTGATTGCATCGCTCCACGGTGATTACCAGTGGGCGCTTTTCCAAAATTTCACAGTGACTATGAACTATTCGTAGGAAGCGCTTGAATTCAACCATTTGACTCGACCGGCTATCACCACTGGTTAAAAAGTTAATTGTCTTGGAACCTGGCTACACCATTCGTTCCTTATATGAGCAATATTCACTAACGCCCAAAGAATTCACATAGCGCTTTCTAAACACACTTTCCAAGCTAATTGCAATTGGGTTTCGACTGCACAGTCATACAATCTCCACAGATTGTTGGACTCCATGACTCCGCTAGTTGTATGCTGTTGCGGCAGTACGCACAATTTAGTAGACTCGTGCACTGCAGTTGATGCGCAATCGAATAGTCAAGTGTGCCCGTTTATATTCACGTTTTGTCTTCGAAAAGGCTGAGAGTATGGTAACAGCGAGCGGGTGCGTTGCATGCGCAGCACTGGTTAAACAGGGCAAGGCACAGATACTCGAGCTGATGGAGCGTAACCCGGACTACTTGAACTCGTACCTGGAAAAGCAGCACGCCTACGACGCCTTCTTGAGCCTCGCACAGTCAGAGAATGCCGTCAACAAGGAGCTTGAGGAAGTCGAGAAAACCATGGACAACATGGAGGCCTTGCTCAACTCCAGGAAGGTCTCCGGCACTACCACGCCTGGTGAGTTGACAGTCCAGCAGTGGGCAGTGGTGCTCCAATACGCGAGTATACTCTTGCATTTCGAACGCCATAACTAGCGCTAATATAGCGAATTAATGGCTATAGCAAAATATACGCGAAGTTTGATTGGTCACGCTTACTCTCCCATCCTGGTCGTGCTCCATTTCAGCGAAATTTATTCTTTTCATAACGAAATTCAAAACGCAAGAACCACCGCGATGTCAACTGTAACGAACAAATAGTTTATTGATGCAAGGCTCGAAACTCGAATTGTAGAACAAAAACTTGAAAAAAATATTGATACACAAATCGCAACTCATTTTCTCAATTGTATGAAAAATTCGCGAAATTTCGATGGTCCAGCACAAGAAGGAAGCCCATTTGACTGGTTGCGCCATCGTATGAACAGAACAAGAACACTTTGAAAGCTCATGTGATGATGAGCGTGGCGTCACAGCATTGGTTGGCTACAGCGTTTAAAAGAAATGCATGCCAGACGCTTTTAAAGACGTCAGCCAGATTGCCGATTTGTTAGAGCAGACTTTTAATTTCGAACATTACAGTGAATATCAAATATAATAAACATATTTGTAGTTCTGGTGGTACTTATTTCGTTATCACGTGGGTCGACTGTACTACACGACTGCTGATGTCTCAAATTAAAGTTCGACAACCATCATTAGGAATGTGACTGTCATAAATATATAAGTATAACTAATTGCAGGCACAATGGTATAGTTGAGATTAAAAGCATATTCAATGAATTAATGCAATGCATTTGGCAGATATTAAAGTTCAAGCGTGTCCAGTATCTTGTATATACAAAGGTGTTTGCACAGTAAGCTGACCTAGCCAACACTCCCGGAACAACATAATAATGCAGGTGCGGCTCAGCCCACACGACCGAAGCGTTGCAGCAGTTAGCCTCCACGACTAAAAAAAAATAGTCGCAATAAAAAGACCGCCAAGCCTGTGCGGAACCCGCAGCACTGTTACAGCGAAAGCAGCCTTTCAAAAGCATTTCTTTATTATACATTCTTTGGGTAACTTCTACGAGCAGACTTGCAGTGTACCCACTACGCCATAAATATTATTTTTGTGCAGTAGGGAGACATCCACTAAGCCATTCTTCGGAGACGCGTGGTACCTGCTACACTTCCAAGAAATTTTGTGAATTTTTCCGATGCTTTGGCTGACGACGAACTATACCTAACTCTATTTTAATGGGTTGGAGCATTCGACGATCCACTCATTACGCAATTCGCATTGCGCGACACCTGGTTATTCCTTTGCTGTTCGAAAACGCTTTATTACATACATTAACGCGATTCCTTTATCGAGGACTCGCTCTCTGGATTTTGTGCCAACCGGTTGTGTCCCCGTGATCTCCGACGACAGCGCAGCTCTGGCCAACTGGCTCGCCCTACGCCATCTCCTGACGCCAACAAGAGCTCTCGCTCAGTGGTGCCCCGTCCTGGGAGCGTGTCCATTTTTCCTATCTTTTCCTATCTTCTTCTTTCTTCTGGGTGTCGCTGTCCCTGCGCCATGCTCTCTCCTTCCCCCTCTCTATCTCTATACATTTAATCCTATCCTTTTAATCCCTCCTTACCCCCATCCCACGTGAGCTACTGTTGAGGTGTTGATGCAGACAGTTACGGGGCTCACTTTTGTCTTTTTTTCTCTTCTAAGAATCACATATGAAAAAGACATTAAGCCTGCCTAGGATCAGTTTGCAGTGGCTTCAAGCATCAGCGTAGTTCAGTGGTAGGATAATGACAGTCTGCATGTCCTCCACGTTTTTCATTCACCTAGTTTATCTCTCATTTCGCGTGATAGTGGTTACGGGCGGCGGACCACTACGGCGCAACGACTTTTGTTGTGATCTCATAACAGCTTTCGCGTTGCAAAAGTGCGGTGCTTATAAAACTTAAATATACATGCAGGTGTAAAGAAGAATTTATTCTTTGACGACTAGTTTGTTGGAGCTTTCATGATGGGAATGCTACAGGATATGTCGATTCGAAAGAAATAGTGCCATACTTTCTACAATGCCACACGTCATCTGATATTCTGTGTCAGTGACCTCCACTAGTTACTGTTAGTACAGTAACACTAATATTTATTTAATAAAGCTACCCCTAGTCGACTTTCCGTGTGCGGCGAGCTGTCAAACGGCAGGGTTTCTATCCGTCGGTTCATGACGCCTAGATAGCGCGTCCATGGTACCCCTTCTAGTACACTGCACCCACCAGTAGCGTACCCAGATTTATTTATTTTAGTTATGGGGGGGGGGGGGGTCGAGGTTTAAGGTGGTAGGCCACTCAAAAACAAAAATTTTTTTAAGGGCAGGCAGCGTTGAAATAACTTTTTGCTCAAAATCAGCATGTCTTATTTAATTTACCCAGCTATTTACAATGCAAAATATTGAATATTTATTTATTGGGAGGTAATCTTAGTCGAAAATTGCATTAAAAGTGCTAGCCACGCCAGCTGTGATAAGTGACTAATGGGTGGCTTTATTCAGTAAAGCTTTGACATTTGTGTAACTAATGGCTGGAGCTATGCAGTGAACTAGAATAAATATTATGCAGTGAATATCAAGAAAGTAATGTTAAGAAAACCAAAAAAATGGGGAAAAAGAGCCAATTTAGACTGAACCTGTTGGAGAATTCAACTGTGAACTGAAAATTATTCGATGGATTTCTTTTATTTCTAGTGCACTGCACAGATATATATGTTGTAAATCATTGTGCAAAATTTCAGTTCAAAGTATACGCTGAGAAATACGTTACGAAAGTTTGCGTCGCAACATTTGGAGCAAATTGTTATTTTCAGAAAAATGTAAACAAAGATTTTCGAGCTTGTAAAAAGGGTCACAATCTTCGCATGCAGGCCTAAAATGCACCAGATTTATAGCTGGGCCCTTCTGCGGAAGCATTATTGTCTCCTTTTGTTCAGGTGGCTGCTCGTCTTTTCTTCCTGGCCTATTTTGTCCCATCCGCTGAGTTGCGTTTAGCATTCTGCATGCGCAGGTGATCCCTGCCGATCCAAGCTTTCATCGTGTGGTACCCTGGTTCTATGCCAGCTTGCCTCAGGATATATAGGGTACTTACACTGCCATTATTAAAATGTGCCACAGCATCATGCAAGGCAAACATTACTGTAGGCCAGCTTACGTAGACCTCCTTGGGTGCCCGCTGCTATATTAGACCATTGAAGCACTCATTTGCATTTTGAGTCTTTCCATGAAGGCACTTCAATAGAAGTTCTTCAGAGCACAGATCACTGTAGACAGTTTTACCTTTGTTGAGCACATCATTTGGAAGTCCTCTCTTGTGTACATATTTCCCTTGGCCTAGTGCTTGGACCCTTTGGTATCCGCACCAGCTTTTCGGTCCAAGTGGACACAAACCATGTCTCGGCTGCTTGTCGGTAGAGCTGCAATGAAAAAGACTGGCAAGGGTAGCCTTTTTCATTGCAGAAAAGTTGCCCACATTAGCCCTTATGGCAATGCCATAGTAGTTTTGCAGGCGGTCAATGAGGGCATCAGTGAGCTTTCCCTTACCACCGAGTCCACGCACTGTCTTCTTCAGTTTTCTGAGGCGGCAGCCAACACGCTTCTGGACATGCCCGATACATTCCAGTTTCTGCACACTGTCCTTTCCTTACATGTCTTTGACAGCGGCATAGCTCTTGGAATCACCATCGCCGTAGTATTGCAGGTACTTAAAATCTCTTTTGCCTTTCAACCTTTCAAATATTCGGTATAGACCAACCGTCTCCATACTGCCAGCACTTCCTTCATGGTTTGCTTGACAGGAAGTGTGGTTTGCCTTCCATTCCTGGTACGAAGCACTATCTTGCCTCAACTTGCTCTTGGTTTTAAAAGACTTACACGAACTAAAAAGGGCCTCTACATCAATAACCTTTCCCGTGTAAGCAGAAATCACAGACACACAACCGTTCAAAGATGAATGGCCACGCTTCTGCCACGTGCCATCACCTGAAACACCACACTCGACACTCCCCACAACACGACGAACTTCCACAGCAGCATCAGTCATCGACTTTAACCCCACTCCTCCTGCCTCTGTAGAAAGCCGAGATGACAATTTGTCATACGCGGAGTGACATGGAGGAGCAGGCATGTTCATCACTTTGGAAAAAGTTTTCGCACCAGCGTGCCCTTTTCCTAACTGGCACATCGCGTAAACCATAAACCAGACGTAAATTGTTCTCATTGGCACGACCAACCTTTCTTGACGTATGAAATGGGCGCTTGAACCCACAGTCGGTACACACGACCGCACAAGCCGAGCATATCTCTTGGTGAGAGCGTTCCTCGAGCTTCAGTGTTGTGTTCATGCATTCGGAACATGCCAGCGATGAAAACACTGAAGAAAGAATACCAATGTCCATTATCCTGTTCCCTTGGAGCGCAGAATTCTCTAGTGGAGCCCGGTACGCCTTGTTTATGTCCCCAAGCTTCTTCGCGGTCGCTGAAATACCGGCGTCTGTGTCAGTAGGCAGCCTCGTCGTCGTGTAGCGATTTCCAGCAAACTTGCACTTCCTTCTCTTCTGTGTTCTGCACTTCCCCATGCTGGTCGTAATATGGTCCATGTAGCCAAAGGATACAGCCCTAGTAGCGTTGACATGTGCAACAAATGCAGAACGAAGCCTGACGTAGCCTGACCAAGGCAAACAACAAAAATTCCGACGAGCATCGTGCGTCCCCCTTGTGGCTGTTGTTAGAGATTAATGAAGACTTTTAAACACAGTTTTATTTAATTACATCATCTTATATAACAGTCACAATAAAATGCATAAAGTATTTTGAATAGCATTAATATAGACGAAACAACACTGGCTATTGAAAGTGGTTTTTTTCGGTTTTGCTATAGGAGCATAGGGTATAGAAAACTTGCTGTAACTCGCAAACTAATGACGCTAGAAGGATAATTTTTGTTGCAACATATATGTGAATCTTTGGACGTGCAAGAAAAACAAAACCCTAAAAATTTATTTCGCGAAAAAAAAATTACTTTTGAAGGTCGCCTACCACCTTAAAGGGCTCATAAAGCAATCGAAATTCAGTTGTGGTGAGGAAATTGTGTACGAGTGTACGACGCACACGGAGCCGTGAAAAGTTTTCGAAACGGTGCACTATAATAGTGGAGTTAGACGCGTTCGATTATCAAAACTGCAACGATCACTCATGTCGCTCTCTCATGCGCTTCCTTTGGCTGGTATCCTCTCCCGAGCGGCTTTGCCCTCTTGCCGAGTGCCCCTCCCTATCTTGTGTGGCATACGTCGTCGCTGACGCGCTGCTTGAAAACAATGCACTTCCGGTCGCCGCGACTCCAACCGTCGACTCCGCCAGTTGCCGACTCGTGAGGGGGCACACACAGCTGCTCGCAGACTGACCGGAAGTCGTAGGCTCTTGCTCTACCAATCAGCATATTTGGCTCGGCGCGTCAGAGGTATGGCACGGCGCATCACGCGGAGTCCCGAAACGCCCAAGAAGGAGGATTGTTTCTCTGAATATGTGGCGCGCCAGCGACTCATAGCGCTGCCTTGTGTAGAATCGTTGATCGCGACGGCATTCGGCACGCGATGTGCGCGCTTTTTTGAAATGTTTGGAAAAATATCGGAGGTAGTTTACGAGCCCTTTAACCATACTTTATGCATGGTCACACGTTTGTTATACTTATATACACATGCAAAATTGAAAAATTTAGGGAAGTTTGTCCTCGTAAGTGCAATGGGCAGAGCTTACACCTAGTACGAAGGAAAGAAGACGAAGCTGCAGAAACATGCCACGGCTTCTGAACCTGTTGAAGTGATTTTAACAGTTCCCAGAAACAGAAATGACCTTCCTTATCTTGGCCCACATTTGTGAGATACTATAGTGACGTCCCTGATGTAATCTTACTTATGTAATTAGTGTTATGCTGTGTTAAACCAGAGTCTACATAGCACTTGGTTCACTTGTACGTATTTCTAAGATTGTTCATGGTCTTTTTGCGACTAATGCACATGAGCTCATCACATGCGGTACAAGAACTTCTTGCTTTATATTAATACTGGCAGTCCTTAAAACACAATTTAGAACTTGTCTGCTGCTTACTGACAAGTCCTAACTGGTTATTTTCTTTCCACTAACAGATACAGCACAGATGTGGATGTTTTCTATCTATGTGTCAGCAGCTGACATCCATCTCATGGTACTACTACATGCTGTCTACAAGGCAGGCCTGTGGGATCGTTACTTCGAGAAGACACAGAAGAAGCACAAAAACCTGACGAGATATTTCAAGAGAATGAAGCACGATCCGCTCATCAGCAAAGCACTCCCGGGGCTTATTAAGTAGATTATGCATGACAATAACAACAGCAGAGCTAAACTTGATGTCTTTAATGAGACAAATACACCAAGTTCAGATGAAGACATTGCTGGCATTCATTTCTTTCAGAAAATAAAAGAAAGCAAGCACAAATGTGTAAAAAGGGTGACTGTGTACACTGATGATGGCACAGCACTCAGGCAGTACAGCATAACTGTCTTCTATCATTGTCCACAACAAGCTCTTAAGTCACAATGAGTGCACTGAACATATGCTGGCACAATTACATGTTCACAATACTATGTAAAACAAATATACAAAATAAGTAGGTCGTCAAGGGTTTCAAAAAACTTTCTGGTGCGTGCAAAGTTTCTGGTGCATGCATTCAATATGCCAACAAAACAAGGAACTGGCATCTGTTACAAGTAAAAACATCACAGAAAAAAATGCAAACTGTTCAAAAATATATACTCTTGAAGCTTGTAGATAATATAATGAACAGACTTCCTCTAAATAACAAGAGCACAAGAACACTTGTCGTAAAACAACCCAGACATTGAAACATTGTTGAAAACAACATAGACAAGGCAGTACTAGTATCTAGAATTTACACAAAGTTCGTTAGTTTCATTCAAGAAAGTCTAAACACAGCTGCATGAGCATCGTAAAAGTACCAATAATATATAGTAGTTGGGTCCCTGAACAGGTACTACAGCTTAGCAAAATACCTTTGTCACGTTAATCTTCTTTCATTAATGCAAGTTTAAAGCCCTCCACAACCTTTCCTATTGGAACAGCATTCATAATGCTTATGGAACAACTTTTATCAGTTGACTGCTTGCTCCAGTTACATGTAAAATTGATTTGCCTTCCGCTGGCAAAAGAACTAAAATGTCGTAAGTTGGCTTGAAACAGCGGTCTGCTGGCATTCACTACTCATTGGTTTCTATAATCAGTTACAACCAAAGAAAAAAATATATGATCCGCCCACAGCAATCTTTCTCCTGCCCTGCGACAATTTGCAAAGATGCCCTATATAATTGAGTTTGCTCCTTTCTGTGACATCAAGCCCATGGCACATTCAAGATAGTTAATTATATTGTGCAGAAATGCGAGTCACTTGTTTTAGGTGAAGGGAAAAAAGGGGGGTTTTCAAAACTAGCTCTTCTTTGTTAGAGACAACATTAATTAGAACTAAAAAAAGAAAACAAACAGTACAGGGGATGTTATTTGTAGTAATTATCATGCAAATGTGAAGAGGAAAACTTGTGAATGTCTAGGCAAATTTTCAGAAAAATTCTCACATAAGTGTTCATCCAAGTCGTAGAAATGATGTACATATTATATTAATATGTATGCGTAGTATGTATGCCCAGTATGCATACAGCCCCGCCGCGGTGGCCTAGTGGCTAAGGTACTCGGCTGCTGAACCGCAGGTTGCGGGATCGAATCCCGGCTGCAGCAGCTGCATTTCCGATAGAGGCGGAAATGTTGTAGGCCCGTGTGCTCAGATTTGGGTGCACGTTAAAGAACCTCCGGTGGTCAAAATTTCCAGAGCCCTCCACTCAGCGTCTCTCATAATCATATGATGGTTTTGGGACGTTAAACCCCACATATCAATCAATCAGTATGCATACAGTTGAGCCCACTTATAACAATACCATTCACAACGATATATCTGATATAATAATGATATGGCACCATCTGCTTGTGCATGTTTTCTATACTAAAATAAGCCACTTATTACGATGCTCCAGTGCCACAATATTGAATATAGCGATTTAATCCAGCTGCAGCGTGTACAGAAAGTGGCTCTCCAGACTGCCGGAATCCACTGCTATGCGCCCCGCATGGCATCCACACCTTCAAAAAACGAAATGACTCTACTCCTTACAAGGAAGCACGAGGAGGAAGAGTTTTCTTTCCAGACTTCTGAAGCGATGCCAAGAGAGACCTGCGAGACTCGTTGACGAAAAGCTGCCGGAGTTGTTGTGGTCAGTGCTTTACGAAAATGCATCTCGTCAGGACCACTTATTGATGCGGACGATGTTGCAGAAATGTCACACTGCCTCAGTAATGAGCTGATAGGTGCACATAGTATATGTGTTGAGGACAGTGGTTTGAGTGGTGACTCTGACGACATGGTTGAGAAGCCTACTCAGATAACTCTCATCGCAGAAGGCCGAATGTTCGATGGAGTCTCTCCAAGACTTCGTTTTAAATGCTAATGCATTTCTTAGTCAGGCTATGTCAGGCATCGGACTTGGTTTGAAATGTGAATGCATTTCTTAGTCGGGCAATGTCAAACGTCTACCGAGATTCGTCCACCGCCATCTCCCATAGCAACAGCTGTAGGCGCGTGTGCTTATCCTCGCCCCTAGCAACCGGAGCATGTGGTGCAAGAGAGTGTAGGAGAGGGTAGGTGCAGTGCTTTATTGCTTCTTCTCTCGCAGATAGCTCTCTATCCTCCCTGCGACCCACTCTCCCGTCCGCTCGTGCCTCACTCTCGACTGTTCGCTGGCTGGGCACCTTTCAAGAACAACCGGAAATTTGTGCTCGAGATGCCGCTGTGAAACGACAATGCCGATCCGAGAATGCTGGTGCCCACCTCTCTCATCCGCTCGCTCCTCACTCTCGACTATTAGCTGGTTGGGTGCCTCTAAAGGCAATGGCAGAAGTTGGTGAAGGTGAATGTCTGACGGGAAGGGTACTCCCTCGTAATGCAAGAAACACATTCGCATTTCCTCACGATTCCCTTCGGGGAGGTGGGGGCATTTTTTTTATGAGGGACCTCCCACTCAGCTACGTGGAACCCTTTGATGCTTTTGAGAAACATGTGCCCAAGCTTCACATGTAGCAATCATAGCAGACTATGGGTTTTCTGCAAACAAGTACATAGTTGCACTACCTTACTTGAATGCAAATAAAATATTTTGAGCTTTCTTTTGTCTTTTTCTCTCAACCAGCTTACAATTATCATGTATAACGATGGGATTTCGTTGGCACTTGGGTATTGTTATATGTGGACTGCACTGCAGTTTCTACATCAACAAAAAAAATGTACTTGTGCTTCGAATGAAAAGCAGCTAGCTCAAGTTTCTTACACAGGCGAAAAACAGGTGTGCTGCGGTTTTGTGGGTGGAGCTCATCTTCCTTTTTTTAGGAGCTAACCGACTATAGGATTGGTATGGCAGGTATGCCTCTTGCTTTCCACCCATAATGATTGTTGACAAACTGTGCTTCTCACTCCTTCTTTTCATGACTTGCTTCATCTGCAAAAAGACAAAATTAAACACACTATTAGGAAAATGCATGGTTAAAGCTCCCACTATTCACAACATTAAAATTTTAACTCATGAAAATCGATTGAATATATTTATAGACATACAACTCCAGTTGTTCACCAGATGCAGCACAGCATGTTTGATGCATATGTTTCCAGAGGTTCAAGGGATCATAGCATGTGTTCACCACTTTTTGCACAGCTGTAATAATGTTTTGTTACCGTTAATATTACCAACTAGTCTGTGACTTGAGAATAGGATGCCTAGGATGCCTGTATTTTAACATGATGACTGTGTTTTACAACTGAGCTACTGGTGCAATTATAAACACCCAAGAATATACATTTTTTCCCAATGTAATGGGAAAACTAGTATGTGATTTACCTTGTTTAATTCTGCTGATAAAAGAGGACATCTGAATGATCATAGGATGAAAAGGATTGATATGTGCAGGTTACTAAGAGCAAAGTGAAACTATCCCCCAATTTACTCCTTGTTCATAGAACTATTTGAATCTCACTAAAAATTTGCCTGGTGTTTTGCAGCGGTCTCTAGTAGGAACGACTGTGTGACACTATTAGGAAGAAATTATAATGTCTGGGTTCATAGTTTATCAAAAAGCTACCAAGTATACTACAGTTGAACCCCACTACAACGAAACTGACAGGGCGCAAAAAAAGTTTCGCTAAAGCTAAAATTTCATTGTAGTGCAATAAAAAAATATAGCTGAACTGTGCTAGCAAAAAAGGAATGTTTATTCTCAAAATACAGAAAGTGCCAGCTGCTTCCTATTTTTCTCCCGGCAGCATCACAACGCAATTCTCACCCATGCCTCCCAAGCCCATGGTGAAAAGCATACTGAAACAAGGCCTACAACCGCTTTCGTGAACGAACCAAACAGCTGCATTAACACATTAACACCAGCAGTTGTCCGCCGTCAAAGTGTATCCAACAATGCTGAGATGGAGGCAGGGTATCGTGGAGTGGTGACTTTCACCTTATTTTACGTCATTCTTATCCACCACTCGCGGCTAGCCGATTTTGTTGATAATACGAATGAAGAGCTGCTCTGATTAGTCACCACAATAGACAAGAGCAAAGTAAAGGCTACGCATTGGCATTGAAAAACGCATCGTTCCGCACAGCTGCGTGAAAGAAAACCATGAACTCAGCGAATGAGCTTCAGCTTTGGATTGTCTGCGGCTCAAAAGCAAGTCAGTGGCAAAAGCAAGGCAGTCTCATTGCTATCACTATCGAGCAATGGCAGCGCCCATGCCTGCTGAGCAGCGGCGGTTTCTGGTGGTGCTAAGGCGTGTTTTAGACTTTGTCGACGTATTTTCAAGTTCTAAAAATGCATAGAAATGTTAAAGACTGTGTTTACTGGATAGAAATAAATATGTGAGCCTAAAATTGCATCGTGAAATTTCTTTGAAGCGGGACGGCAGAAGAAAATGTGTTCGTTGTGGCGACAATATGCACCATATGCACCAAACAACGAAATTTCTCGTAGCGGAAATTTCGTTGAAGCGGCGTTCAATGTAGCAGAGTTCGACTGTACTTTTCGTCCTTTAAAATAATTAAAGCATCCTTGGAAAAAAATGCTTCATTGAGATTCAATTTATATCATCATGGAGTTATCTTAGCAAAAGTAATAGGTAGTTTCTGGTATCACATATCCAAAGACGACCATAGCGAACATTCCTATTCCGTCTGAACAGCTAGACAAGAATATGAATGCAGCTGAGCAATGTACCCAAGCCTTCTGTGTCCCACGGGAAATTGGTAGTAGTAAACTTTGAGTGTCCCAAATTTGTTGTACACAATGACATACAGGAGCTTTGCAGCAAGCACTAATACCATGTTTCGTGCTGCTGCCTAAGTGGAATGTTTTTTTACTTACACTAAAATGTGACACCAGTTTTGAAGGAAGATTAACTTTGAAACTCCAAGCTTTCACACTTTCTTAATGCTTGTTTACATTCACCACTGGTACAGTGGCAGCCATTTCTTGCTTGTAAGTGGCACACTTTGTACCGGGGCAGATAATTCTTGCTGCAGCAGCACTCTTTCCCTGCCCTGATCTCAAATGAGATTGGCAGTATTTGTAAATAAATAAATAAATAATGCACTTTTCCCAGACCACTGACTGCCATAGCAAAAAATGGCAGTTGCAGCAGAAAACTCTGTTTCTTTTCATTCACTTGATAATGATGACAAAATAGACAGGCTGTAGTGGTATCTTTTAGCGGAGTGAATAAATAACCTTGGTAAATACAAAATACGAAATCTCTCACCTCGCAACATATCTCCAAAATAACAAAATGTCTGCCACAGAATGCATTTCTAGCTAAGTTAACAATATTTTCTCAATGCATTGACACAAATCAAAGTAAACAAAATATCAACTATAGCAGTAGCACATTTCTAGGTGAATTTTTAATCCGTACTTGGTAAAATAATCAATGTGCACAAAGCTTCCAATGAAAGGTGGCATTATAAATATTGGCTGCTTTAATAATGCAAATTAAGACACACCTCATGAAATTTGAAATGAAAGCTTGTGTAGTGACTGGTGCAGATCTAAATCAAGCGCTTAATGCAGATCAGCTGCTATGAAACCTGAGGAAGTGTGTAGCACAGGCACCCAGCAATTCCTATTCACCACCGAAGACATCAATGTTTGAGATTAGCACATACAGTTTCCCTGGCATGAATAGAATTTTGTTAGGGAAAGTCACAAACTTGGTGCGGGACATGTGCGCTACTTTTTGCTGCACTTTATCAACTTCCTACTTGTTCCGGCAGTTGAGACGTGTCTTATGCAGTAAATTCGATCAGATTGTTTCCCCCTTCAGACATTACAAAGAAGCACAGGAAAACCATTGGTGGGCAAAGTGGTGGTGCTTTTTCTTGCCTGGCATGGGTGTCAGCCACATGTTTCTGAAGAGTTTTTAGCTGTATTAGGCAAAGTGCTGTGACTATTTCATGGTTATTTCAGTTAATTGCACTATTTTATTAGAGCTTGTTAGCTTATATTAACCTGATATTTAGCATGGATAGCATGTTTTCTGGCCTGTACTGAGCACTTGATTGTGTGCACAATTACACCACATGAGATATACGAATGACAATATGGGCCCTAATGAGCTACACACTTCCAAGGTTTTATCACAGTATATCCTCGCATCAACCACAGCTGTAAAGCTTTGTCAATAATCACTGTCATTTCATCTGGGGCAGTAAGCAAGAATACTTTTCATCCCATTCTATTTATTATTCTTGCTGAAAAGTAACTTCTGTGTTGATAGGAGCAAGTTTGTGGATGGGGGTGAAAAACTAGAAATGAAATGTAGCAACAGTGCTTCCATATAAGAAAAAACTACTTGCCTGCTTCATCATCATCATCAGATGCTTCAAGAACATCACAGCAGCACGTTGTATAACAGATAATGCTCAGGAAGCCCAATGGCAGGCCAAACAGCACAGCAGTTAAAACTGGATTTCCTCGCCACATTCCCTTGCAAATGAAAAATATACAGAACATTCCAAAGACTGAATATAGTACAAAGTTTAGCTAGTCAGGTCATTTTCGATTGCAGTTGAGCCAGTTGGTAAGAATTTACCACTGAAGAGAGCAAAGCATGCAAACGGAGACCAAGACACCACAATAGTATGTTTGTGTCGTCTTGATCTCTTCTCTCTTGCCCTTGTTTGTAATTGTTGCCTTCTTTTTATGTTATCAGTCACCAGACTGCCCCGCCGCAGTGGTCTAGTGGCTAAGGTACTTTGCTGCTGACCCGCAGGTCGCGGAAACGAACCCCGGCTGTGGCGGCTGCCTTTTCGATGGAGGCGAAAATGCTGAAGGCCCGTGTGCTCAGATTTGGGTGCACATTAAAGAACCCCAGGAGGTTGAAATTTCCGTAGCCCTCCACTACAGCGTCTCTCATAATCATGTGGTGGTTTTAGCACATTAAACCCCGCATATTAATCAAATAAGTCATCAAATTCTTCCAACTGACAAAAGACATCTTATTTATGAGTGCATTGCAATGTACTTTAAAATGTAGAAGTCTGCTAATGGTGTGAATAAAAACGAAATTTAAAAAAGACGTGAACCAAGGTGAAAGGCACAAAATTTCAATGGCTTCCCGGCTCCCACACGGGAGCCTCGTTCACAATGAATGCAAATGGCATAGTATGCCCTTTTTAAGAGTCTGTTATCACATGTTACAGACATCGCCCACACACAGAGACGAGTGTTCCAATATTTTTGTGGAGTACTTGCGCAGTAGTCTGACTAGTCGATGATTTCAAAAGCAATCACAGGAACAAGTTTCTTTCAGTGGCAATGATGCATGCATCCTCCCAGTTGACTTCGTGCCACATGCTCCGCAAGGGTTCTAGAAACAAATTTCTTGTTCATGATGCCATACAATATTCCCTGAACTTTCTTTTGAAATTCCCGGTCCCATCAATATACTGTCAAAGCCCGCTACAACGAAATTGACAGGACAGGCAAAAAAGTTTGTTGTCACGAAATTTTCATTTTGGTGAAATTTCATCTGTAGACCACGAAATTCGGTAATATCTGATGATTACAACTAGTCATTAGCTCTCAGCAAGTGTACGTATTGAACTCTCCCTAACTCAGAGGTATCTGGCTGAACACCAAGTGAACGCAATTTCTCGCAAAGAAGATGCACAAAAAGTACACAGAAAGTTTGGAGCTAAACTCGGAGTGCAAGTTATAGAGAAATTCGGTGCGTAAGTTTGCTTCACGATACGCTTTACTGGTGATGCAAGGAAGGCCACGTTGCAATAATTACGCAAGTGCTTTTTCTTTGCTTTCTACCATGGTTCGCAGTTGGAGGTGCTGTTTAAATGCAGAGGCGGGTTATACACCAGAAAATAGGTTACTCAAGATCACTCTTGTAGTGTGCTGAACAAGCAGCGCCACGAACGAGTGTGCCAAAGCTTCGCCAGAGGCCAACTGAAAGGTATATCGAAGCTCCGCATCACCATAACCATGAGTGAACAGCAGAGAAACTTTAAACTTTCGTGCTATTTTACGGCTTTATTGCCTATAATCTTCGGCTGTGCTAGCTGCCTACCTTTGGCGCGTATTTGCTATGAATAAACGCAAGAATAGCAGCCGCGGTGTGCTACGCAGCGATTGTGGCAAATGGTAGTTCCGTTTTCAATCTGCGCGTTCTGCCCGTGCATGTGCCTTCAGAACTACGTCACATCAACGTGGTTTTGTCGTTTTGTCTGCAGTATTGCAGCAACAACATTGGTTTTAATCAATACACATTGAGTGTGCACGTGCTTTCGTGGTCACTCATGATCTCATTGACACATCATTTGTGTTCGCACCAGTTGCGGCAGAATGCAGTTACGCTTGTACTCGGTGTGCGCTGGCCACGCATGCGTCTTCCTGACGCCATGGTTGTCATTTAACATCACAGGACTTGTGACGAAGAGCGGTAGTTTTTTTGTTTTGTTTTTTTAGCCCTGTGTCAACAACATTGCAGGAGTTGAACAATTGTACCGAGGCCTGCCCAAGCATTCAACCCACCGGCAGCATTAGGGTGGATGGGTGATCTGTCACCGATCATCTCAATGGTGAAAAATTTACCTGGATGTGCGTGTAGGGGCACAAAGCGTGTCTCCGAAGCGGCCGCACCGCTCAGGAAGTCACCAGCCAACGAGAAACGGCCGAGTTAGTCGCAGAATTTCGCTGGAAACCTAGGCAACTACCTTTTCCTTATGTGGTAGTACTTGCGAATATTTCGTTGAGGTGGAAGTATTTAGGAAAAGCATTTGTTGTGACAAGACATTTTACACATTCTTTTCTGTGGGCGGCTGACGGGGAATTGAAAATGATTCGTTGTGGCAGAAATTTCGTCGCAGCAGACTTCGTTATAGCGGGATTCAACAGTATGTGTCTTCACAGTCTGCGCAAGGAACTTAGTAGACTACTCTTGGAGAGTCTTGTTTTCTTATATACCTTTGACATTTATGAGACTGCCTCTGTGTTTCCAGGTCAAGACGTGTGCCACATGGTTGTCATAACAGCACAGAATTTGAGCAATTGCCTCAGCATCGATGCATGTTTTGTGTGAAAGTATTGCGAGGTTTAGCTGGGCGCAACAGTTGTTGGCTGTGTTTTTTAATGAAGTGACATACTAGCAAATAGCCAGCTTGTGACTAATGATTTCCACTTTGTTTTGCATCTCCTTGCTTGGAGTCAATCCACTGGGGACGTTGCAAAAAAGCCGACACAACTAACTTTTATGGCAGGAGAGATGAACCGAATCAAATCTTTGAAAACATCGGGTATGTCTGTTCTTTCTGTAAACGTAAGTCGGGTAGCTACAGCCCCATTTCACAAAGACGTTAAAGAACGAAAGGCAGCCATTTGATTCAGACAGCCGTTCATATGGTGTAATCATATGGTGCACGACAATGTGAAAATGACATATAGTAAAACATCATAATATGAAACGAGCAGGAATGCAGCCCAACTACACACTACTAAATGGTAGTTTGCAGTAACTGTCAAGCACAAATCTGCGTCTCTTGACGTGCACTGCTACTACCAATGAGTAAATACTGAGTGTGATGTAAAAAACCCACAATAAGGTTCTTTTCTCTCTACCAAGGCACAGAAAAATTTCTGGCTCTTTCAAAGGGCTGTGCAATGGAAATACTAGACACGTTTCGAACAACAGGGAACCCAGCCACAGCAGCTGACATGGCAGTGAATGTACTCATCCAGCTTTCCTCGACACTTGTGTGCATGCTATTATGACAGTATTCTGCATAAACATGTACACATCACGTCGAGGAAAGCAGTCGCACACAGTGACCCACACAAGCATGCGGCAGTAAACACTGGCACGCCGAGTTTTCATTGATACCCATCAAAAAGTTCACAGTAAGTTCACAGCAGCACTACACCACACACATAGTACTGTCAAGCAGATAGTGTGTGTGTGGTCAATCAGCAGTAAACATTTATTGATTGTTGAAATGTGGGGCATAACATCCCAAAACCACCATATGATTATGGGAGACACCGAAACATTTATTGAGGCTTGTCAGCAGTAAGTTTACGGGTGCTCTCATCGGTGACTGCCATTAAGTGTTCGTACATTTCCAATACTTATCCATATAGGCATCACTGAACTTGCAACAAAGTCTGAATTATATTAGTTGACTGATCGCTGAACAGCCCGAGACCGAAACAGTTGATCTTCAGCAGCACACAACATCGGACTACACTTTGTGTTGAGAGGCACACTTAATATTTGAGACAAAAAATGATTGTGACATGCACTAGCAGGAATACTAGAAATTACTACATTTAAAGTGGTCAGCAAAGTAGGTACTACATTACGCTCTATAAGACTGAATAGGGAGGAGACTACATTTTAACAATTAGTAAGTTTAAAAGAGGTACATACAGTATACTCTCTTTAAACAAAACTCTCTTAAATGAAATTGCTGCTTAAATGAAACAATTTCCACTGATATGTTTAGATTTTACTTGGATATTGTACCCCTGTTTATCTCTCAGTAAATAAAGCTCCTCTTATAGGAAACACAATTTCCTGGTCCCTTTAGGTTTCATTCAAAAGGAGTCTACTGTATTGATCAGATTTTACTGTGGTACTAAGAGCATACTCACTGCTAGTGCAGTCTTGGCTTCAAAGTATGCACGGTATAGCCGATAAGGAAAGCTGTCTCCACCATACGGCTGTGAAGGCAACAAAGAAAAAGGGAGCGAAAGAACATCAACCCTAACCATGAAATGTGTCAGACATATGCATATGCGCACTGCTGTATTTGTATGCAGCACAGGAAATGACACTGTATATCTGCAAGTCAAGAAGTCTGGACAGGCTTTTACAAGTGGGGCCATAAGATTCACATGCCACCCTGCCACCTTTTATTTTTCGTACTCTGCTGGTAAGGTGGATCACAAATATTCATTTGCTGCTTTGTTCAACTTCGTAGTTACTTTTCTACTTTCTAACATGTTATCCCTCTTTCTCTCCTACTGTGTGTGTGTGCACGTGCAACTGCATGTGTTGGCTGCATGCTTCCTGTGCTGGCTATTGTACAACTGTAAAACCTTCACGTGTGACAATTGGAACCCTGGTGCAGGGAACGCGGGATTATAAACATACCTTAGCCTCTGAACCAGTGCAGCATGTCATGCAAGACTCTGACGCACCACAACTATATCATGCAGTTTTGTTGTTATCTGCATAGTGAAAGCAGGAGGTAGTCTTCCTCATTCTACATCAGAACTAGGTTTGTTGACACCATATGTTGAATGTATTACAATAGACATCTGTTAGTTTGACTCGGACTTAATTCTATAATTTGGTACACTGGATAAGGACAAAATGCCTAAATTTGCCCCTACAAATTTATATGGGAAGAACCTTTCATTCCTTTAATGTATAAATTCGCCTTCTCCACATAATTAGAACTCAGTTGGTCCTCTCGCACATGCCTGTTTCTAATGGTGACAAAGATAATACTGAATAGCCTGTTTCTAATGGTGACCAAAATAATACTGAATAGCTTCCCCCTCCCCCCCCATCAAAATCACCAGTTTTTTCACCTGTCTTGGCAGGAGCATTCGATGCTAAAGTAGCTCCACCCCACCATCCCTCTGAAATAAACTGCTTCAGAATTCCTCAGGCACTGCAATCAAATATGAAACCTAAACTGCGTTTGCAATACCCTATAGCCCTTTCAGTCACGGTGTGTACACATGGAGATGCCAACTTCAATGGCCCGTCACGCACCGCGTGTTTCATCAAATGGCTTGAAATTTAGTGTTCATATTCATGCAGGGCTCCTGGGTGGACAACTGGGGATCATTAACTTCATTATACTGTATATTGCTGCAGAGGACAATTTTCCTGGATGCACTACCATGTTCAACAATTGTTCAATGTCACATATTCCAAGACCAATGTGAAAACTATTTTTTTTCTATGCTCGAAAAAAATACGTACAACCAAAAAAAACTGTGGATGCATTTCTGGCCTAATAGCGAATTCTGTTTATGCAGATACTGAAGCTGACTGCTGGCAGAATAATTAAGTCATTAGTTACACACTCATTAACTTTAATAACCAAACACACTCATTAACTTTAATAACCAAAACTCCACAAAACAACACTTTTCTTTATTTTCTTACTTATAATGTAATACTGAGTGCCTTGGAATTATGCCACGCGACATGTTTCTGACAGAGCATCATAATTGGTGACTGAAGGGGATAGTCACAGCCAGCATCGTAAGCAAACTTACAAGTTCAGACATAGCAGCAATAAGTCGAGTTGCATGTTCTCAGCATTCTGAACATTGTACACATTGCAAGACATATTAGCGAAGTGGTTAGTATGGTGCAGGCAAGCATCCTATTTGCAATTGTTGACAAGTCATTAGATAAATGCAGGACATCAAATGTACTCTCTTGCACTTCAGGGTGATGCAGTGCTGCATAAAAGTGAATGATGACAGCTTTTAAAGGGCCCCTAAGTCACCTCCAATACTTTTTCAAACACTTCCAAGTAAGCACGCACATCATGTGCAGAATGCCATCACAATCACCAATGCTACAAAAGACAGAGCTACAAGTGGATGGTGAAGCGTAAGGCCCAACCACCCACTAATGATCAACACCATGTCAAACCAGTGAGCTGTGGTTGAGTTTCTGAGCTTTTCATCTTTCAAAGTACGCAGAATATATGGGCTGTGCCACCATATTGTCACATATCGATAAACTTGAAACATAAAAAGTCACGACCACAGCATACTGCACTACTTTAATTGATATTGGTGATGATTCAAAAAAGGAACAATTCATGTATCTGTAGATTGGAATGATACATAGTTGTACAGGCTGCTAAAAATATGCTTGATAGAACAGTAACTTGGACTAGTAGCCGATTTGGTATTGACATAACTGCAGCATGAAAATAACGAGGACAGATGAGACAGACAGGCATGGTTTCAGGCAGCATGTGTGTTCTGTCTCTTCATCTGTGCTCATTATTATCACACTGTGCGAATAGGTCAAACATAATACTACCAGCCATGAGATTTAACATACATGCTCGAATTTAGCAATTATTCAAATGTATTAAGGTTCGCTAAAAAGAAGATCATGAAAGAGTAATGTTCCAATAGAGTAATTATGGTACTATGCAGCACAATATTTTTACAGATTTCCTAGGAAAAAAAGTGTGTGTGTTAACAAGGAATTTCACAGGACACAATATAAGGCAGACATACCACAGCAGAGCCATCCATAATAGAATTGAGCAGCTCCAGCACGGCCTGTGGAGAGGGGGGCTGTTCACGTGAGTGGCCCTCAGGCAAGTAGTACTGGTATGTCTCAGGCTGAATCACTAAGAGACTAGGGACTGGCAGGTTCATCATGGCCACAGAGTTCGCAATCTCAGGTGTCCCCACCCAGCCAAACACGAAGTGTCTGTGAAGGCAACACATACAGTTAAACTACAGAATACTCTCAGTAAATCGAAATCTGTTAAACAGAACTGCTGCTCAAATGGGACAGCTGCCTCCAGCATGATTAGTTTCATACCATAATTCTGCACCCTTATTTATCTCTCACTAAACAAAACTTCTCTGAAATCGGACATCATTTCCTGGTCCCTTCAGGTTCCACTTCATGAGAGCCTATTGTATTATATACAGCCCTGTGTAACAAAGTACATATACCTCAGAAGAAGACTTAATGTCACTGAACGTACCTACATAAAAAAATACACTTGCTTCCCCACAAAAAAGAGGCAAGTATGCCAGTGATGTAAATACATGCAAAGCTCTTGTCCCTCAGTAATTATAAAGACACCCATAAAGCACATTCTTTCTCAAATTTTAAACACAATCCACGTGTCCTGCTATTTCTGCAAGTTCTGAGCAATACTTTCAATGTCGTATCATATTTGGACCCGTAATCTCAAACCAACCTATCCTAATCCTTCACTTTTCTTATGGTTTTTGTTCCATTAATGCGCACTAAGTCCATGAAAACAGGGAATAGGGCAAAAGTTAACTGTGGGTGCTTTGTGAATATCTCATTCATATTAGCTTATGAACCAAATCAAGGGAATATATACAAAGAGACAACTGAGCAACAAGGATAACGAACTGATAAATAAATAAAATTGGCTTTAGCAACAAGCATATTCATGTTTTGCCGCCATAAGTCAAGTTGACGCGCTGAATTATTTTCCCCCATTTTTGGCACCGAAAAAAAAGTAAAACATCGGAAAAACAAGAGGGGGGGGGGGGGGTCCCAAATGCAAGCACAAACATCGGCGTTGCGGTCTCATAATGGCTTAGAGTGGCCGAACACACGAGGGTAGGGTTTTCCATTAAGTTAAGAGCCTCAAAGGGGGAGCGCAAATACTCCCATAATTTCCCTTCATCAAAACAACTAGCAAAAAAAAAACAAATTCCATTACAGTTGAGCCCCGCTACAACGAACGCCGCTTCAACGAAATTCCCGCTACAATGAACAATTCACGGTTCCCCGTCGGCAGTTCATAGGAGTCAATGCATAAATATTGTCGTCACAACGAACACTTTTTCTTCTGCCGTCCCGCTTCAACGAAATTTCACGATGCGATTACAGGCTGAGACATTTATTGCTATACAGTAAACCGAATATTTAACATCTTGATACATTTTCAGAACCTGAAAATACGTCCACGAAGTCTAAAACATGCGATGGCACCATGACCAGAAACCACCGTTGTTCAGCAAGCATGGGCTCGATAGTGATGGCAACGAGACTGCCCTGCTTCGCCAAAAGGAGGCGAGCCTCATTGCCATCACTATAGAGCAATGGCGGCGCCCATGCTCGCTTAACAGCAGTAGTAAGGTGGCTAGAAGGAGAGGTGTCAGCATCGGCGTGCCGGAGAGTGAGCGAGAATTCATCCCTATGCGGCGGCATTGCGGTCGCTTTTGAAATGACCCTCCTCGTGCGCGTGCGTGTATCAGTCGTTTTTTGTTGCAAATATTTGACGCGACCCTGCGTATTATAACAAAGTCTACCTGTCACAATTCTGGCGGCACGCTGCAAAGTGTGTATTGGCACTGAAAACTAGTGTTTTCAATTCACTTCGTAGTATATATCAGCTACGAAGCTTAGAAGATAGAGAATCAAGTGACTTGCCATCAGCTTGACACCAAAATAAAGTCCGTGAAGTCTTAATGCACGTAAACGTATTGGCAACCGTTATTTGTTTGACTTGCACAATCAAGGTCTAATTTTAGAAGCAAGCCATTTATTTTACGAAAGCGAAAAACAACATGAAAAATAAAGACAACATATGCATTAAGGTTGGAGAGAACTGCAAGTTATACGAAACTCAGCTAAAGCAAGTGAATAAGGCAACTAAAAAGAACAGTACATATACGATGATACAATGGGCATATATACGCACATTACATTAGGATTTCATTGGCAAACATAGATACAGTCACAAACCAGTTCACGAAAAAATTGATTTCTGCATATGTGAAACACAGCCACACAGTGACATCGCAGTTGTTAATGGGAGATTTGTAACAATGTGAACAAGACAATAGTAAAATCACAAGAAACAACACAGTGTGAGCAATGCACAATAACATAAAATAAAACCTTGTTCGCTGAGTTAACGCTACGACAAATAAGTCATATGTCTCAACTTCAAGAACTTTATTTTTTCTCTCTCTCTTCTTTTTTTTGATTGGACGCATTTTCTCCAGCAACGAGAAAATGCATTCTGGTCAGTGTAAAGAATCTAATTATCTCATTTGTCACTTCCAGTTTGTAGTGTTTAGAGCTGACCATATTCAACCTCTTTACAGACAGGCAAGAGATAAGGTCTGTTATGCTGTCACTTTTCAACTTGTTGAAGCTGAAACAATCGTAAGACCTCGGACGGGTACAGAAGCAAAGAGGGTAAGACCTCGGACGGGTACAGAAGGCATGATTCTGCCGGAAGCAAGCTGGAATTCTCAGAGTGAAGCAACAACCGGCTACATTCGTTGCACTTCGTCTTTTTCACAATCTTCCGGGCCAGAGATGTAATAAGTGATCCGGGAGTCCCTTTTGCGTCCAATGAGATCAGTGTGGTCAGGGAGGGCTTCACGAGCAACAATCATTTCATGAACATCATTGAGGCGCCCCACATCTAGCAGCTCATCGAGCTTATTCTGCAATTTTATTGAATTATTGTGAATGCCCGGACATAGAAGGCTGCTCAGAACTCCAGAAGGTATGTTTACACTGGAAGGTTACTGTGCCAAACTTTACAAACTGAGGCAATTCACAGAGATCAAAAATTGTGTCGGCGTAGGGTGATTATTTGAGCCAGACATTTGCTTCAGAATTCCAAAAACATTTTAAGCGCGTCTTAGCAGAGGCAAGACGTCAAAGTATTTATAGCCCAAGGTTTTTGCAACATAGTGCCGGATAGAAAGGGTGCTGGTTAGAAAGACGCGCAGTCCTTCGGCAATTGATTCACTCAGGAACCGACGCTCCTTAGGTACAGATTTTTCTCAAGTTCCTAAGAACCAATTGATAACATGCTTGTAGATACCGACAATAAATGTTTTGTTGAAATGAGCTTCGCACACAACGTAGTTCTTTTCCAGTGCTTTGTCAGTGCGAGGAATCGCACGCTGCCAGGCCTTGCGCCGTTCATCGTCGCCGGGAGCAGAGAAGAGAGACGCTTTCTTTCCTTGTTTGTGGGCCGAAACATATCTTGCATTGCATCCGGGTGCAAAGCAGTGTGTTTGCTGTTTACCCATCACTTTGACATGGTCACATTGGCACGTATTCTTCCCGAACAAGTCCAAATAGGCAAAGCGCAGACGTTGCGACTTGCGAGCACACAAGCAAACGACTAAAAGTGCCGCGCTAGCATCTGGCAAGCGCTCTCAACCGATCACGATGACGACTTGCGCGCCGCTCTGCGGGGAAATGAAATACCAGCACGCCTCCTTTCAAGAAGCAGCGGGAACGATGCTGACACCTCTCCTTTTAGCCACCATAGCGGTAGTTTCTGATGGTGTCAACGCGTGTTCTAGACTTCGAAGTATTTTCGCTTTCTGAAAATGCATCAAACTGTTAAAAATTGAGTTTACTGTACAGCCGCAGACAATCCGAAGCTGAAGCTCAGTTGCTTATTTCATGGTTTCCTTCGCGCAGCTGCTGGGGGCATCTGTGGAACGATGCCTTTTCCGATTCCAATGCTTATCATTTTGTTCGCGCTTGGCTAGTGTGGTAACTAATCAGAGCGGCCGTTCGTCTGCATTATCAACGAAATCAGCTAGTCGCGAGTGATGGATGATAAAAATAGGATAAAATAAGGCAAAAGTCACTACACCACGATACCCTGCTGCCATCTCGGCGTTTTGACGGTGGACAGCTGCTGGTGTTGACATGTTAATACAATTGTTTGGTTCGTTCACGAAAGCGGTTGTAGTCATTGTTTCAGCGTGCTGAAACAGTTACTACAATTCTCACTCATTGTTTCAGCGTGCTGAAACAATGGGTGAGAATCGCGTCGTGACACTGCTGGGATAGAATAAAAAGCAGCGGACACTTTTTGAATTTTGAGAACAAACGTTCCTTTGTTTTGCTAGCTCAGATCGGCTATATTTTTTCAATTTCAGTACAACAAAATTTTTCCTTTAACGAAATTTTTCCCGCTCCCCTATAGTTTCGCTGTAGCGGAGTTCGACTGTAAAACAACTCGCATATGTCCTTACACGTGAACAGACGGGACGGCGCAGCTGGCTGCAGCAAAAGCGTGGGTCAAAGCTTTGGCTTTGCTCGCTACTAGATTCTTTGAACAGGAATGCCAAAATGCTTATGCCTTTTTTACATCTTTACTGCCTTTAATCTACTGCTGCATCAGCCACGTGCCCTCGGAGCTCGCAGACCGCTATCGCATCCCCGTGATCGCGATTTTGTGTGCGGCGGTTGCAGCAAACGATAGTTTTGTTTACAATCCACGCGCCTTTAAAAACTACTTCGTTTTATACTATCTATGATCGCAGATGCCGCGGTTTTGTCGACAGAATCTGCTGAAAGCAGTGTTGCTTTGACTGGTCGAGCGTAGGCCGCGCGCACACTTTTGTAGTTCTGTCGGTAACATCGTCACCATACATGATCGCGTTAGAATGACCGTGGTTTCGTCTACAGCGGTTGTGGTAACGACAACCACACGCACTGTAGAAGACAGTGAGTGCGCTGGGCACACGCGTACTTTCAAAACTTCAAGCACACTGCTCTCGATCGGTCTTCGTTCGAAGGTGTCGGTACTGAAGTTCATATCACACGCCACGATCAGGAAGTGTTCAGAACATTCGAATTTTAGTCCAATACGCACATGAATTTGGCTGGGAATTTCCCAAATTCGTATCTGCCGTGGTTTCGCATCACTGAGACTCTACTGTACGTTTAGATGAACGCCTTTCAAATTCGTTTATAATCACATGCGGTGGGCTCGCAAGAAGCCTGGAACGGACTTACTTGCATTTTTGTCAATGCGGCCAGATCTCGCACACAAATTTCGATTTCCAAGACATTTTCATGGCAACCGTAAAAACGGGAGAAACAATCAAAACCTGGGAGTCTCCCGGACAACGCGGGAGACTTGGCAGGTATGTGATGATGATAACACCAATACATTTTGTTTTATCCTGGTGGCGGAATATAGCACAATGCCGTTTTGTCGCCCCCGCGACTAGCTACAGCAATGCGTAGTAGCAAGTCGCGGAGGCCACGCTTTATTTTTTTACCGGAAATGAAATATTTTTTGTAATATTTCAGGCAAGATTCATAAAAACGCAAGCACGGTCGAAATTCGTACATTTTACGAGAAAATCAAAAGAGTTGACAGGTATGTATTTCCTATTGTAGAAGCATGCATGCAAACACCTCTGATTGTAACAAGTCGATCAAGTCTTAAAAATGCCAAAAAAAGCTGAAGCTTCGCACACTAAACGTAGGCCAAATGTTATTTAGCTGGCAATAGGCTCATGCAAACTAGGAAGACTGCAATGCACATTTTGAAAAGTATGAAAAGCAGTACATCAATAGAAAGCATTGCTGCAATACATGTATTTATACAAAAATATTACTTTGATACACCTGGCCCAAATTTTGGATGTATACTGTCTTCTTGGAAAATACTGAACAGTAGTAGTGCGCCTTTAACCTACCTAGGACTGCTTTTAATATAGCATTTCCTGTGAGGTTCCTAACAGCCTAACTGATTTCTGTTGTTCTGAACTTGTTTTTTTGCACAAGAACACTTCTTCATCAAGTCCAAGGAAAGCACCAGCTATATACTGATTGACAATTTCTAGAATGGCTCACAACTAGACAGGTATAGCAGCACTAGTTTTTACAACTGAAAACGGTAATGTGACCAGAGTTAACGAGTCCAAAGCATACTGCAAATTGATAAAATTTTCACAACCCAGTTGCTAACCCAGAACAATGCAGGCAGTGGCAGTTATGATTGCAAGCCTCAATGAAATAAATTGACAAGTGCTGGCAGGTCATATTCAATATCAATGCTCATTGTGTCAAACTAGTGTAAGTGCTACAGCAGCAAAGCTGTAAACTGCTTTTTCCGTTTGGAAATAAATGTAAAACAAAAAAGAGGGTGCATACGCCTGTAATAAATAGTGTGCCAGGTACAACAACTGAAAGGCACACAATGGACAACTTTTCACAAATACTCTAGTAGAAGCACTACAATGAATGGAGCTTCCCTACCTCGTCCCCCACGTAACATCCCACTTATAAAAACCCTGTCTAACCCACTTATAATAATCCCAGCTATAATGATCTATCGCTTATAAGAATTACATTTCGGTGCACTTACGATTTTCCTATGCTACCCTTTGAAACTGAGTAAACATTTTTCAAAGCCTCCTACTTTTACAACGACCACTTTTGACATGGTTGCGGTAAAAATATGGCTCATACGAAACGAAAAATATGTTAAAACAGGCATTCTAAAGCATGTGATCGGTGTGCGCTCGCATGTACCCCGCTGCAGTTTACTTGTGACAAACATATCGTAGACCGCAGCGAGCACCGCATGCAGATCTCGGACGTTGTGAGCGAGGTCACTCACTTTCCAGACATTTCTTCACCGGCAGAACGGAAGTGAGGAAAAAAATATAAATAAACAGGAGGCAGCATGAAGACTTGCAGTCAGCTTCCGCATGCCAAACTTTTCTGACGCCGTTCTCGGCATTTACGACCGCTGACAATTAACCAATTAACCAACAATGCCTTTGAACACAAGCCACAAATGCGAGAAGCCATAACTTTTGTGACATAAAATTTCCATGCGATGCTCAACTCTTCGCCACAAAAGGTTTTCCACCTTTCAGTAGAGGCGGAGACCGGTCGAATAGTGATAAATACTTCATTGTAGTTACGGCCGCGCCTTAAACGATAAGCCTCAGAAAAAGAGTATGGCGAGGTGGCCAGTGGTGATGAACTGCCATTCACTCATCGCCGGCAACCTTATCACAGTCATCTGCAGATGGCTGCTTAGCAGAATGACGGCGGTACAAGCACATCATGCTGTCGCTCGCAAGCTTGCCGCTGCCTCGTCATGCAAAGCCGCTAGCATAAAGCTCGCAAAATTTTTCGTTGGGTTAAACGAATAGGCTACTTGCCGCACCCGAGCACGACCCTGAGTGAAGCATGCACGAAGAAAGCACAAACCCGCCCATTCATTGAAGTGCAAGAAAACTGGCATGCAACAGCGGGAGCCAAGTAAGCGATGTGCTGCACGCAAGTAACCAGGAATGATCGATTTGACGTGGCAGTACCACGCTTTAGTGAAATGGCGCAAGTTCATTGCAAGCGTGGTTGAATTCACTCGTGAGCAAATGGACATCGTTTAACACGCAAGAAAGCCTAACTTGTCAGCGGTCACACTTTTGAAAAAAATACACACCAAAAAAAAGTTTGGCCATTAAGTGGACTTTTTTATGGGTGGGTCTATATACAACGAACTACTATATAACGAATATTTATCAAGGTACTTTCGAGTTCATTATAAACAGATTCGACTACATTTATAAAAACACTTTCATTCAGTTTTTTTATAACTTACTCATGGAATAACTCCCTTGTATTCAAAGCGATTGCTTCAAGCATGTCTTTGAATCTGAAAAAAATATGGAAATGATTAAATCAAGAAACACACAAAGATAATGCATAATATTTATGTAAAAAATAATCTTTACTTGGAGCAACATCAATAGTCGTATAAAGTACAAGATTTAGTAAATATAATACTCCGGGTTGCAAGAAAACTAGAAGCAATCGCCCAGCCATACCTTCACGATACATAACAAGAACTGCTATTTTCCCGTTCCGAGCACTTAATCATGCATTTTGCTTGTACGTGCCTAAATCATATTTACCATTACTAATCTACAGTAGTTACAGCCAGAACATATTACACCAAGGAGACACATGCAATGGCTTATTACATTCTGCCATACATACACTCTGACATAAAGTATCTTAGAAGATGTAATAAAAATTATGCATAAAATTTATTGGCACAAGGGCTGTTCTTAATGAGTGAAGCTGGCAATAAATAATGAAAAATGATACAAAAGAAACAAACCATTTACAGAATATTCTGATAGGGGTCTTTCTTCACAAGGTTAGCAACATACATTAAATTTTTTTTTAAGTTCTAGTTCATCAACCGACAACACATTGTTTTGGAGCATAGCTAAAACAGATTTTATGTAAGTGTACCATCTTTAGAGTCCCCAAATAAAAGCTGCTAGCATTCATTGAAGGTCGATAAAGTGCACATGAAACTGGTATCAGAGAAGCAAGCCTGAAGCAACTGAAAATTACAAGGCTTACACTAGCATAAAGCACATGCCTGCTTCAATCTTTCAATCTTGACAGTAATTGTAAAAGTTTGATCTACCACTCACAGAAGGCAAAATGAGAAAAAAAAAGGGCTTACTCCTGCATACGCATGGTAATTTTTCCAATCTGGTTCTCCTCCAAAACTGCCATCACTATCCTTTTCCCAGTCTTGAGTATTTGGTGGAAATTGCCGTAAGTTATTTTCTGGAATGTTGGAAATCTCTCTCTATTCATCCAGTCAAGAAATGTCATGTTTTGTTCTAAAGCACTGTTTTCTGAAAAGAAAAATATCTTGTTAATACTGAAACTCATTTACATGGCATAAAGACAAGGTAATGATCGATCTGTGGAAACCATGTAACTCTGTTTTAACAAAAGAAAATGTGACCCTAAATAGCTGCCCTCACAACTCTGCAAAATTTCAATAAATGAACATCTTTCTAGCAAAGGTACAAGGTAGGAAAGCATTTTTATTGTCTTCTTTTCTGTATTTCCACCATTCCACCCTTTTATATTGTGTATTAAACAGCTTTGCATTTTGAATGTGGCAAAAAAATAAATGCGAACCGGCAACACAGCCTAGTATGATCATCAAGTGACATTGAGATTAAGAAATGCACAGTTCCCTGTCATCAAAATAACACAAAACAGGTGCCAGCAATCATAACCAGTTACACCCAATAGCAGCACCGCTCTGTGTTTGCCTGCCATATCAGAGTCAGTTGTTCCATTTAGGCAGAAGTTCCTTTTAACAGATTTCTGTTTAGTGAAAGTCTTCAGTACCTAATTGAATAACTAGAATTTAGGCATCGACACTCAGCCTTGCCTCCGAAAAAACTCGCGTTGGGCATGCTCTAAAGGTCGTCGCCTGCACGAAGCATGGTCTCTCTTGTGCACGTGCTTATTAGACTCGTAATTCAGGAGATGACGAAGCTGACCACGCTGCCGTGTTAACGAAAGGAGCGCGCTGCTGAAACACACCGCAGGAAGAATTGTGAGAGTTGTTTGTACTTTTCCTGTGTATACTTTTCCTGTGGGCTCGTTTCGTGCGTATTTCTTTCTGTTTGAACAGCGCGCTCTAAGTGTCGAGCTGTGACAGTTGTTAGTCTGGGCTCATTCTGCATATGCTAATTTCGTGTGTTATTTCTGCTTGAGGTGTGAGCTGCAGTTTTCATGCTGGTTGCCCTTCCTAACGTTACTTCGAAATTTGCTGCTGTTGCTGAAACAATGCACAATGAATGCTCAACTACCTCTATGAAGACACGTTTCACTTTTGTGCTATACCAATTTTTAGATAGGGGGATCAGCCACATTTTTGTAAATTCCCTCATTTATTTTATGTCCGACTGTGACCTGTGACCATCACACCAGTTCAAAATGAAGCGCTAGAGGTGATGGCGGGTTTTAATTACAAGAGTTCACAAGGAGGAGAAGCTATTTAGCGTGCTCAAGATAGCTGCGTCATGTTGTTTTTGCATGCTCGAGGTTTGTGATCACAAGTAGCGCTAACAAAGCGAGGAGACCTTCAGCTGCACATCAACCAAAAAAGCTTTTGTGGTCCGAAAACAGAAAAATATTCACACCGAAAAGACTGTCTGGCTGAAAACCTCAAGCAACTCCATGTAGGTCAAGCATGTTTAGGAAACAGTCCACGATTACACATGCAAATGGGGCATATCCGTAAGAAATCCTAAAGCAACTAACACTGGATCACTAAACAAAATAAATTGGCAGAAAAATAAATCTTACAATCAATAAAGCACACAGTAATTGTCTCATTGTAATCATCAACATAAAAGCATTATGAGTTTTACATTAAAAAGGTGCGATCATTAAATTCAGGCCATTTTTTATTTTGAACAATTTAAGAGTGGTTACAAGTTAAATTCAAATAAATAGTATTTTTGTTTGTTTTTTCTCTCAAACTGTAGTATAGAGTACATATGAGGTGAAACCAGAGTAAAAGTGTAGTGTATAATCAAAGTTTTTAGAACATTGTTTTCATGGAGGTTTACCAAGACCAAACCAATCTGTCGTAATATGCAGTCATCACATGATTGAGGTATGTATAATTGAGGTTCTATTGTACCTGAAACACTGACAATTCATTGGGCTTGCTTGATGAAACCAAGAACTTACTTTCTTCACAAGAGCATTTGCGTAAACACAGTTGATATAGCAAGCAAGCAAACTGTCTCTACCAAAAATCTGCAGACATTCATCTAGAGGGAAGGGGGGACTAGAAAAACCAGATGAAGCTTCACTACTGTTAAACCTAGTATGGTCATGCAGCAATTGCCATTCGTAGAGTTTCTGATGCTCCGCTTACCAAACAAACCATAACGTTATTACCTACAGTCAATCCCAGATATATCAAACTCAGATACATCTAATTATTGGCTATACAGAACAATTAATAAAACCTCTTGAATTTCCTATGCAAATGAACGGGTCCAGTGCACTCTTATATATGGAACTCCCGCACAGCGGGTCACCTGCTATATCAAACGCTGAGCTGCGCCAAAGCCCAGAAAGTGCATGTTTCCTAGCAAATACTGATCAATTTTTGGCTGCGTTTTAACAATTTCTGATGACTTTTCATGTGCAGGTGACAAAAAGACGGTTCCGCGCTGATCCGATTCTTTGCGCAGCGCTTGACAGTGCACCGGTATGTTTGATGTGCGATCTGCACGTCTTAACGCGCGGGCGCAGTGTTTTTCAAAAATACCAATTGCTGAGGACGCAGAGATGAGAATGCAAAGTGACTTGGCAATCTCATTGCAATCATAACATGCCCTTTCTTGTTTGTTAGCACACGATTGCATGCGATGGACATACAAGCCTGAAAAGCATGGCCTTCAATTTGTGCATTCTCATTATGTATATTTAGTGTTTTTGGTTTTAAAACACATGTCTCGGAAGTTACGCTTTTCATAACTTTTCGCATCAATGCAGCGGCTGCCACCTACAAAGCCACAAATGACATCGATATCACCAACATGTCGAAAGTGGAAACTATGCGTTGTCTTTCGTGCTTTGTGAACTTCTGTACATCTCGCCTCATTCTGTATAAATCCTCATTCGGCAGTCGAATAGAACATTGACCCACACATGGCGACAAAAATCATGACCGGCACTTGAAGCAGCGTCAGTTAAAGCACCGTCATAAACTTTCCTCGTGGGCCAGGTGACGAGTTCGGGTGTGTCATGAGAGCTGACAACGGCGTGCGGTGCCTCAGTGAATTCTGCAACTTATCGTTTCCGGGCACCATCTCAGAGAGCGACTTTATCAGTGCAGATGACGACATAGCTGTTTCTCACTGCTGTTAGAGTCGGAAGGAAGGAGGCTCGCTCGCTGATGGCAGTCTCACCGCTGCCACCAGTTGTTAAGGTTGGAGTCGAAGGAAGTTGCAGGTGATGTCCCTGATGTAACCGGGTGGAGGAACTGAACGCTGACAAGAGGATACGAGAAACATAACAGGGTTTATGACATTATTTACACATATTTACAGAAAAGAAGGGATTGTGGTTTCACAAACCACGAGCGTGGTGGTTGAACACTACATAGTTCAGAGCCAGGTTCAGAGAGCCGCGTCCAGCACTCTACTGCTTCGTTTTATGCCCTGTCGGGCTCCTCCTCTCCGAGTCGAACACCAATCACGCACACACAGGTGAGGGGGGCGAGCATGCAAGGTCCACGTGAACACTGCACTGTCGTGGCGCCAGCAGGGCTAGTCCTCGTCGTGGGTGTGCCGTTTAACGAGCGTTCCCACGATCCTGGCCGCATACTTCAAAGAGTCCACTGCACAGCTCGCCCAATTAGCGGGGCGATCTGCGTGCGCTGTCAGTCGCGGTCTCTTTCAGAAAGACGCCGTCTTTGTTGGCCTCTCCCGAACGGCTAATGGCGTCTTGGCGACACGACGTCTTGGTCCTCCGGTTAGCACGTACAATGCCTGACGAGCATAGGCAGTCGGCAGGTCGGCTTGGTGATTGGGAATCAAAAGGGAGCACCGCTCCTCTGTCAGCTCCGGCGCCGGCCACGCCAGCTTTGCCGTCGCCCAATGAGTCGCCGAGTCCATTAGTCACCGCTTCTGCTTGAAGCGACGACAAAAGGTCCGCTTTTGAAGGACGGGAACTCGCCTCTGCCCGCCGCCTGGTCTGGATAATCGCTTAACTACTTGACAGCGTTTGTCAGACTGGGCGCCGAAGGGATGGAGAGATGAATCTCCAGGCCAAACCTAACAGCTCCTCCGCCGCCCGGAAAATCTCGGCTGGCCAGCGCTCCCAACCGCTGGGCACGAAGAGACTGGTTGGTGACGCGAACGATGGCCTGGCTTTCTCCATCCAGCTGCGAACTCGAAACCAACTCCCAATCCAGCTCACAATGACTGACAACAGCAAGGCGAACCACACCACACAATACCATGCTGCAGTCAAGCACATTGGACCCGCTTACAACCCTCCAGGCTTCTCA
Source organism: Rhipicephalus annulatus (assembly GCA_013436015.1). NCBI lineage: Eukaryota > Metazoa > Arthropoda > Arachnida > Ixodida > Ixodidae > Rhipicephalus > Rhipicephalus annulatus. The sequence continues at coordinate 262,314 of WOVY01000982.1, forward strand.
AGAAACACAAACAAAAGAGAAACCTGTACGCTAAAATTTCGAAACAATTTTGTGCCGCCAAAGTTACAACAGTCATGGATGTGGAGAGGCTTACCAAAGATGGAACAAATTGCTGTGCGAGAAAAGCACACAAAGGCAAATACAATTGGGCCCCATATAACCGTAATCACACTACTTCAAAACTAGCTTCCTACCATCCACACTACTAAGTTGTAACTAACATCTGCTACTCTATCATTAACCTAATGAAACACCACTATCTATAATGGTTTCATAGGAATGCTGCCTGTACCTACACAAAGTAACTGTGCGCATTCTCTATTCTCTCATTACCAACTTAAAACGTAGTCGTGAGTGCCTACTTGAAGGACACCCCGACGCCAATGAAAGTTCTCACAACAGAACAAACTGCGTTTTTTTTTTTAAACCCTAGAACTGTATCTAGTCTCAAAATTTGGTGAACGCAGTGCTTTCCGCTCAAGTGATCATATATGATCCCTAAGTAATCACAAAACAACAAAACGAAGTAAGCTTGGTGTGCTAACACGCTCATTTGTTGAATGTAGTTTCATGTCAGCCCATGTTTTTAAAGAACGCACATGACTTTGCTGTGCGCTCTCGCACGACATCTTACTTTCATCCAAAGAGCGCTCGCACACCAACACACACCTAATCATAGGGTCATATCGTTATAACCTATAGCCACCACTCTTTCAAATTTAGCGGGCGTACCAAAACTTCATTTGCGACATGCGTGCTCTTATCTTAAAAACTCATTTTACGCAGTCGGTTGACTGATGCGAGTAACTGCTCCCGCATAACACTTAACAGTTTAACTCGAAGCCCTCACAAAGTTTACAAAAAAGCATTGAAGTGAAAAACTAACTAAACAAACTATAGCTGGGGAGATGACAAAGGAATATTACTTTAAAACCAAAAATAAGCAAACAAAGATGCTTCCCCGTAAATTCCTGTGTCACCTTCTCCAGCCTACAGCTGTCCCTCACTTCAATCGCACACGCGCCGGTCGCGGTCTTGCCGGATTTCGAGAACTCCCGAGTCTACAACGAGCACGTGCTTCCAGCTGAACGGCAGCGTTACGCCTCATTTGCGATTTCGGCCGTCCTCTGTCAATCCGGCGGAGGGAACCCGAGCAATGCAAGGGAAAGAGTGACGGTGTCCTATTTGGTCTAGCCGAGCGGTGTTTAGCTATTGTGGTCTTTCTTCTAGGACCACGTCGACACTCTTTTCCGTGAAAAGCTCTAAATCTCCACCGCGCATACCGTCGCGTGGACTTGCACCATGGCCTACCGCTTCGCCGCTGGCGTTTTGCTGCACGACACAAAGGCCTCCCCGGCGAACTGGCCAGTAACCTACCCCTTTCGCCCGGCTGATGGCCATCTTTAACATTCCTTCGTCGCTTCACTCTCCTACGGCAACGTTTGCTACCGACCCTTTTCTCACAGCTGGGAAATTGATCTCTGGTTGCGTTATTGCTGGCTTCACCCCTCAAGGGTACTTCTGCACCACCTGTCACCTTACCTCGGCCCTTCGGTCTCTTAGCACTGTTATCACGTCGGGCCGATTCACCTGTACTGAACCTGCATTCGCGCGCGCCCTGAAACGTGCAGTCGATAGAGCCGAAGTACCGACGACTTACGCGGGAATGTATTCGCGAAGAACCCGCTTTTCTTTTTCTTGTCTGGTGGCTCGGACGCATACAAACCGACTTAGACGTCGATGCAAAGTGCCTAGTACTACTTGCTACGCTCGAAGCTTTTGCGCCCTCCTTTACACGCGTAGTACTGTTCGTCTCCCTCGCGGCTTTGCGGCGTCTTTTCCGTCTGCGCCGCTTCTTGCGGCTCGTTGCCGAGCCTTCCGATTTGATCCCAAGCTCGTCAACTCTCTCACAGTATTCGTCAGCTGTCACAATCGCGCCGTCTAAATTATTTTCGAGAAAATCACCTATTCCACACTCTAGATCGGCGGACAGCTCGACGCTCTCAGAAACAGTGCAGCTGCTTTCGCGCAAAAAATCTCGCTCGTCTTGCTGGGAGCTGCCTACAACCACACTGTTCTCATCCTCTACCTTCGCTGCTTCTCCTGAGCTTTCTCCGGTGTTCTTGCCTACTTCGACCTCATTTGCAAGATCCACCGTTGCGACAAACACAGTTGAGGCCTGTACCAGCTTTTCTACAGCTATCCTAGCTGTTTCACTAACAGTTAACTGGCACAGCACCTCGTCGCACTCGCTCTGGCCTTCGTCGGCCTCGCTACGCAGCGCAGCATCTGTAGCAGCACTCAAATTTGGTTCTTCATTGAACCGGCTGCTGTCTTCACATGTGCTAGCCTTATCTACGGCTATCAACTGCACCTCACTTATGTTTTTCTCGCACTTTTCGTGTGCTACACTTACGCCTGGCTGAATTTTCATTCTCATTGCCTTATTTTTCCCTTCCAATTGTTCGAGCACCAAGGCGCGTGCTCGATCACGCTCTTTTCTATCCCTTTCCCGTGCCTCTCGTTCCTCCAACCTTTTTAAAGCTTTTAACGCGTATCCAATATCAACCTCACTGGCGCTTTCCAAAATTAGCTCTAAAATTTCAAACCTGCCCATTCCTTCCTTAACCTTAATACCCAGGTCTTCACAAATGTACAAAAGACCATCTTTTAGCAGTGTCTTCACCTCCATGATTGCCGTTGTACTTTGGTCCTGCATAACGCACAAATGTAGGGGATCCCTCTGATTCACTCACCACTCAAAATTAGGTGATCTCCCTATCTCACACACAATCCAGCTTCTATCAACTCGCACTCATAAAATGAAGCCTGGAAAGTCAAAGCAAAGACCAAGCACTCACCACAGCACAGCACCATGTCGTGAAGTCCATCCCACCGCTGCCAACCAGTTGTTAGAGTCGGAAGGAAGGAGGCTCGCTCGCTGATGGCAGTCTCACCGCTGCCACCAGTTGTTAAGGTTGGAGTCGAAGGAAGTTGCAGGTGATGTCCCTGATGTAACCGGGTGGAGGAACTGAACGCTGACAAGAGGATACGAGAAACATAACAGGGTTTATGACATTATTTACACATATTTACAGAAAAGAAGGGATTGTGGTTTCACAAACCACGAGCGTGGTGGTTGAACACTACATAGTTCAGAGCCAGGTTCAGAGAGCCGCGTCCAGCACTCTACTGCTTCGTTTTATGCCCTGTCGGGCTCCTCCTCTCCGAGTCGAACACCAATCACGCACACACAGGTGAGGGGGGCGAGCATGCAAGGTCCACGTGAACACTGCACTGTCGTGGCGCCAGCAGGGCTGGTCCTCGTCGTGGGTGTGCCGTTTGACGAGCGTTCCCACGATCCTGGCCGCATACTTCAAAGGGTCCACTGCACAGCTCGCCCAATTAGCGGGGCGATCTGCGTGCGCTGTCAGTCGCGGTCTCTTTCAGAAAGACGCCGTCTTTGTTGGCCTCTCCCGAACGGCTAATGGCGTCTTGGTGACACGACGTCTTGGTCCTCCGGCTAGCACGTACAATGCCTGACGAGCATAGGCAGTCGGCCGGTCGGCTTGGTGATTGGGAATCAAAAGGGAGCACCGCTCCTATGTCAGCTCCGGCGCCGGCCACGCCAGCTTTGCCGTCGCCCAATGAGTCGCCGAGTCCATTAGTCACCGCTTCTGCTTGAAGCGACGACAAAAGGTCCGCTTTTGAAGGACGGGAACTCGCCTCTGCCCGCCGCCTGGTCTGGATAATCGCTCAACTACTTGACAGCGTTTGTCAGACTGGGCGCCGAAGGGATGGAGAGATGAATCTCCAGGCCAAACCTAACACTGCATAGATGCTGAGATCACGACTGCCATTGCTATCACTGCAGAAGCGTACCCTTGCAATTATGAATATGCCAACGCCTTCGCTACTGCCCCTAACCAACCTTTTTGCCGCACTTCAAAACTTGCATTGGTGTTCTGCATCAATAAATGCTGTTCTGGCCGAAGGGGCTGAATTCACTTATTTGAAAAGCGTCAATGATATTGAGGATGACTGGAGCTTGAAGGGGCACAAGAAGCAAGGACTATTTTCATGCGAAATCAAGTGCAGTAACTTGCAGTTCACACATTGTTCTTCATTATACTGTGCACGTTAAAGAACCCCAGGTGGTCGAAATTTCCATAGCCCTCCCCTACGGCGTCTCTCATAATCATATGGTGGTTTTGGGACGTTAAACCCCACAAATCAATCAATCACAAATCAATCAATCATTATACTGTGAGCGTATCTGGCCTGAAATGCTTCAATTTAGGCCTTATAAAGGCACATACTATTTTGTATTTCGAATTATCAATATATCAAACTATTTCCCGATCCCCTTTTTGTTTGATATATCCGGGATCGACTGTATTTGAGGTAAACATGTAGGGTTTCCGTGTAAAGAGTATAATCTTGTTAAAGAGATTTTTCAACTCTGTTTGCAACATGCGCACAGACTTTTGATGCGCTTTATCGATTTCCTGCTTGTGATGGCAGTTGAGTTGCAGTGTCATCTGCAGTATGTTTCATCAGGCTGTTTAGCCTCTCTGATGAAGCGGTCAAGGGTCCAAGAAGCAGGGGTGCAACAGCCGAAATAGAATTTGGAGAAATTTTCGGAGCAGCAAAATGTTACTTTTGGAGCCCTAAAATCCAAATTTTGAGCAAGTTATCGAGAAAAAAACATTTCTTTATCACGAAAGATTAAATTTGGAGCAGTTTCAAAAAGAAGACTTAGATTTTTTTAAAAATGTATGTACAAGCGATTCAACATTCCCTAAATTATACGAAGTGAATATGAGCACTGCTATTTCAATAAAAGTAGTTTTTTCTTTAATCACCCCCCTCAGCAAACAATTATGAAGTCCACATTGTAATTCGCCATGTCTGTCAAATTGTTTGACAGAGTCTGAGGATTCAAATGTGGATCTCACAAGATGATGACCATAAGATTAGTAAAACTGAAAAAAAAAAAAACTGGCGCACAGTCTTGTTCAATTTTTTATGGCTGCAGTAATGCCATGCAGTACTCAAAATCATTTTGCCAGTAACTTTTTTAGACGTCAACGATCATATTACTACAGTCAAGCCTGACTATACCGAACCCGTTTATATCAAATTATCCCATATATCGAACAATTCCTAACCAAGGTAAACTTACATTGAGAATATGTAGCAAAAGCTACTGTTTTGTCGAACGAAAATAGCAACAACAACTGATATATCGAACTCCATGTGCCTCAAAAGTGCCCCAGCAAGTTGGCTTTCCCTCGCGGTGGTGGGGAAAAACCCTTGAAAAAGTTGGTTAGACCCGGTTGTGCACGGGCGAACACACCCTTGCAAGAAATAATCCTAGCTCGCTCGCAGCGCTTACAGCCAATCAGAGGCCGTCATGCTTTCTTTGAGGCGCGGAGGCGGTAGAAGTGAGCGCGATTTTTTCTTTCTTTATGCTTGAGTGCCTGCAGCTGCCTGCTTTCCTCGATTCCTCATCCAATGTGGTCTGTACTGGTAGTGTTCCCTGTTGCTCTGTGAACTGTGTTGGCGCGCTGTCGTCATGGCTTGCGCAAAGAGGCAGAATTTGACGTTCGCCTTCGTGTCAGCAGGCAGCTTAAGATCGACTTGCTCGTAGCTATTTTTATGTTGAGTAGATCGTGGGCAGATATCACGAAGGAGACCATCCAGAACTGCTTTAGGCATGACAGCTTCCGCATGCCTGGTGATGGCACCTCGAATTCCGACGACAGCGCTGAAGTCACCGCAGGCGTTTCCGCCGAAGTTTGGAACGAGCTGGCAGAGTTCCCGGGTGCTGTCGACGGATCGGCATTCAACGAGTTTGTCAGTGCGGATGATGATGTCCCCATCACGGGTCAGCTGCAAGATGAGGACTACATTGCAGACGTCGTGCTGACCACGAGCCAAAGCGACAGCAATAAGGAAATTGACGATGGCCTATTGCCAACATCCTCCGAGGTGATTAGTGCACTTGCATTGGTCCGGCGCTATTGCGTGAATGTGGAAGGTTGCGGCCTCAGCTGCTCCAACTCGTTGAACAACGTGGAGGCATGCGTGCTGTCGCAGGCAGCGAAGTCGTTGACTTAGAAGAAAATCCGGGACCATTTTGCACCACAGCAGGGGTCGCAAGTAAGTCGCCACATTAATAAACTACTTTTCTTATGCTGCTCCAACTCGTTGAACAACGTGGAGGCATGCGTGCTGTCGCAGGCAGCGAAGTCGTTGACATAGAAGAAAATCCGGGACCATTTTGCACCACAGCAGGGGTCGCAAGTAAGTCGCCACATTAATAAACTACTTTTCTTATAATTTATTATGTGCCTTTGTGTCAAATCCTATACCAGGCCTATGTCGAATTACACCATATATCGAACTAATAAACGTCTTTTGGCGAGTTCCATATACCCAGGTTCGACTGTACTCACAATTATGCAGCGTGTACAGGCAACAGTAATTGAACAAACTGTGCCATGTCTAGAGACTACTGCTATAAGCTCCTTCAAAATGTTAAAATGCTTTTCCGCAGGCCAACTGTATACTGCCGTGAAGGTGGCTAAGCGATGTTTCAGCACGGGTTAGAACAAAACCAAGAAACTTCCAAACCAGAATCGCATGCCTTCGGCTTTCACTGGAAAGATTACGTTTAGTTGCTGGGCAGGGACACAAAGATCACTTCACTTGCTGAGCAGGCCCTGTTTGCGAAAGAGCGCGCTTTTCAAACACCAGCAAAGTAACAACTAAAACACTCATTAGTTCGCACTCATATCTGTACCTGTGATTACATTTCATGGGTATTTTTTTTAAACAGCACGTTAAGCGTCTAGCTGTAAACGTTGTTAGTTAGCTCTCGTATTGTGCGTGTTGTTTTCATGCGTCATTTGTGTGAGAGCAGTGCGCTGCACGTTTCAATCTGATAGCCGTTCTCCATTCCAAAATGTTGCTATCGCATTCATTGCTTTGCCCTTGCAACAAATCTGACTTTTTCATGAAGGGGTTAGGTTTAGGGCACAAGTTCTCGGCTCGCTTGCAAGGTGCGTTTGACCAGATAAAGTAACAATGGCACACGCCGTTGGCCTGGCGACTGCATCAGATATCTATTGCATGTGGCGTTGCTATGGCAACTAACGTAGTCATGGCATGGACTAAAGCTGGAAATGTACAAACTCGATGAACTTCGAGTTTGTACTCGACGAACTTCGAGTTTGTACACTTCCAGCTTTAGTTACTAATGGTTCCTAACATGCCAAGGCCGCGTTTGCTGGTTAGGAAATTAATATTTCCCACGAAGTGTTGCTGGCTACGACAACACATTTTTGTATTGAAGCTGTGTCGTCCCGCCGGTATATATCTGCTGCGGTCTCCAAATTCACGGGTGCGCGGCGTTGTTACTTCGTCTGGTTGATCGCGTTTCGCGAGTTCCTTGAACTAATGAGCAACTATCTTACACCACGGTAAGTGTTAGAGTCTGCACACTTCGATTGATTGATGTCGCAAACTACTGGTGGCCAAAGTGGCTTCTATTTCTCAAATTAGGACAACTGAAAAAAATGTTGAGGCTGATAGGGCATTTTGGCGCAGTGTGGCACAATTTCGGCAAACTTCATGGTTTTGGCACAGCACGGCGCACAAATGAGCAATTGTATCAAATTGGCGCAATAGGTGCCGCTGTTGCACGCATAGAGTTAATATACTGGCTCTAGAAGAAAAGCTGGGCCGGAAAAGCTCTAACCACCAAAACGCTGACATTTCGAAATGTTGTCATTGTTGCCATCACAAAACTTTACAGAAGCGCTAAATTTAGACGTTTAAAACACGCAAGTTTTTGCAGTACAAATCATAAACCAGCGTCTTCACGTATTATAAATAAAGAAAAATTGTATGAAATTATAAAACAACTAGATTTAGGAAAGGTACAATGGCCATTTATACAAATTACAGAGTGCGGAAGGAAGCAATTGCAGGTTGTTACAGTAGATGACGCCACAGTCTTTTGAACGTTGAGAGCATGGTTGTAAAGCATGAAAGGTTGAGAGCAAGTGGTAGGTGTTCTGTGGCATGGTCGAGAGCATTGCGGTGCGCCGTGCGGACGATTGCGCCGACTTGCTTGCGCACTCAGTGTCTGTGTTTTTTGTTGCCATGAGCCAAAAACTCGACTTCATATGACAGTCTCTTACTGCGATATAACAAAGATCCACAAAACAGAAAAAATTCCAGGTGTTATTCTTGCAGCATGCAGTGGCGACTGAGTGAACGTCACCCGAAAGCTGAGTGTCGTTCCATCATGGCGGCATCTGAGTGGTTATAGGTTTTAATGCATGGGCCCTATGGGCAGTTTTTCCTCTAGAGTTTCTATATTAACTCTATGATTGCATGCCTAGAGAAGTGCACGTGGAAGGAGCCATAATGCTTTTGGTGATGCAGCAGCGCCATCTCTTACACAGCACAGGAGTCAAGTGGATGTTTTTGCAGCATTTTTAAATATTCAAAATTATTATTGCAATTGCTTCTTCATTATTTCTGTTAAATATATTATTTTGGGCTTTGTTCACTCATTTTCACCCAGCTTTGAGCATTGCTAGCCTTGTTATGACCTGTACTGAGCGCTTCACTGAGAGCGTGATCATGCCACGTGAGATCACGACCTCCTCTATATACTTATGACCTGCTCACCGACGCCACCCCTACGGAGGCGTATGGACTTAAAAATTGGCGCATAGGCACCAGAGATGCCGCAACGACTTACCCATATAGCAGACGATGCACGAACCTGGTGGTACACTTGTGCGTGCATGTTCATTTCATTGTTTATCCAGTTTCTAACGTGGGAATCTAGCAATTCACAAACTAAACGTCTCGAATCAACTTTCTAGCTCAATCTCTGCGCAAGCGCTTTAACAGACAAACGCCAACCTTCAGGCGCTAAGCCTAAAATAAATCAATAAAATTGAGCGAACGCGTGCACGCACCTGCGGAAAAGCGGTTTGACGGCTGCAGCGATGGGGGTAAGTGGCGGCGCAATGGCGTGCTAAATAGAGACGTGCTGTGGCACTTTAGAAAACTAAAAAAATAAACAAGCAAAAGCAAATATGGCGACACGGGGAGCGATGGCACGAGCAGGTTTTAAGTCTATAGAGGAGGTCGTGCATGAGATGCATGGATGGATAAGCCAGGCCCCTAAAGTGCTCTACACTTACGATAGAGGGAGGGAGATTTATTATTGTAAAAAAGCTGAGAGATGGCCTGAATCGATGTTCTTGCCTACAACTCAGCATTATGTAAGGGGTGGGAAAGAGGAACACTGAAGTAAGAGAAAGGGTGTTGATTATGAAGATCCAAGTAACAAATAGAAGCTTTCATACCGAACCACCCTTCACGGTGTCCTGTCTAGTTAACTCCTGTGCAAAAAAATGCGAAAATTTGTTGAAAACTGAGAATATCCAGCTGATGACAAAAGTCAGAAAGGTAGTATAGCAGTGTTAATAACCTGACTTTGGTAATAATCAAACTTTCTTGCATGAGCATGACATCAGAATAAAGAATTGAAATCATATTAATCACAAATTTATAATTCCCTTGCTAAGAGGACAGAAAATGTTGTCTGACAGGTTTAATATGCATGTATATTGTACTTTAACTTCTTATAATGACCTGTTCAGAGCATCAGGTAGTTTAAAGCCAGAAGTACTAATAAATATAAAGAAATCATTAGCAAAAATAGTAAATTTAACATGGCTACCAGCAATGCCTCTATTTTTCACAGCTTCAATGCTGCCCCCATATGGATAGTCATGAGCAGCAGCCACATATCTTTCTGCTGCATACATATGCATTCTGAGACGTCCTGTGCAGCCTTTTTAAAATGCTGGGAGTCACTGCATGTGTTTCTGTGCAAATCATGGGACACATAGAGAATTCGTTTTAGTCAAAAGCCCCAGGAATTGAGAAGGGCACAGCTTCTCACTCATTTCAGGTGCACCATATGCACTATAGTGTTATAAAAACACTCCATGACAAGGATCGGAGACAGATTTGGTTATTTACAGCAATATTTCATAGCTTACTACAATGACACCAAGATTGCCCACTAAGCACTCACCATCGTATAAAAAGCCAGTATTGTCCTTGATGACGTAAACTGCAGGCGTTGCTGGAGAAGTCATGTTTTCCCCCAGCTGACTGATACAAGAAGATGGTACTGTGAAAAAGTAATTGACTGGCTGGAACTCTTCTGCCATTTTTGTAAAGTTTTCCTGAAACGCAATGAAGAAACACATTTAAGGTTGAAACGCCTTTCAACTATACAAGCAACACAAAATAGTTATGCATCAAGCATGTACACCCCAGGATGCTGACTGCAATATTCTCAACATAAAAGATGCCCAACTCAACAGTGTCGAAACATGAAGAGTACAAGATGTCACAGATCCTTGCCTCCTTCATTCATGCCGTAGCATGCTGGTGCACTATCTTATAGTAATGTATTAATTTAAAATTTAGCTAGGTGGATGCTGTAATAAGCAAAGACGACCACGGTATCTCCTTGTTCTCTGAAAGAATATTCGAAGATCAAACAACATTCAAGGTATTTCCGAAACACTTGGATGCCAAAATCTAGCAAATGTGAAACATCACAGGGTGCAGGAATAACACATCCAAATTCACCGATCACATGCACGGAAATGAAAGAGTTCACTCAGTCAATATTCAAGTTCAGTGTGTACATTCCTTTGCCCTCACCATAAACAATCGCTTGAGTCTAAAATATCGCTTGAACCTAAAGGTTGATACACATTTTCCAGACACTGTAGTCTGAATCCACATCCGGCAAAACTTGACCCTTATCCGAATTATCCCAGTTTTTCGCCATGTCAACTCAACAAATGCAATATAAACAATGGAGTTACTTGAGTCTACAGCAAGCAGTTATATCAGTACAATGGTCACTGAGGTGCCAACATTCGTGGCACAACATGTCGTGTGTATTGGAAACCTCAATTTCTATACAGTGCTCAGATAAACTATGAGTATCCTTTTAAGAGCTCAAGCTCTTAAAAATATCAGAATTGTGACATAATTAACAAATATTAATTTTTGTGAATCGTTTCATGGCCAAGCACAAGGGGAGTGCTAATAGAATACGAATCAAACAGTAATGACAGTAAATCGAATACGAACACGCATTGAATGCTATTCGAATAGTTTTCAAATATTAAAGCAACACTTTTCAATGTAGCTCTAGAATGGTAAAATGACAATTTTCTAAATTGCCCAAAAATTCCACATTTTATTTGAAGCAAATATTCACCAGCTTTAGCAAAAACGTTATGATTACCTTTAGCCAAAAAATATTTATAATATTTATACAACTGAGCAGCAAGTAGAGTCTCCAAAGTATTTTGTAATTGCAGACAGAATTATTGCTGTGGCTATTGCATCCACCTTTGCACTTCATTAAAAGCTTCTAAATGAAAATATGACAATTTTAATCAATTTTTATTGATTGATTGATTGATTGATATGTGGGGTTTAACGTCTCAAAACCACTATATGATTATGAGAGACGCCGTAGTGGAGAGACGCCGTATGGAGAGACACCCAAATCTGAGCACACGGGCCTACAACATTTCCGCCTCCATCGGAAATGCAGCCGCCGCAGCCGGGATTCGAACACGCGCCCTGCGGGTCAGCAGCCGAGTACCTTAGCCACTAGACCACCGCGGCGGGGCAAGCAATTTTCATAAGTTAACATCATGAATGTCCTGCTGAATATATAGTTTATTGCAAACTCTATTGCTACAGCTACCACGGAATATTTAAAAGCAAAACAACTTCATCCTGTGATCAATATATCGTCGAAAGTGCTGTGGATACACAGGCTGCAAGCATCTGGATAATTCGATAATGAAAAAGAGAAAAGTTACTATTCACTGGTCACAAGTCTAGTTCCTTTGAGCATTTTTTGTCATTGATTATTCAGAAACTATTAGAAAAATATTTCGTATTTCAAGTATGCATATTTGATTTGAGTACCAAATAACATACAACTCTATTCAATTTACTATTCAAAATTTTTTAATATTCGCACGCCCTTAAAGCTCACACATTTCTTGTATGCCTAACAGATCATACATACAGAGGTGGAAGTGGACTTCATTGTTTTGGAGCAGCTCAGAAAGCAGCAAGAATTTTTTTTTGGAGTAGCCTTGGCGCAGTAAAAAAGGAAATTTGGAGTAGGTTCGGAGCAGCAAAATGTGCGTTTTGGAGCGACTTAGTTTTGGAGCAGCTTTCTAGAGAAACATCATCGTCAATCAAAATTATTTCTGGTAAAAAATATTCCAATGGTTTTCACTAAATATTCAGTACCAATGAGCTTACCAGACTTACCGCCTACAAATGTGTGCATGCGTGCTTGCACACGTTGTGTGATACAAAGCTGATAGTTGTGTGATACAAAGCATGCCCCTTTCACACTCGGCCTGAAACAAAAAGAAACATTTATTCTGGGTTTACCACCCAGAACATGAACTTTTTTTATGCGAACCTATTTGCTGCAAGGAGCTTCGCTAGCCTATGCAGTGTTGCACCTGATGTGTGAAACAGAGTATAGATAATCGCGGCGCACTTCGCTTGGGGGAAGTTTGTTATCCCCTCGCTAATCAATCACACTACTCTGCTCATCTGTGCTCGGTCTGGGGCGAAGTAAAGACGATAAATTCACACAGCCAATCTGCGCGTATGGTACATCAAGCTGCCCGGCAGTGACAGCATTGGCAGCACAGGCACCGCGGTGCACGCAACTAACCAGGAGATGATCTGAGTCCACGCGACCACTCCGTGTTTCAATGAAACTGTCAGTTGTTGCTTAGTACCAGATCACGGAAGAGAAGCGCACATATGTATCACAGAAAACTGATAGTGTCTGTTCTGTCACTATTGCACTCGCTGCGTATCTAGGACCTTGAATAGTTTCGAAATGCTCCTTGACGTGTGGGGGTGCCGACACCCACTGTAAAGTTGTTTGCACTGTGTAGTGCACGTGTCTCGTGCAAAAGCCCTATTTCGGAGTCACAACTATTGAGCAATAGGTGGCATTGTATTTGCGAGCGTTCATCACCACTATCATTATCATGGTTAGATCTGTAGTGCCGGCGGTGACCCCTGGCGGCAAGCCTTGGTGGCAGCACGAGGGAATTGGGCGAGTCTCTTTTGCGCGTGGCGTTTGGCGCGAATGGTTGTCTATTGCGTGGATCCCCGGTGTACGGCACCGTGGGCCATCTGCCGGGGGCTCTCGTGGTAAGTCAAGCGTTGGCGGTGCCGCCTTGGGTGTGTCATTGTGTTTGTTATGTTGTTGCGTGTTGTGTAATATTGTGCAAGGTTGTTTAGCGTGTTGATCACAATTGATGTATAATGATATTGTCGTTCTAAAAATAGTTAAATAAATATGTATTGATTGTTTTTTTCCGATCGTGTCTGCTGAGTCCGTGCTCCAAGAGCGTGGCGCTCGCTCTCCATTTAGAGACCCCACAGGCGTCACCACTGTGCACTTTAACACTATCCTGTGAGAGTGCCAGCCCAGTATCTTTTCCACACTCTGGCAAAAAAGAAGAAAAGACTTTCTGGTGGGTACTTTGGGCAACATCTGCTGTGGTACTGTATTTATTTATTGGTGGTGATGGGGCATGTCAGGAAATGCACATTTGCACTTGTAAACAGGCAGTGCAGTTTAGTGCATGATCATGCTGCGTTCCAGGCTGGTACAAATTATTGAGGTTTCACTGTATTACAAGATAACTAACATAGTGGGATAATCAGGGTGAACAGTGGAAGTGCCTCAGACTAGCTGGCTGACGTTTCGATGGGAGGACCTATCATAGGTCCTCGTATCGAAACAGGTCCTCTTATCTAAACATCAGCCAGCCAGTCTGAGGCACTTCCGCTGTTCACCCTGATTATCCCGCTAGGTTGTTTCCATCTGTAAGCTCCCATCTAGACTTAAAATAATTAACAGTTACTCATGTTGGTGCCACTACTTTTTGGGGGAAACCATAGTGATAAAAGCGATGAGACGAGCTCTAGTGAGCCGCCTATAAATGCACGGAATTACAACATGATCAATCTTGAATCCATATCCATGCTGCCGCGTCCTTGGTGACCAATTCTCAGTGTTGCTCTGCCTACAATAATAATCGGCTAGATTTGGTGGTTTACACTTCCAATCAACAATTATTGGGGAAATTGCAGTTGATGCACAGCCTGGCAGCGCAGGTCAGATTGGCACAGAGTGCAACAATTGGCACAGCACTTCCACCCCTGTACATAGGGCCACAAAGCTGGTAAGTAAATCACGAATGATGTATACGTTAAAAATGAATAAGTAAAACACCTGAAGTACAAATCAGCCTTACTCCAGACCTGCAGCCCATACATCCACATTCCTCACATAAAAGCTATCTAAAGTAGAAAAATATTCACCATAATGGCCATCAAGTTGGCAAAACGAGACTTCCAGAAAGTATTACGTAAAAATCCTCAAATTACAAGAAAATATACCGTGAGGAAAAACAAAATGCAAAAACAAATCATTCTGATTCTTGCTTTCGATGTTGTGATGCACAATTTACATTGTAATGAATGTTTGAAAAAAGCAATTAAATTATTTAAATATCTTACATAACAAACAATGAAAGATTCGATGGTAAGTAGTAAAACAACAAGGGGTTGTTTATTGCGCATGTAAATTTTTGTACACATGCGTTGCATCTTAGCATTATACCTCTGCTTGAATACTATAGCAAGGGTCCTGGTTAGGTTAACCTCCCTGCCTTCTCTCTTACTGTTCTTGTCCTTCCGCTACAGCAAGGGTATCACTGCTGAAAATAAAACACAACTTCTTCCACATTAGAGGATTTCTTATCCACTAGGGCATCTGGTGATCTCTAATTTTGAAGATGAAGGTTACATGAAAGGTAAGAAATATTAAAAACATCATTAAGTGATGCCAAGATTTAATTAATGGGAAGAAGAGGGGAACTGAGGGGTGGAACTTTTGTTTTTTACAGCAACCTGAAGATTAGAAACCTACAGATAATGAAATAAAGGAAAGCATAGAGATATTACTTGTCAATTTTAATCAAAATAACAACTGCTAAAACGAAGAAAGAAACTTGCCCCTAGTGGGATCGTTACTGTTTCACACCAACTTTAAGTTCCAAAAGAACAACTGCAACATGGCTCTCAGTGCTGAAGAAAGAAGGTCTTAAGGTTAATAGTCAAACCTCGTTATAACGAAGTTGAACGGGGAGTCATAATTACTTGATTATAACCACTAGTTCGTTATATCCAATATCCATTTCTTCCAACAATTAGCCAGCAAGAGAGAATGTACTC
The DNA here is from genome assembly GCA_013436015.1 of Rhipicephalus annulatus. Classification (NCBI taxonomy): domain Eukaryota; kingdom Metazoa; phylum Arthropoda; class Arachnida; order Ixodida; family Ixodidae; genus Rhipicephalus; species Rhipicephalus annulatus. The sequence continues at coordinate 277,737 of WOVY01000982.1, forward strand.
ACCAATGAATATCACAGCTGCTCTTCACAGATTAAAATGGCCATCGAAAAGCAAACAAACTAGCAAAATAATAGAGAACAATGCACTTTATTTCCCCTGAATTTAGCACACCAGCTGACAGATCACTTCGAAAAAAATAGTACTCAATAGACTTTTGCCGACTCTTCACGCGGATGACTGCTTGTTGAGCTGCAGCAGCTACCGTATTTACTCGATTCTACTGCGCCCTCGATTGTAACGCGCACCTGATTTCCACGACAAAAAAAAAAGTAAGACATCGATTGCAACGCGCACCCATTTTTCTCGCTAGCCCACACGATCACACCACTCGAAAAAACGACTTCTCTCGGGAGAGTCTTCCATTTAAATATGAGGTATGGGGGAAGCTTGTGCTCATCAGACGTGTAACAGAGCATTGCCGTCACTGTAGTTTTACCGTGGATCGATGCCAGCATGCGAACTTGCTTCGCCCCCTTCTTCTCGACGGTTGTGGTGCCAGGCATGTCGAAGTAAAGAGGCGTATGATCGGCATTCCCGATTTGCCCAAGAAGGTAGCCGTTGTTGTGCCGCAAGTTTAGGACGAACCTCTGAAAACTGTGAAGTTTTTCATCGTACTCCTCTGCAAAACTTTTCGCGTATGCCCGTTCAACTTCGGAGGAAAAAGCATTTCCTCTTCATAAAGTTAGTTAGCCAGCACCTGCTCGCTTTAAACTGGCTCCGCATTAGACCTTTTTCTAAGGCTAATTGCATAGCCCGCACTTGGAGCAGTTCTGTTATCACGGGCCGCTGTGCCACTCGCTGCTCAAGCACATACTCGCCGAGCGGCTCTTCAATTTGCGAAAACCGACTTTACTGTGGTCCACTGAAGCTTTTACGTGAAGCTTTGCTGTTGACAATCTTCTGCTTTTGTTTCCGCCAGTCCCGCACGCACGTTTCGGGAACTCCGAACGATTGTGATGCGGCCCGACTTCCGTCCGTTTCTGCACACGCGAAGACTTTTTTTTTAAAAGCGGCATCGTGGTGCACTCGAGTTTTTGGAGTCCGCCCTTCCATCCCGTCGATGCTAATGCACTACAATATGACAAACTCCTCAGCACACGTACGAAGTGCCGCACATGGGAAACACATAGGCAGAAATGGCCGACGCACAATGCCGACGCACGTACGGGGTGGCCATTTTGGAAATGCCGATGGCAATAGAATGACCACATTCATTTTTTTTTCGTACTCGATTCTAACGCGCATGCGATTTATGAACTCGCTTAACCGGAAAAAAGGTGCGTGTTAGATTCGAGTAATTACGGTATTTCAAGTTCGTCCTAGCCGTCATCGTATGCACCAAAGAAGCGGCACAGCAGGTCTGTCGCATACAGCGCTTGCGCGGGCTTCGGTACGTCGGGTTCACCAACATTAGGCTCCGGGGTGTTGACACATTCGTCAATGTCTCATAGCACGGCCGTCGCCGCAGGCACAATTTCCACATCTGACAACTCTTCGATTGTCACTGCGTCAGCATCGGCACCGACGTACATGCAGAAAGTGTTGCAGTCAGGCACAACCCCGGCATCAAAGAGAGCGTCCCACAACATCTGGACCTGGTCGCTCGCGACACCCACACATTGCCGAAATCTTCGGCCACTTTTTTTTTTCTTCATGCCAGACTGAAGGGCTTTCAACATTGCCGACTTCTACTCGATTGTTATATTGTTACGCTTACAGTTGCCACTGACGTTGTTTATCTCGTGTCTAGCGGTGGAAACTGATAGAGGTAGTGTTGCTCTTCCACACCGAATGACAATGAAAAAAATTGGTCCCGTATCCGCATGTAATCTGCAAATGTCGTCGAAAGACTATAGTCTTGCGTGTGAAGAGAGCGAACAATAATTTTAATGTTCTGCGAAAGAAAATCGGTGAATGGTATTTTGAAGGCACTGCGTTAGAGTGCCTCGAGCGTGCAGCGGAGGCGAACGAGCACATTAAGTCAGTCAAGTCACACGTGAGACATGAGCGCCACTTGGCAGTCTTCTAGCAAAACAAAGCGCGTGTTCTGAGATGGGTGTGCACGCCCGTCTCAGAAGTGAAGGTGAGGAACGCAAGGCGACGGTAGGTGCCACCACCATCTCGCCTTAGCAAAGTGTTCGAAACACTCACCTTTTCGTGCAAGCGTTGAGTGGTCAGCGCAGCGTTATAAGCGCTACGGTCCTTTAAGTTACTTATATATGCATTTTCTAGTAAAAGATGCACATGCAGAATATATACGTGTTGTTATGGTGCCCCAGACTTGCGCAATAATTGCTTATTATATGACAACTGCACAAGTATGAACGCTAAACCTTGAGCAACATTGGTGGGCGCTGTGGATGAGGTCGGCCGTTTCAAGTACCCGAGTCTGTTAAGAGTGGACAGACAAATGTACAGACAGACAGACAGACAAATGAACCAAAATTTTTGCGTCGAAGGTCCCCAAGAAAGACTATCGTCTTTAAAAGCCACCATCTCCGTCGCCCGGGCGGGGCACGAGGCCCCAGCACGGAGCTGAACGGGAGAAAGAGGTCGGATGCGCGGGTGGGTCAACGAGTTCTACAGGAGAGGGGAGGCGGGCTGACGTGCACGCTCGCGCGAGTTGCTGCGCGGGCGAGTTTATTAGTTCCAGAGGAGAAGGGAAGCGGGGAGACTCGCTCCCACACGCGTGTTCGCAAGCAGCTCCGGGGAAGCGCAAGGCGCGAGTTTTGAATTACCGCAGCCGTGATGAGATGTAAACCGTCGCACGCTATAAGACATTTGAGAATTGACATATACCAAAATGATCGGTAAATTCTCATTGCGGACAAGGAATAGTTCGTTATATACATTGTAGGGAAATTTTTGCTTTGTTAAAACGAGGTTTTAAATACGTGGGCGTCTATGGGAATTTCAAGAGGAATTGCAATTGCTTTGTTATATCCATTAGTTCATTATAACCTGCTTCGTTATAATGAGGTTGTAATACTATCACGGATCACTCCTCATGTGAAGCTCACAAAGTATAGTAAATAAAAGGACTCGATGATGAGCTGGTAACAATAGTACTCGAACAACACAAGCTTGAACCAAACACAGAGCGAAAAAAAAAAAAAAACCTTGAAGAGTTGCCTAACAGTTGTCAGCCCAAAAACAGTTCTTGTTCTAAATAAGATTACTGCGTAGGCACAGTATATCCAGTATGCTTGGCTAGGATGCAATGCATGAAGAGGCTACTAAAGAAAGAAAGTGGTTAAACATTAAGCAAAATAGTCATTTCGTGATGGCCATTCTGACTGAAATAAACAACACCATCTAATTCACTCAGTTTCCTTCATTATACACGCTGCACCACAATGCACAGCTCACAAGGCGACCACCTCCCCCCCTATTGTACACAAAAGTGCTACGACTGTTCGCCCTCTTAATTATTCTTCGGAAAAGTGTGGCGTAGAACAATTCTGCTGCTGTGCTTCGGACTTCTCTGAAAGTTGTTACCAATTTTCTCTTCACACAACACCAGTTTGGAATAGAAAGCAGAAAAGTAACACAGTTAATAATCATTCATAACATCTTATATCAAATGACATAACTCTGCAACTTCAAACTGATCTAAAACACACATTTGAAATCCTAGACCCTTGCCCATGACACCTGGCACTTGCTGATTATAAAATCATACGATGAATAACAGATCTCTTGATTTCAATTCAATCTGTGAGTTCAAGAATAGCAACATACCTTTAGAGTGTTGGTGTCACCACTTCCTTTTTCTCCATCACTGTAGATGAAGAAGACTTTGTGCCGATCCCGCATCACCTTCAAGTCATCACAGGATGTCAGATGATGAACTGGTGGCCTACACAACAAAACAAACAAAGAGACATTAACTTCAGGAAAAAAAAATTTTATAATGCCCTTAACACTGCCTTACACTCTTCCCCCCCTCGATAAGATGTAGAAAGCTAGCACGCTGAACATAGTTCCCAACAAAATATTGTAGACAAAATTTAAGTGTCATGCTAAGTCAGCAAGTCACAAATTCAAGGCAGCAATAGTTTTCTTGAAAATCCTCTGCTTATTGAAGCAAATGTTATATCAAAATCAAAATCACTCTTTAAAGGCTTCAACTGTTCCCAGCTAATTCATGTGCTGTGAAACAACCAGTACCAACAGTTGGAAATTAACACTTATTAAATCTCCCTGCCATTCCAGATGCTTCTGCTAGTAGAATCTCTAATTATGAAATATAGAAGCTGAAAGATAAAACATTAAAGGCCTAGATTCAAATACTAGTAACATTATGTCCAAAGTTAGTCATTTACACTATAAGTACAAAAAACTTTATTTGTAACTTGTGACTAACAGTTGAAGAACCGAAATCCAACAGGGAAGCTATTCTTCAACTGTCTGTCGAATAAAAATGACCATTTTGGCTGAGTGCATTCCGTTACTCAAGAAAGTGGCTAGCTATAATGTCATCACTCTCTTCAACACATCAACCCACCGCACCTGCACAGCACACTTCAAGCATTAGGAGAAAGTGTACAGTCACACTGACAAGTCTGTCCCTGCACATGAGCATATCCCAGACGCTTCTAAATAGTACAGGGAATGCATACCAACCTTCACAGGCATGTTAAACAAGAGCTCACATTAAACCTAATTCAAGTGCTGATGCAATCAAATAATCAGAGTGAAAGAGGCCATCCATGACATGGTTACCCAACAATTTGAATTTAGAGAGTTTATTATGTCTATAAACCCTCTTAATAAAAAATGCACTACACAAGAATATTTCAGCACAAAATCTTCCCTCGAATTCACAAGCCGTAAACCCTGTGCACAGATGGCAACCGCGATTTCGCCTTGGCATCAGTGATGCCATGAGCTGCATAAACCGGAGCCATCGTCTTTCAGTTTCAGCCACTGCAAATTGTTCAATTTTAATGCCACTGCCAAAGAAAGCTGAAATGGCTCAAATGCATAAGCAGCTGACCAGCGAACAACATCGTTTGCTAGATGCAGAAGCTCACACAGCAAGCGTAACGGCTTGCAAGTGCATCAGTGTTGCCCGATCCCAAGGCCGCTCGCATCTTTATAAAAATATTGAATTATAAATCAAGTGCTCAACCAAATGCACTAAAAATTTCGTCGGCTTGTTTGTGAATACACCAAAGTTAACTCATGTAATATGGATTATGATCTCCGTGATTAGCACTGTTCAAAGCAGATATTGCAAGGCTGCATTCGCTTTGTTGATGCACATTGCATTTTTCTCATGTTTATTGAGAGTTTTGAAAGCTCTGTGACATCAAAATTACATTAATGAAGAAGAATCCGAAACAGGGGACGCACTCCTCACTGGGCTCCAGCCTATCAGTAGCCACGAAAAGGGACAGCCCGCTAAATAGACAGTTTTGAGAATAGCTCCCAAGCTTTCAAAGCATAAAATCATGCTCTGTGTCTGGCCCAATTCTAGTAAAATATTGTCAAAATGTTGAATGAAATGTACTGCTTTTTATAGTGAACATTTCTTGAGCATTTCACAGGAACAGGACAAAGACATGTTAACTATGCTGACTTAATATGAACAAATTATGGCTAATGGTCCACTGTATTCCACACTAATTTACTATTGTTAAAACATACACAACTATACGGCACATATATGAGGCAACATAGTGGACAAGTGCAAATGATTAATGCCTATCAGATTACATGATGGCAACCCTGCAGACATTTTTTGAATGCCACCACAGTGCAATTCACTTTGCATTGCCCTGAAGCATAGTGAGGACTAAATGATAACGAGCTTTTTAGCAGGAAAAAATAAATGATTTTGGTAGAATACCATATACTAGTTCTAAATTGAGTAAACTGTACAGTTAAATTAATGCTATCATTAAAAAATTAGTCAGTGAAACTTCGTAAGTAGCCCCAGTGGCAGTTATTACACAAGCTGTGATATGCCTTACTCTTTAAAATTTCTCTAACTCTTCTAACCGAAGTGTCACACTATGCAATTTTACGATTCAACCTGACCAAGAATGCTCGATTTAGATAGAATGTACATTTATATAAACAGTGAAGATAACAAACATTCATTGTTCTCAAAACCACCTGCTTCTTTTCATTTTAATGAAATATATTATGACCTTCCACAGAAGTGAAGCTCATACTTTTGCATGCCATAATAAAAATATGGCAAAACATAATCAGCTTGATACAGAATGTACTACTTTCAGACAGGTGCCTTTTTTTCTTTGAAATATACATTTCTAAAAACAAGAAAAAATATTAAATCCCAGTTAGCTTCATTGTTCTGGCATAACCATGCCACATCACTATGAGCAGTCAATGCCAATAACTAAGATATTGAACCTGTTTAGTTCTTAAACTACAATACAAATAACAAGATCAGTACACAAACAAAAGCTCTAGGGCTAATATAGACAAAACTGATATCCAGAAAACAAACACAGAAACTGACAGCGACAACTGATTCAATTAACTACCAAGTGGTCATTAATACTAATAAGGCTGCTACAGGGGCTAGTTGGTACAACTTCATTCATCTTATTATGTGTTACCAGATATAGACAAAGACCAAGGGAACCTTGTGCATGGCTTTTGTTCCTTTGGTCTTTGTAATTACCAAGTGACATGTTATAAGATGAAGATGAGGCCATTACAGCCCCATAAAGTAACATATAGCTATGAGAAAAACAGCAAAACTTACCCATCCATTCTGCGTCCAAACTCGGCAAGCTCCTCCCTGTTACGATCTCCCTTGTATTCAATAGTCTTGTCCCCTTTGATACTGAAGAGAAAAGTGCAGAGCAAATGCCCAAGAAAACTTAGCACACACATAAGTGTAACTGTGGAATTCTAGAAAGCCGACCATAAAATCTGTGAAATTAAAACACCTAAAGGGAACATGAAATATATGTTCAAGTAACCATGGAATGGATTCACTAAGAAAGCTTATTACCTCAGGCATTGAATGCCGCAAAAATTTCAAGAATCTGTCCACTACGAGCACAGTTACAAAGATTTGTCACAGGCTGAAATCGTGTTCTCTCGTCCCGACAAAAGCGCTGGAAGATATGCAGAGAGGATGGCAGGAGCGAATAAAATACGTCAGATGCGCCTCGTCACCTTGCGCACTTTTTTTTTTTTTCTTCGAATAGGTGGCTTTTTCAGTGCGATCCTGCATGGGTAAATTGCAGCTTCCCCTGTAACAACCGAGAGTGCCATGTTCAAATCAGCCAATGGCTGATAGCCTTCTACGAGTGATAGTTGAAGGTCTTGTGTCGTTTGTCGAGAAAAAGCAATTTTTAACCTACTTTGATAATTTATTGTGAATTCCAGGCAGCATGCTGCGCTATATTATTTGGCTCGCGTGTTCTTGGGAGCCTTTACTACTGATCGTCAGTGTTTTCTGACCATGCTCGAAACCAGGCAGCGTGCTGCGCTATATTATTTGGCTTGCGTGTTCTCGGGAGCCTTTACTACCGCTCGGCAGTGTTTTCTGACCATGTTCAAAAAGTGTTGCAGGGCCCTTTTAACATTTAAAATAAAATAGAACTGTTATGATGTAGAGATGTGGCATTATGAAATTATATATCATTAAAAATCTAAAAAATAGGCATTCTACCTTCCAGAAAGCCTTCATATGAATCAGCTCTTCAGCATGTCACTTAACAAGTGAACATATTAGTAGTTACAATGGCCAAATTGCACAGGTTTTCATGCCTTGTATTACTTTGGCTAAGGACGAGTCCAAGTTGTTCCAGTAAACCACACTCAGAAACTCACTTAGGTTCATACTCTTGAACTTAAGCTCAAGAAAACTTCAAACTTGCATTGGGAGGAAGCTTCACACAACTTGTTATACCTGTGCCACATGGCAAATTTAACATAATTTACAACAAATGGCATTCGGTGAACTTGATGCTGTTTTACCTGCCTGATGTCAGACAATGCAAATAACTATCATTTTAATGTGATATACCTGAGCTTGGCCCTCCTCAGCTGAGGCTTTGAGAGAAATAAAACTGCATCATTAACTTGCATACGACATGCGTGCATCCTAAAAAAATTTTTTGATTAATAAAAAAAAACGGTCTCTTTATACATTTTACCACAGCTGCATGATGTAGACGAAGTCAAGCTCCTTGTCAACTTAAGAGGCAATCGAAAACCTGCATGGCGGACGAAAAGACAAACCAATGGAGCATGACTCGGGTCCATATTTACAAACCAATCTTCGCCCTAACCATGTTTTCCTCAAGGTTCTGGACTCTATATGCATTTTATCCCTTTCAGATGCCAACTATTAAAAAATGTCTGTAAACGTGTCAAACCACTACAATGTTACTTCAAGGTACTCAATATTCTATCGCAACAAAACTAATGAGATAATTGTTGAATCTATGTGTGTCATAGTAACTCATTCTAATTAAGTTTTAGTTAAATATCTCTTTTCCTGAAGTCATTGATACTCCCTTTTGGCATAAATAGAATGTAATCTCAGGCTAAAAATATAGTGCAGATTTGTTTTTGGTTATGTCAATTGTGAGCAAGGAAAATTCCTGCTTTTCACACTGCTTGCAGGAAGCGGCAGGTCGCACGACTCGTCAAACGTAGTAGTACCTTCAGAAAAGTGATCATATGTATCAGTAGACTGAAAAATGAGGTTAAATGAAGACAAAGTAATCATGCAGGAGGGTTAAGTCATCTAATGTACGATATATCTTGCTCTTTCTTAGCCTCTACTTGATGCAAATAGCGAAAACGAGTGGTGTACAGAAGTGTGTACATAGCGTCTGAAGGGGTTTCGGGCACAAAAATTGTAACAGGGTAAAAGATGACTATAAGATTGGTTTGTGAGTACTGGCTTACATTGTTTATGAAGCTCACTAAAAGCCCACAACCGATAAAAGAAATGCAATATAATGTTAGTTTGTGAACACGGGCCTGACACTCTCACAACAGAAATGGGTAGGCAGCAGCTAATTCATGTAGTCACCACTATCACCACCTAAACACATTTAATTTGCCGATCAACACCCTTTATCCAGAGAACAATGACAACCGAGCACAAATCAAACATGGCTGCCATCCAGTTAGTGTAGTTGAGAATACCTTTCTTTTTTTTAGACACTTCCATGCATACTATTATGTCATTTAATCAGCAATTAGCAAACCTAGTAAAGGATAAGTTATTTGCAAACTATACAAGTTATATAAACATAAACCAATAGCCATCTCTTTAATGGGGGATGAGGGTCTTAAAAAGAGTTTTATTTATAATCTTATCTGAATGATAATTCCTATCCATATGTACCATTGAATGGAGATTTCAAATATCCAATTTAGAAAAGGACAAATAACAAATTTCCACAAAGTAATTAGGTAACTTCTTGTGGGTCATTATGGTAACTTACAATACGAAAGGTCAGTTTTCTTAACTACGTGGTTCTTATAAATGGTCCAGCTTACAGGCTAAAGCAACCTAGATATCAAAACAGCTGTTTATTTGTTTTATCAGAAAAAAATTGTGAAACTTGGAAGGTAAAATTTATCTTCTAGAAACTAGGTGATATTTATAAAATATTCACAATTATATCAAGGTTTAGAAAGAAAGAAAAGCTTTAGCCTGTAGTTCAAGTGCTGTACAAAAAAATGGTACTAAGTTTGTTTAAATATGTCCACAGAAACTTCCTCAAAACTTTCATAAGGCAGATTCACTTTAGAAAATTAACAAAGCCAAGAAAATTGCCTTTCAAAATTTAGAAACAGTTTTGATTTAACCTGTTGAGCCTGCGGGAAGAAGAAAGGGTATTTTACTATAACATTTTTCCAGAGCATTATCTGCTCTACAAATACCCTTTTTGTGGTTCCAGCAAATCAACATTTCTTTACAATTCTTTACTATTTTAAGATTGCCGTCCCCCCTTCAAAAATCCCGAGCATCGAGCCTACGTGTTTGATCAAAATTGAATGTGAACGCGCTTCATGAACTCCTTCGATAGAAAATGTCACTTTCATCAAATAGCCTTAGTTTCCCCGTGTGATAGCTGATAAATGACATTAAAAATGACACTCGTGACAAATGACATTACATTTGCCATGTGACAGGGATATTAGACAGCGGCACTGTAAGAAGGCAAAATTATAACGCAATAAAATTTTCAAATTATAAGTATGTTTACAGAAAATATGTGTAGATGGTTAGCCAATAATTTTTTGCCCTCTTTTTAGCCAAATAACTTCACTCAAAATCTACAAGGCACTGAAACCTCTTAGGCAAGAAACACCTGTTATCCATATTATGCGCAGCACAAAGCCACAGAGTCATTCTGGCCTCTCTGCAAAACAAGTATATTCAAGAAGAATTCTTTTTTCCTTTATATCAGAGGTAAAGGTTCAGTTCCAGTGTTCTCTTTGTACTTCTCATGACCACACAAGGTGTCGTCAGTGCCCAGATTATAAAGGAGCGGCTTCCGTCAAAACAGCAGCTCAGGATGTCCAGATGTCTTTTTTTTTTCTTTTTGTTTTTAGGTACCACACATATTGACAATTACACGACAAAAGAAACTTGCACATATGCACTGTTTGCACTATCATTTATTGTACCACTCAACAGGGTTGTTTTTCACATATGTTAATCTTGTTTCTTTCTCTCTTTTTTTTTTTTAAGCAACAAGTTAGTAGCTGAAAGGGCATGCTGGGACGAGGCAACCAGCAATGCACCGCTATACAGCTTTTTTTTTTCTATTTCAAACTATGAGGATAAACAAGCAGCAACGCGCAGACGCATAACCTCAACTCTAATACGCGCTTTTAATCGTAAAACATGACATAATGAAAGAAACTCACAAGAGCACGGTCGGGAAACCTTTGACGCTGTACTCCATGGCTACTGAGGTAAACCGCGTGCAGTCTACGCGGCTCACACGAATGTCCGTATCTGCAAGGCTTTGAGCAACCTGGCTCCAGATGGGTTCCAGCATTTTGCAGTGACCACACCATGGTGCATAAAACTGGGCGGAGAAACGAAAAGTCAGCAACGAAGAAAAACACACATGCCAGCTGTAAACAAACATCGATCAACTACTCAAATAAAAACGAAATTACCTTGACAAGCCACGAGCCTTCGTGCCGTACGTCGAGAAACCTGACGAAACAAACAGCACATAATATAATCAGTGGATTTCTTTTCCCATCGCCGCCTGAAGGCGAGCGTCAAACCAGGAAAAACGGGCCCAGTAACACAGAAATGAGAGCGCTTTTCCGTGAACAATGATTTGTAGCAGTAAGCGATGAACGACTATCGCACAGCATTTCATACTTTCGCTACGTTTCCCGCCAACCCCCCAAACAACATACATAAATAAAAGATGTGTACTTACCTGTCACTCAATTCTAAAACTTTACTCCCATAGGCGACCGGCACGCAGAGAAGCACACCTACGAGAGCAAATAATTCAGAAAATATCTACACGGTACCGTTGCGCTAAATTACCTAGGTAATATTGTACTACGTGATCATTACGTACTTACCAATCACTAGCGACACGAGTAACTCAGTATGACACATTATCATCTTAACATAGAGCACCATAAGTGTAGTACGTAGCCTTCACCGAACAGCGGCCATTGCAACCGTGCGATATAAAACAACCGACAACGGCGTGCGTGACTTACGAGTTCAGAAAGTGCGCGTCAGATGGCCCCACGAGGGCATCGACAAAACAGGCGCCAAGAATTCAATTTTCTTTCCGTTGTATGCATAGGCGTACGCAGGCTACGAATGTTCATCGCAGAGCTCCACCACTTACTCTGAAAGTATGGGCCAGACTTTACGCCCCCCACCCATTCAAGTGATTACGGAAGGCAGCCGCCCCCAATGAGGGGGGGGGGGGGGGCGCACGCATAATGGGTGTATGCACTACTCAAACAGTTAGTAATATGAAAATGGTTGGGGTTCAACGTCCCAAAATCATGATATGATTATGAAAAACATCTTAGGGAGGGCTCCAGAAATTCCGACCACAAGTACACGGGCTTCAAGCATTAAAAAATTTCCGCCTTCATGAAGAATGTGACCTCGCGGAATGATGTTCCGTACTACACCGGAGAATTCCCATTCAGAAACATGGAAATTCTCTATTTAGAGAATTTTTTCCTACATACATTTAAAAAATTCCCAGCTTATTTTCCTGCTCAACAATACTGATTTCCGCCCTCATGCACGCACACGCATGCTATAATTACGTGAGTCTGACGTACTCGTGACTTTTGAAATCTTGACTAGCCCCTCCACTGCTGCACAACGAAAGCATGGCTTTAATAATGCTTATACTGTTAGTACACTTCACATTGTGGGCTTCAAGTCTAACAGCAATAATGAACTAGAAATCGATCCACGTAAATATCAGAAACAAATCTCAAGGGCTATGCTAGCGTGGTGCGTGCGCCAGAACCGATTACAGCAGATGATGGCGCACTGCGACCGCTAATCATTGGTCGTCATGGGAGAATTGAAGTATTCCTTTGATTCCCTGCAATTTGAACTTCTAACTTTCTACAAAAGTTAAAGCCATTAACTTATTATCGAGGGTGTTTTCGAACTGAACGGCAGGTGGGCTGTTTGGTGCACCGGTTTTGGTTTCACCAGCTAAATCAGCTAGATTTCATCACTCCGTGGTGATTACCAGTGGCCGCCTTTCGAAAATTGTAAAGTAGCTATAAACTAATCATAGGAAGAACTTTAATTCGCCCATTTAACTAAACCGGCTATTTCCGGTGGTTAAAAGTTCAATTGTTCAGATTTGGACGCACGTTAAAGAACCTCAGGTGGTCGAAATTCCCGGAGCCCTCCACTACGGTGTCTCTCATAATCATATTCAGGTTTTTGGGACGTTAAAGCCCACATATCAATCAAATCAAAAGTTCAACTGTTTTAATCCCTGGGTGATTCCACGTAAGATCGAACAAAGCATGGCTGGTATACCTCTTAAATTTCTTTCGAGATTTTATATATTGTTGCTTGATAAGTGGAAAGAAGAGATCCGCAATTGGTTTTGCTGTAAAAAAGTTTTTCGAGGCACAGTAAATCAATATTGATGTTGGAGAGGTGGAGGGCCACGCTTACCTGCTCTGCTGATTTTTTTTTTTCGAATTTCGTGATGAATTACACAAAATACATTAAAGCTACGTGCCTCAAATTTGTTTGACTACATATAAGCCTACTGGCGCTTACGTTCATTTGTATTTCGATTGTCTGCGTAGTGTAGATTTTTAAATAAAAATTCTCAAATTTGACCTAAAAACATTTTTCTGCCTAGTCTGCAAGGTCTTTATTTCGTAAAGCACCTATAGGCGCTTTACGAAATATATGGCAGAGCGGTGGAAAATTCTCATCATTTTTTCAACATGCTTATTTAGAAAACTGCTAAAGCTTATAATAATAGCACTTTTCAATAAAGAGATATAATAACGCTCACTTAAAAAAAAAAAGAGCATGCAAAGGAAACGTCTGACGACGATTAAAAAACCCATTTTTGATATTTTTTATGCTTTCTCCACTTATTTTACTGCACATCCACTTTCAAAATCAATAAAAAAATTGGCCCGTATCTGCATGTAATCTGCAAATGCCGTCGAAAGACGATAGTCTTGCGTGTGAAGAGAGTGAACAATTAATTTGATGTTCTGCGCAAGAAAATCGGCGAATGGTATTTCGGAGGCGCTGCGTTAGAGTGCCTCGATGTGTGCAGCGGAGGCGAACGAGCGCTTCACGTCACGTCACGGTCACACGTTAGAGTTACTGTATATGCTACCTAAAGGTAGCATATACAGTGACTCTAACATATACAATACAATAACATATAGCATATACATATACATAGAATTAACCATAGCATATACGATAACTCTGAGACATCACACGTGAGACATGAGCGCCACCTGGCAGTCTTCTTGGAAAACGAAGCGCGTGGCTTTGAGACGGGTGTGCACGCGCCCGTCTCAGAGGTGATAAGGTGAGGAACGCAAGGCGACGGGTAGGTGCCACCACCATTGCGTCTTAGATTGATTGATATGTGGGGTTTAACGTCCCAAAACCACCATATGATTATGAGAGACGCCGTAGTGGAGGGCTCCGGAAATTTCGACCACCTGGGGTTCTTTAACGTGCACCCAAACCTGAGCACACGGGCCTACAACATTTCCGCCTCCATCGGAAATGCAGCCGCCGCACATCGCGTCTTAGCAAAGCGTTGTAAACACTCACCTTTTCGTGCAAGCGTTGAGTGGTCAGCGCAGCGTGATAAGCGCTACGGTCCTTAAAGTTACTTATGTATGCATTTTCTAGTAAAAGATGCAAATGCAGAATATATACGTGTCGTTATGGTGCCGCAGACTAGCGCAATAATTGCTATATATATATATATATATATATATATATATATGGGCGGGGGTGCGTACGTGTGTGTGTGTACTTGCGTGCTTGGCATCTTCGTCACAGATGTCGCCTTGTGGCAAAAGTGGTGCATCTTAGCGTTCCGAATATAGGCCGGACGTAAGCCCTTTGTTTCGATAGATAATGTCATTGTTGAGGCATTCATTGCAGATGTTTTTGTACTCTGTTTCGTATTCGGCACTGAATGAATATATATTTGTCATTTTAGAGGGAATCGAAGCGGCTGCCCTCTATCACTTCCACAAGCGCTTGGCTTAGACAAGCATTTAAAAACAAAAAAAAATATGCGGCGCAAAAAGACCAGAGTCAGCGCCACACTTTTGTGTGCGATGGAAAATCACAATTTGCGTAGTGAACTGCGTCTCGAACGTCGCCTTCACTCTCCATTGTTATCCCGCGCGAATCTTGCGCACACGCCTGTCCCAGCGTGATCGCGTCGGAGTCCGAAAGTCATTACGTAGAGCAAAAAAAAAAGACACAACGTACACACACTACAAGTGCTTGTGGTGTCAGGATCTGTGTGTCCGTTTTGTATTTTTTTGCAATACATTACAATTTTTAGCCCCAGAACAAGTCTCTCGTTGGAGGCTCTTCGCGACACGCGAACGTCCCTTATCATCAGCATGTCGCGCTATCAGGACAAGGAAGCTCATCGTCATCTTGTGGCTGGATGTGCGCCACGCTTTATGGCGCGACGGGGCCACTCCCTGCGCAGCCTCGCTGTTAAATATTTTCATCGAATGACTCATCGAGACGACAGTGACGAGGCGCCTAAACAAACGCGACACTCCCCGAAGACGAAAAAAAAAGATCATAGAGCATTGATCGACCCCCATCTAGATTTAGAAAGCACGCACGTGCATGGCGTTGGCGCGTGTCGCAACACTGTTCCCGAATAAGCGATAAAGAAAAAAAAAAGTTCTTTCCAACACACGGCACGTCCGAATGGCGTGGAGATAAATAAAGCACGGCCTGTTGAGATTTCCTTTTTTATATCGCAGCAGTAGAGATGCAAGCATTCAGCTCGTATGCGGCAGGTACAGCCATCTACATTTTTACCTATAGCGTGCGCAGCGGCAAATTTTTGTGCGTAAGCGCCATGTGATGGAACGAAGTTGCAAAATATCATTTTGTAGGCACGTGTTTCTTGGGCATGCGTTTGACCTCACCTTTTTTTGGAAATTAGTTCAGACACGCAGCGAAGACACGCAGAAAAAAGATGTCGCTCGTGTACTCTAATTAAAGATTTTGGTGACTGCATACTGGTCGAACCTTCATGACGTCATGGACACCGTGTGGTATTGAGATGTTCGGCCTGGTACTGGGCTACTAGCGAGAAGTGGTCTAATCTAGAATGGGATTCATGAGGTTCAATAAGGTTAGGAAATGACGCCTACTTCTAAAACGATCGTTTAAGTGAGGGAGGATTGGACTGAAAGAAGAAAGGGAAAAGGAGAGCGATCCTTCTATACATACTCGTATCCACGCCACCAAGCGCCAAGTCGGGGTTTACCTCTCTCCCCACCTCCTTCCGCTCTTTACCGCCAACTCTCTCACTGCGGTACAGCAGAGCCGTCTACGCAAACACGGGTCTATGCTCGCCATCATTTCGCTTCCTCTTATATAGACAAAAAACAAAAAAAAACGACGCATGCAGTTTATATGGTATCTGTCTGTGAGGCACAACCGTTGCTAAATGGCCTAACACTGGCTTCGCTGGGTCATCGTTGTTTCGTATACAATGTAGCCCTTCAAAATTAAATTAAATTCGCGAGTTTTATTTCCTAATTCCTTTGCTTAAAACACACTGCACACTCTATTCCTTACCAGGTCTAAGCAGAAGCGAGAAATATAACAATAATGATTCAATAATACAATAAACAGACACCTAATGCAGAAAACACTAGCAATGAATTCATAACTGGGGCTCATTATAGAATATCTACGCGTACCACAACCACTAGATACACCCACATAATACTGACTAAGCATGCTAACAAAAAGTCGTGAGTGCAATAGCGTATATAGCACATACAGTTCGTCAATAGGGCAACCATATCTGTGAATACAACTACACTCATATCAGTAAAATATCCCTATAGATTGATTGATTGATATGTGAGGTTTGACGTGGCAAAACCACTATATGATTACGAGAGACGCCGTAAACGAGGGCTCCGGAAATAAAATACCCCTATAGGTTCAAATAGATAGTATGAATGATCTGTAACAACAGCAGGGAATACGCTGTTCTAGTATGTTATCCTGCAGGGGGGGGGGGGGGGAAATGCCATAATAACGATATCATCGTGAGATACGCCCTATGGTATGCGGGTGACTCGTGATCATTTTGACCTTTCAGATTTTTTATACCGTCCACCTAAATCTATGTTGTGTAATCATCCTTTTTTTCACTCCCCCCCCCCTCTTTTTAATGCCTCATACGTAGTCGGGGATCGGTCCCGCGGCTTCGTGTTTATAGCAGCGATACGTCATGTAGTCACCATGCCTCCCCAGTGGTGGTATAAATCGATGTAAGAAAAAAAACTGAGATAAAAAGGACAGCCAGGTAAATAATCAGCATAGCTGGAGGAACCGCAGAAGTGCGCATTTAGCGTTATAGCAGCTGCTAATTCACTTGCCCGCAAGAGAGCTTGCAGCCTGCTATGTACTCGGACCGCGCACTCGCGCGACGGTCTCCATTGGTTGCCAGCAAAACACCGCGCTGCCCCTACACAGCCCTTATATACACGGTGGCGTGCCGCCAGCATCCTCAGGGGAGCCGGCGCCGACAAGCGCAGCGGTGGGACACGAACGCATTTTCCGGGGCGCACGCGTCGCCGGTCGTTACGGTACGCGCAATCCTCATAACGCTGATGCCCTACCACCGCCACGACAGTCTTTCCTCAGGACTTGCTCGCTGTCGGGCCGTGCGAGTTGGGAAACATGTGCGCGTAGAGGAAATAAAAACAACAGTAAGGGACTAACCGCACTTGCTGCGAGGAGTAAAGCTCTGCGCCCGTTCGCATTCTTCCTTGCCTGTGTGGCCGTTTGCGTGCGTGTATGTGTCTGTGCGAGCTTGTGTGTGAAAGCGCAGTGAAGTGGGTGGGCGGGTGAGTGCACTCTGCCGACAAGTGCGGATAAGCGCGAATAATTCCGGATAATATACAGAACGCACCCGCAAATGAGCCTGCCTCTGAAACGGAACAAACGAAATGCCGAAGAACAGCGAAGCTATCTGGCGCCACGGATGCATCAAATGCACCGGCCTTGCTTCAGTGCAAACTGCATGAACGGCACGACACCAGTCTAAGGAAATAAAGAGAATCGCGAACGGGTCTGCAGTTGAGTGGAGCAGACGAGAGCTGCAGTCTTTCTCCACCCACTTCCCATGCGGCACCTGCTGGCTGTACACGTCAGCGTTTGTGTGTATGGGAGCCATCAGCTGCCGCCTGGTGTCTCCCTATAGAGCACCACCATGCGGCCCTGCAATTGAGCGGCGGCGCACGTGGAGACTCTGTGCACGAGTTGTGGGTGCACCGTGAGCCGAATAATGCGTTGGCATGAGAAGGTTTCGCGGCCTCATTAAAAAATCGACAGAACACTGCTACATATACAGTAACCGTCGCGGCCACGTAAACACACACACTCTCCTTCGCAGCGTGACATTTAATGCCGCTTCCTCCAACCCCTCATTGCACGAAATATACTGCTGCTCGCCACCACAAGCACTGCGAGTACGCACTGCGTGTACAAGCGTGTATGGATAAGGCGTAAATCTCCTATATACGGTGTTCGCTGATACACTGTTGTCTTGTATAGATCACGGCGGCCGAGTGTACCGTGCTGCTCTCGCAACAACAAGACGACAGTTGTCTGCAGCTGGCGTGAAAGAATCATCAGAGCTTGTGCAGGCACGGAGGCGCCTCAACGGTCGGTGCAAACCTGCATCCATGGCTGTGCTTGTCGGTAGGATCCCATCCGTTGGCGATGCTGCAGCTGCAAGAGAATTGCGGAAACTAACGTACGACGCACGCTGGATATTTCGCAGTGGTGAAATCGACATACCTGCTACGGTGCAGCATGGCACACACTCGCAAAATGGAGGGTCCCCTAAATATGTTCAGATTCAATAAGAATGCAAACGAGTGATCGCGTTTCTCCTACGCGAGAATGTGCTGCACGGGCGAAATGAACGCGGGAACGCGCATTGCGACATGTGCATGCTGTACGCGGTGTTCTCGGTGGAAGCGAGACTATCAGCACGAACATATATATATATATATAGGAGCACCCGGAAAATGCGTCGCCATTCCAGTCGTTTGCCGTGTGTACTGATAACCACCATCACGGACGAGTTTATGATGCGCAGCGTAACGAAGAGCTCGGCGTCTTAGCGCTCGCTCTGCGAGCCTCTCGGAATAGAGCCTGCGCACACTGCGAGATGAAATTGAGAGTCGCGTTGGGAAACAAACGCGGCCCTATCTTGGAATGGCAATCGATGCGCTCGGTTCTCCGCGAGTTTCGAGCGACCTTCTTCGATTTGCCGCTTCGGTGACGATAGTTCGGCACTTTTTCGCTTGAACGGCCAGCACGGCAACTCCCCAAGTGCACTGAGAGAGTTCTGCAGACCGTTCCCGTTCGGAGATGGCGATTGCTTCGTCGCGTGTGTTCCATCGCAAGGATCATTAGCATTCACGCGCTTCCCGTTTCCTCGGCTGTCGCAAACACGCTTCATCTAAACACGCAAGACGTCCCGTTCCTTCTGAGACCACTCAGGGCTTACCATTAAGTGATGTCGTTCTTGTGCGAATAGACAGGAAAAAGTCATTATTTGCCTGGCCCCATTCAAGTAAACTCGCAGAAGTTCGTCATGACAGAAGCTTTTTTTATGAACTACATTTCAATAAGACAGATATGCCAAGTCTACATATTAAGTTAAAGAACCTCCTAAAACAACAAGCACTCGTATCTCAAACTATTGCTTGCGTGATTAACTGTACATTTGCATATCTGTCGTGCTTCAGCCTGACCTCTCCCCTCTTCCACGTATCAAACGGTATTCCTGTCACCACGTTGTAGCCGCAAACTTCTTAATCGCGTCATCCCACCTATCTCCCTCTCACGAGTTTGTCTTCATTTCGAATCCAGGTATTTACCTTTAACGACCAGCGGTTTCTCAGCTTGAACGCTGCGTGCCCGGCTCATGTCCATTTCTTCTTCTTGATTTCAGTTATCATATCCTTAACACCATTCTGCTCCCTGGCCCACTCTGCTCTCTTCCCGTCTCTTATGGTTACACCTACCATTTGTCTCCATTGCTCACTGCGTTGTCCTCAATTCTAGTTCAACTTCCTTTATACGCCTCCAGGTTTCTGCTCCATAGGTGATGCCGGCAAGATGCAGTTGTTGTACACCTTCCTCTTGAGGGATAGGGGTAAACTACCACTCGTAATTAGAGAATGCTTGTCGAAAGTGCTCCACCCCATACTTATAATTATTTCACTTTCATGGTTCGGCTCCACGGTTAGTCCTAAGTAGACGTGTTCCTTTACGACCTCCACGGATGTCGTAAAGAAATACGACTACACTGAAGTGTCACAGAATCAGGTCCACCGGTCGGCGAAAGCCAGTGGAGCCCTGGACCTAGGGCACCACCCAGTTAGCTCCTAGATTCCTCGTTACCCCTTCCCTGCAATTACGTTTCTCTTTTTCTTCTTCTTGCAATCTATCGCAATACAATGGTATCTCCCGAGACGTTTGCACATTAATTTAGTTTTATTCATTTTAATTTTCAAATCTATTATTCTTATTTTATTGTCCAATTATTTAGGTGTAATGTATCCCCGGAGTTACTCCTCAATGCAATATCATAAGCAACTCGCATGTTACTATAGGGTATTCTTCATTAACTCTCATTCCCAACTCTTCCCAATCTATGGCCCTGAAAACTTCCTCTTATCCCGCGGTGAACAGCATTCGGGAGAGAGACTGTGCCTTCCTGCCTTACACCCTTCTTTATTGGGATTCTGTGACTTTCTACATTGAGAACTATGGTGGCTGTGTATCCACTGTAGATTTCTTCCAGTATGTTTATGTATGCCTCATCAACCTTCTAACTTCGTAGTGCCAGCATGACTGTCAATATCTCCACCAAATCAAAGGCCTTCTCGTAATCTATGAGGGCTATATATACTGGTCGGTTGAATTCTATACATTTGTTTATCATCTGATAGTACGAATAAGGTCTATTGTTTAGTATCCTGTACGAAATCCTGCTTGACGTTTTGATTGATCGAACTCTAATGTCGTCTTAATTTCATTCGCTATTATTTTTGGTAAGTACATTGTAGACAATGGGCTGAAAGCTGATCGGCCTGTGCTTATTCAAGTCCTTGAGGTCCCCCTTTTTTATGCGTTAACAATTTGAGATGACGTGAGCATTTGTCCAAGATTCTGGTACCCTCACCGTCAAACAAACATTGTAAACAGGGTGGCGAGTTCTTCTAACACAATCTCTCTACCGTCTACCAACCATAGATCGGCAAAACTTGTGGAGCTCACTCAGACTCACTCAACGAAAAAAATTGGCAGATTCAACGTACCTCAGGAATCGATGTTATGCGAAGCATGAGGATGGAAAGTAAATGTCTTTTATTTTTTGTTTACTGAGCGAGACATTATGAAGTGGCGTTAACTATATATGCAAATTCCCGCCCACACATACGTTAAACAGCCCCGCATGTTTTTATTAGCAGCTCGCAGTTCCGTGACGATGCCAACAGCAACATATATATTAGCAACACCATAAGCGGTAAGCTTATATGAAGCGCTGGTGGTTGCGCTGGTGGGCGCGAAGATTGTGGCCTTAAACACTGCTACATAAATCAACTTCAGCGGATGGCACCTAACTAGAAGTTACGTTAACCCTACATGACGGCGCTTTCATATGAGTACATATGTGATGTTTATAAAATCAAATAGTCAGTACTGCAACCACCATGGACGTTACGTGAACATTAGGATCTATTTGAAAAGCATATGTGACGCCTGGCGTGGCTCTGGGGTAGAATACTTCATTGCCACGCAGAATGCTAGGGTTCCATTCCTGCTCGGACACTGACATTTATTGTTAACATTCATCCGGTCAACGCTGCCTATGGCAGTTTTTTTTTTTCTTAACGCTCAAGCGTTAAAGATACCCATGTTTGTTGTCACCGTTCCTGGGTAGATATAAAGTGTCTGTCACCCGTGACACATACCCGCATACCAGTGGCACATACCCGCCCCCGGGAATGTGCCACTTTTTTTCGGAAAGTGTTTGACGACGTACGCGACGAGATTGTGCATTATTCATGTCCTGACCAGCGAGTCTTATTCGACAAACCTTCTTACCCTCCCGTACTAGTTTTGGTGTACCTCAAGAGGGTGATCATGAAAGCACCTAGATAGATAGATAGATAGATAGATAGATAGATAGATAGATAGATAGATAGATAGATAGATAGATAGATAGATAGATAGATAGATAGATAGATAGATAGATAGATAGATAGATAGAGACAGACAGACAGACAGACAGACAGACAGACAGACAGACAGACAGACAGACAGATAGATAGATAGATAGATAGATAGATAGATAGATAGATAGATAGATAGATAGATAGATAGATAGATAGATAGATAGATAGATAGATAGATAGATAGATAGATAGATAGATAGATAGATAGATAGATAGATAGATGGATGGATGGATGGATGGATGGATGGATGGATGGATGGATGGATGGATGGATGGATGGATAGATGGATGGATAGATAGATTAGATAGATAGATAGATAGATAGATAGATAGATAGATAGATAGATAGATAGATAGATAGATAGATAGATAGATAGATAGATAGATAGATAGATAGATAGATAGATAGATAGATAGATAGATAGATAGATAGATAGATGCGAAGAGGGCTTGTAGTACGCAAATAAATGCTTCGTACTTAATATAATAATAGATCGTACTCGGACGCAAACATGCTAAAATTTCTTGAGCTGATTTTACTCGCACTTAAACTCGCTAAAACATTGCTCACCTGAACTCACTCACACTCAAGGCTCCATCTGAGTAAGTCTGAGGAAGTTGACTCATGAGTGAGTTCACCGACCTATGCTTCCAACAGTTCTGATGTTACCTGATCCTCACCAGCAGTTTTTACCTCTGCGTTTGCTTACTCACCCTGTCCTTACTGTACACAGACGATAAGGACAATAACGACAGCAGAGCAGGATTGGCCACTACCAATTAATCCTCAGCCCTCCGTCTATCTCTCATCGTAAAGATTGAGCTTCCTGCCTAAGTCGAGACCTTGTTTTTTTTTTTTAGCGCTTTTCACTCCAAAGAATTCCTTGCATTAATAACCAGGTGTGTGAGGTGAACAGTTTCAGATGATTGATTGATTGACTGATTGATATCTGGGATTTAACGTCTCGAAACCACCATATGATTATGAGAGGCGCCGTAGTGGAGGGTTCCGGACATTTCAACCACCTGGGGTTCTTTAACAGGCACCCAAATCTGAGCACATGGGCCTACAACATTTCCGCCTCCCCCGGAAATGCAGCCGCCGCAGCCGGGATTTGAACCCGCGACCTGCGGGTCAGCAGCCGAGTACCTTAGGTACTAGACCACCGCGGCGGGACAAAAAAAAAACAGTTTCAGTTAAGCAGACTCAGAATACATCATAAATGGAACGATCATGGCTGCATCCAGCGGCCGTGCCATGATTTCTACAAAACTACAGGTTTGCAAGCTACCTGTCTAATCTTCATAAACGAACGTCTACCACGCCTAACCTCTAGGCTACTAGGCGAAGTACTCCGCGAATCCCACAGCATCATCACATGGTGTCCAGAACACCCGGCGGTCCGAGGAAACGTACGGGCGCACGAACTAGCAAACTGAGCTGACGACACCTTTACTAAAATACTAAAAGACAACAGCCAGCATGATATCCTGGAACGCCAGGGTACCGAATGACAAATATACAGGTCTCCGCATTCGCAGCTCTGAATAAGAGACGCTCGCAAATACAGGAAGATACAGACAAACACCTATCCGCACTTGAGATTGCGGCACTCATTGGGAACAGTGGTGTACGCCGGTGAATGCCCATGGTAGGGGGGGGGCAGCCGTCTTTTCCCCACCTTATGGGGGAATGCAAGTCCAGGCCACAAAACATGGTTACTCTCCGCTGGTACATACCTCGTTAAGGGAGCCTTGGGAGGCCGTTCTCGCTCGAGCCGACTCGGAGACTCAGATGGGTCTCTAGGATCAGGCTGATCGTACAGCAATGGCCACTGGTGTCCTGGACTAGGGACCCTTTTTACTCTCCCGTCTCTTCTGTTATTTAAGTAAAACTTTTCAGTCAAAATCAAAACTACGCGTTTCACTTGAATGGGGTATAGCATCCAAAATGAGTATTTGTTTAAGCAGAATGTTACGATCGGTTGGTGACATTAAGTGACCCTTACTTAAATGTTTTATTCAAGTGCCTTACACTATTTCACTGCTAGAGAGTAATCAGGTAATAATCACGGTGTGTATCAACTAGTTCGTACAGCTTACAGCACTGTGAAACTTGAAGCCGCTAGTAAAAGAGCATCGAAACAGCCGCGTATACATATGACATGCAATATCCGACTCCCGCTCAACTTTTCTATCTTTTTGCAATATACATTTCTTCCCGGCTTTCTCTGCTGCCTTTCCAGCACGCGAATCCCGTTCGTGGGGCTCCAGAAAATGTCCATTCATCCTCCTCAGATGCTCGAAAATACATTCTTCCGTGTGTAGACCACTTTATTTGTAGGTTGCACATTATTCTAGCCTTATTTTGGTTTTGCGCCGCACCTTACTCTGACATAACACAAAAAGAAGAGCGGCACTTATTCTAAAGCTGCGCGCTATCCTCCTGAAAGGTCGACGCAGTTACTGTGCATAGAGGGTTTAAAAAATGCCATTCGATGCGCTCGACTAACGCTGTACTCTCCGTACTTGCTCTGCGTCTTGCCGCGTGGACGTCGTTGTTTTGCAATGGGAGTTGTTTTCCCGAGCGAGCGTTCACCACTGACTAATGTTGCGCTCAACCTGACTTCAGGCCGTGGACCACGCGTGTGGCTGACGCAGTTAGGAGTGCGCCTTATCTTTGGGTCAATATATGCGTTCCCTTCTTTTTTTTCCTTTTTTTTGCGCTGTACTGTTCGTTTTTTTTTTTCGCCCGCAATGTATGCGCACCACCTGCTTTACTAGCCTGCTCAATTTTGGGTTTTGTTTTTCCGTAGACGAACGGTGCAACACTGCTTCGTCGAATTGTCTCCATTAGCAGATACGCGCGAGCTTTCTAAGAACACCTGGGGCGCCGGCACTGACAATTTCGCGCAAGCCATAAACGAGTGGCTCCAATTTTGTTTTTTTGTTTTTCCTATACCAAGCCAATGCCCATGAAAATAAAAAAAGAGAAGCAGAGATGAAAGCAGCAGCATGCAGGGGGAAAACCGCACACGCACTCCACCCTCGTACTTTCCTCGCTTCTTGCGTTTTGGTGCCACGTCATCTGAAGCGCTATAGACTGCGCCGCCCAGGGCGCGAACAGCGTATAGTCGGGTGAAAGCAAAGACGCCTCTTGCGAACTGAACGCAAAGCAAGAATAGAGAAAAATAATGATCGCGTTTTTCTGGACTGCTACAGACAGCCGTTTTGGGGGCCAGCTATCGCGAAACGGAATGCCAAAGGCTCTTTATCGCGAAGCAGCGGAGAAGTGAGCCTGGCGTTGAACTAGAGCCCGAGCGGGCGAAGAAAAGCAGTTACAAAACAAAACAAAAATAACGAAGAAATGCACCAGCGTGGGCGCACCTCGGAGAAACGACCGTTTTATGCTGCCGCGGTGCTCAAGTTGTAACGATGTGCAACAGCTTATTTTGGGGAACTTCCGGTATATCCGCGAGAACGAACGAACAGCAGAAGCATTTATACCGATGTTCGCTACGTCGGAACCACATATGGAAGCTATTATCGTTAGTTGTAGCTACTCGCAGCGACTTGAGTAGACAAGCAAACAAACAAAATAAACGTACGAGCTTATGCTGCCTTCGGCGTCTATAAAAAAAGAAACAAGAGAGAAAAAGGAAGATAAAAAGACAACAGGCTCATCACTGGTGGAAGAGAATGATCGAGCGTAGTGCTGCTGTTCATGATAACGCAAATATATAATGCAGGTTGCTTTTTGGGCTTTCTGCGTTCGCTTGACAACTAGAAAGTATCGTCCACGCAGCGTGCAAGTTAGAACGTCAGTAACTTCATGTTCCAAGCTACATGCTCGCGACTACGAGGCCTTTTTCTTTTTCAGCGTATTGACAATATTTGCTTTGGGATGCGCCAGCTGGCTGTTTCTTCTAAGCAAAAAATACTGTATGCTTAAAGGGGTCCTAACACAAATCAATTACATGTCGTTTTTATCGCTTCTTCTGGTAAACAGGGGAATGCCCTGACCTCGTTGCGCAAACGGTAACGCTGATAACGAACCACTGAATATTTTATGACACCGGATTAACTACATTGATTTCGCACTATACGGTGACACATATCGGCTGTTTCTGTTATGTAAAGTGGCGTTTCGTGATGTGGCGCCGTAACAGAAAAACCTGGCCATGTTTATTATTATTATTATTATTATTATTATTATTATTATTATTATTATTATTATTATTATTATTATTATTATTATTATTGGCTTGATGCGACGAGTAGTAAGTGATAATCACATAGTGCGTGGTAGCAGTGCATATTAAGGAGCGCCAGACCCACAGCGCCGAATTTTTTTCGAAGGATCGAGTGGGGGGGGGGGGGGGAACGCACTTGCTGAAGGTCTCGAAAAGTGCCTACTTTCATGATCTATGCTCGCTAAAACACAACTACAAAACTCTTTTTTACACATTCTCGTAACCAAATTATTCTCAGTTACTGCTTACGTGACAACGGACCCAACACTAGGTGCGCTGTGCAACTGGTGGGAGTAATGCCCCTCTATTTCTGTAGAAGTACTGTCATTTCCTGTCTCCTTCGCTGTCTCTTCTCCTAAACTCTTGTTTCTTTTTTGATACCTGCCGTGAAGAAGTCGATAGTTACACACCCTCGAAGTCCTAGGTAAAGCTTTCCAGTATAGGGCCGATAGTTCCACGCAGCACGAATTATGACAGGCTCTTCGCACGCGTACATATACAATAGACAGGAGCATTTAGCATGGTGCTAAGGCGGAAAAATATAAAGACGTAAAAGCGCACCTTATCTCCAGTGAGTGCAGTCGCCCAATCAGAGGTTCAGGCTTAGGCTGCGACGTCTTCAACCACCCGTGGACGCACGTTTAAACTTTACTGGTTAACCATCTAACGGAGTGCTTCGGCAGTGAATCTTAATAGCTAAATCTCCATCATTGCCATTACTTCTGAGCCCATGATGTATACTTCAGCTACTTAATGAATTACGGCAACAAGTCTATCAAGCCACCTTCTGGCGAATGCCCCGATTTTAACTTCCAAAGAGACGGCACCAGTGTAAGCTGCAATTTCGCGGAGCTACAGCCGTACAGTGCATTAGGGCGATAGCTTTGAATGCCTCATCAAAAGCGAAAATTGATCGCCTGTGGCCTTCGGCATCTTCTCGCGTCGGCAGCGTGAAAACGAGTGATGCAAGAAATCATCATTACGTGAAAACGTCGTCATATGACGTCACATATCATAAATGTTTGTGACGTATCGGAAAGTCACATAACTTGACGGCCTCATATAACGTCTTCGCTTGGTTGAAATGAGCCAATCGTAAGGGCAGTGTATAACCAGCTGAAGAGCAGAAAGCTAGCTTTTGTCTCCAATCTTTGAGGCAGTAAGAAAACCACGTAGGGCGCAGAAATAACCGGGGGGAGGGAGGAGAAAAAAAGAGTCTGAGTCAGTGCATTGAATCAGAAGAAAACGATAATAGTTTTTTTTTTTTGCCTTTCAATCATCGCATGTGAATCCATAAAGGGACCAGCGAGTTTTTTTTTTTTTTTGAACTAATGAGAAATATAAAAAAAGACAATCTGATTTCTTTCCGTCAGGTATCCAGAGTGGTACACAGCAATATTATGTGCTAAGGCATGCAAACGATGAGTTGGCAATAGCTTGAAAGGAAAAATAAAACGCGAATGCTATAAAACTCGAACGCATATACAGAACCGGTAGCACGGTCTGACAGAGCCCGGGGAAAACATCACGTCGCTACGAAAGCCGCCCAGGAACACGACTGCAAATTAACTCGCATGAAAACACGAATTCACGAGCCTCCGAATACGCGCGGCCGTACATTGCCGGCTTCCCGTAGTCTACTCGCGCAGCTCCGCCATGCGGAAGTGGAGGCGGAGCGCGCTCGACGTCCCGAAGATAGCGTTCGCCCAGGAACTGAAAAAAAATTGGAGAAGGTGCACTATAGCGTACTAATCTGGTACACTATACTTTATGCCTTCGCCTCAATCGACTCGAAGCCGAAAGTCACCTTGTTCTTCTCTCAGTCGATGTTTTACTCCTCTCCCGCCCTCCACCAAAAGCTTTCCTCACGTAACGTGGTTTCACACTGCCTTCGTGATCGGCCTATCTATGACCGGGCGATGATGCCATGTGACGACGTCACACAATTTTGCCGTCTGTGGAGTTATTGTGACGTCGTCCGGTGATGGTGATGTGGGGCTCGTTAAGTTAGCGCGCTCCAAACTCTGAAGAAGCACACTTGAGTGCGCTCGCGTGCGGCATCTGCAGCGGAGTGCTTCGGAGCTTAACGTAACCACGATTTCCGCCGTCTATCTTTAGGGGCCCTACATCGCGGCGGCGGTGGTGTGGCGTTTGGCGAAAGTAGGAGAGAGTGGGGAAAAAGCTCCAGAAGTCACACTAGGCGCACGCTCTCGTGCACCGTCTTGGGCTGTGTCCCAATTCTTTGACAGCACGTATACAGTCTACTACGCAGACTGCTTACAAGACAACACCGAGCCCATGCTGTTCGAGAATCGGAACACTTCTGAACGGCTTTTACGCGACCGAGCGCCACCTCGCGTCGAGAAGAAAAAGCTAAAATAAACAAACGTAACAGTTGTATTTTTCTGGCTTATTTCGTCTTGAAATCAAAAACAAATAAATGTTACTCGCATTGAGCGTCTGGGAAAACATCAGCTTGTGTGCAGACGACCATTTCGACGAGATCTGAACGATTCGCTGAGTTGCCACCTTGTTTAGACAGCAAAGTAGCCTGCATCGCATTTGTCTACGATGTGGTCTTCTCGGAGCTGTCTATTTTGCCGGCTACGTGAAAATTGGAATGAGACCTAAGATGGCCGCCGTCCATTTAGCTGTCTATTTAGCCGTATAGGGTGAGTATTGGAAGACTCAAAGTCGGTTACTACGCACCGGAAGTTGCTTTTTAACCGTCAAGTTTACAGGAGCGCACTCCGCCGTCTAGAGCGCGCTGGAGCTGCTCAAGTTAACGCGCCCATTGCATCTCTGTGGTGCAATTATATAAAAATTCTAAATCCGGACGGAGGCGGTCTGTCGGTGACGTCAAAAAATGGGCGGTCCGCAGCGGTCGCGAGGATGAAGGGAAGTGAACAGCCAATGAGCGAAATGAAGCCTCGCGTCATCATTTTGACGTGGACTTGTGGACCGTATAGCAAAGTGAAAAGTGTTTGTAACGTGTTGAAAAATGTTTAACTACTATTATTCATTATCAAATTGTGTTGGCACAATTTTTCGAACGTTCATCAAAGATACGGCACAATATAAACGTATTTTTCTTGTTATTGTTATGAAATAACGCTAAATTTAGCAGGACGGTACGTAGTGGCGCTAAGTACAACCCCGTTTCAAGCAGTTACTGTTTTCATATCTCCCCCACTATACAAACCTAAACGGCGCAACTTTCGAAGTTGTTGGCTCAGTCGAGCGCAATCGTGGCGGAGGTCAACTGTACCAGTAGTCAACAGCAGCAGCGGCTCATCGGCGTTATCCGAGGCTCAGCGCGCGCTGGTGCTCGCCTTTATGGACGAACATCCCCAGCTCGTGGCGAATGCCATCGAGCTGCGGCACGGCGTCACCATCACCGACCGGTGGCGGCTGTGGCAAGAGCTCAGCGACGCGCTGAACCATGAAGTGCCTGCGCAGGAATGGCAGGCTTGGTGGCGCAGGCCGGTGCACGAGGCCCGCCGTGACACCGCCGCCATCAGAGACGCACAAACGTAACTGGCCGTCGAATGGCACGGGCAATTTGTTCTGTGACATTAGTGTATATTTTCAGGGGCACTGTAGGGGGTTGGCTGCCTGGCTTCCGCGGCCAGGTTCTACAGTTGACTGGGATGACACGCTTCAGTGGCGTCTTTGGTCTCACCTATCTACAGGTAAGCACTCTGCCGCCGCAGTATCACGGGTTCCTGAGCGGTACCATGACAGAGTTTGATATCTGAAGGGGTGCCTTTAGCGGAACCTTGTTAAACGGGAATAAAGCGCAGGAGAAAGTATTAAAAAGTGGGTAGGTGTATTAACTAAAATCTCAATTTGCAGCCCTTGCAGTACAAGGGGTATTAATTTATCATAAAACACGCAATGCCTGCGGGCAAGTGCATGCACTAAAATGGTAATACATGATATCAATGACCACTGAATAGCTGCAGAACATTTTCGCAGATGTTTAGTACGTAAGGTTGCAAAATAGCCAGAGTAACGAATACCCACTTTCTGAAAGATCATGCTTACTACACTTTCCAGCAGGCGGATGTTCCCACTTCTGCGGTGGAAATGGATGTGGAGGCCACTGAAGCTGCTGAAGATGGCAGTGACACAGTAACACGCAAGCATCTGAGAACTTAGTGCTTTATTGAGTGCAGGACTGGAACCTTGAGCAGGGCGACAAGGTGCTCAAGGTGAGTAGACCCTTTGTTTACATTTTACATAAGGGGCATAAGCATTCTCCATGTTCTATTATGATGACTGAAATGAACTTGGGCTGTAAACAAGAACCATGCATTGTATGAGGGCATGGTATCGGGTATCTGCAATGATAAAGTGCCGGGCAAAAGGTTGGTTAGCCCTGAAAAGGGCTCTTTCATGGTGAGAGATGCATTTGAGGACATTAATAAAGAGTAGTTTCAACAAATGTTGGTTGGTCCGCCCGAGGAGGGCATAGCTTGTACACAAAGCTTCCCATTTTCAAAGGATGCCATCAGGCCAGTTGATCTTCAACTGAGGGGAAATTGTTGTGCCCGTTGCAATTCTTGGCAGCAGCAGCAGCTTCCAGCCACGAGATGGTTAAGGGTTTACCGGCAGCTCACTTAAACATTTACACCATGATGATTCATCGCAGGTGCTGCGGGAGATGAAAAAATCAACCACCCGCATCGCTCCTGCAGAACGGCGTGTGGCAGCGGCACAGGAGAAGGCGGCAGCGGTGCAGGAGGGCACTGGTCATGGCTGAGGGCTTTCTGCGAGAAAGGGATACCTAGTTTAGTTTATCGTCATGTGTTCAATGTTTTTTCTTGTCATCATTCATTATTGATTTGTCGGTTTCAATGTGTTTAGGTGCTGCTGTTCATGTTCAATTTTATACGCTTCGGGAAACATATACAAAGTTTAGTTTGTTTTTTGCCATGTTTTCAACTTTTTATCATTCATAATTAGTTTAGTGTTTTTGATATGTTTACGTATTGCTGTTCATGCTCTATTTTATACATTTTTTGTTTGCATTTAGTACATATTACTAGATTTAGGTTAGTATTTACTTTGTACAAGGAGTGCAGAATTTTTTATGTTCGATATATGCATTTCTCAATGTATGTTCGAGCTGTTCAGTGGCAGTGTTTTTTACCCACATTTCAAAGGTGTCTAGTCATTCGCGCGGAGACCACGAGTGTATAGTTGACATTTTCTGTTAATGTTTCTGTGATATTTGTATTGTCCCACTGTGTTTTCTAGCTCACTGTGCTTTTTATACAGCATTACCACATAGTGTAGTAATGTGATATCTTTTTGCATCACACTGTTTTGCAGTTCACTGTGATATTTTCATTTCTGCACAATGAGGCTAAGATGCAACAACTACATTTTGAATCTTGTTTGGGAGCGCTAAACTAGTAAGTGGTCATCTCGCACAGTTTCACAAATGAAAATGGTAATCACTGCAACATGCCAGCGATTGGTTTCATCTAGTTTTCATTGTAAACGACTCGTTGCGGGAATAAATTTTGAACGTGGTATGGTTTGGGAGCCGCGAGATGGCTGAGCGAATTATTCTTGCTGTATGTTATCAAAACAACTCGCCTGTTGTTTGCCGTCTTGATTTGCGTATTTTTTAGCATTGCAGCATGACTGCAGTCGTAAATTCAAATTAAATGTTATTTTAACATTCACACAATGTTTAGGACAATGAGCAGAAAACCAGCCCAACTTGACGAGCACAATTGCTCGTCAAGCCTGGCGTGCACAATTGAATGCTTGTAGTCAGTCACTATGAGAAGATATGGACTTATGTATCATGTGTTCATACAACATGTTACTAATGGAATCTCGATTTTTATGCGTTCTGGTGAAAAGAATTTTGAGACGTTGCTGCATTGTTCGCACAATTTTGTGATAGCAACATTCAGCACAGAGCGCCGCTCATATATGCTTGCTCCAATCTAGTCTCTTGTGATTGTGATCACTAATATGGAAAAGGGTGTTTCTGTTGCATATTTCATGTGCCATTTAAAAAAAATGCAGCATTTTGACATTGCCACCTTACTTCATATTGAAGCACAAGGAAGTATTTTGTGTATTCAAATGTGGCAAACACAGCCCTGTCATGTCTAGATGCACTAGAATCAGTGTAAATAAATTATGTGTGGGATATGAAAACATGAAAATTCACCGTTCCTGTGTACTTCAAAAAGGTCCAAGACAGCGCTGCGCTGCTGCCGTCTCTGAGCAGCACGTTGCGTGGTGTGAGCATAGGGCTCCCCCTTGGCTCTCCATCGTCATCCTCAGCTGGTGGCATGTCCACGACATACTCGTCCAAGGTCCAGTCGCCTGCATGCAACGCAATGTTGTGGAGAGCAAAGCAAGCATAGATGATTTGCGCTGCCCGATCGGGGTTGTAGAGCATCGTTCGAAAGTGCTGTAAGCAACGGAACTTGCTTTTCAACACGGCGATACACCTTTACACAACATTGTGCATGAATGCGTGCTCCTTGTTGTATCGGCCTTCGGAAGTGTTGCACAGTTGACTGCCAAGGACTGGAATTAGGAGCCATGGCTTGAGGGGATAGCCTGCGTCTCCTGCAATGTAAGCATAAAAGCTGAGTGCTCTGCCCAGATAGTACACATTAATACTTACCAAGCAGATATTCGCCAGGCTGCAGATGTGCAGCTAGGCGTGCACGCAGTGGGTTGTGTTCCCACACCCAGGAATCGTGGCACGAATCTGGGAATCATGGGTCTATGACAATTATGCGCAGCCATGCTTTGCACATCTGCGATGAGGAGCGATATAAAATAGTACTGCATTTATACTCAGAATAAATCCCTTTTTTCTACGCATATGCAGGAAACAATGCGTACTAGTACAGTCATTGGTACAAGGAGCTTCACTTGGAAGGAAACACAGGGTGTAGCACACTGAGGAGGGGGGAGTGTGTAGGCAACGAACCCACCTCTGCTGTACACATGGCTACGACTTCCACTGAATGATCGATAAGCGAAAAGCTACGCGTTGCTCTTGGGAAAGAACACTCGTAAATACCAAAGCCAGCTCGTCCAATTGTGATTGTTAGCACTTTCGTGTTGGAAATACTTCCCTGTCGTGTATATACTTCTGCTACGTCTGCTGCCCATATTACCGATTACCTCTAAAATGTACAATTCAATTGCGTATGCATGCCAGTGCAAAAAAAGGCAACTGGCTCACGCACGAAACACTTGCCACTTATTATTACCGAGGCCTTGCGAGCCACCATCTAGCTCGCACCCAATTCCCTGCAGGTTCTTTTTCATTCGTTGCATTATTAATTTTTCCAGCTTCGGCGTCACAACTGAACAATTGCTCCGAAGGGCGAGTAATAAACGATCCTAACAGTACTTACGATCATGACGTTCAGGACATAATAGCCCCTTCTGGACATGAAGCTCGCCGTGTCGGCCAGTCTGAATCCCTCTGGCTTGCGAATGGTGACCAACGTGCCATCGGCACACGCCAGCACCCCTGGGATGCAACCGCGTAGCACAAACTCCACCTTTGCCTCATCCTTAGCAGCTGTTGTCAGTAGGAAGTCCGCCACCCTTTTTCTAGCAGCCACGGTAATGATCGCCTCCGTCACCTCGTGGATGGTGTTGCTCACCGCCCGCTGAGACATGCCGATGTGTTCCTCGCGACCAATGCTCTTCTGGAAGCTACCGATGGCGAAAAATCGCAGCGCGCACAACACCTTTCTCTCTGTGGAAAGGCCACCGGCTCGCTGGCATCCGATGATAGGGTCAAGTTCGTCGTACAAGCTACGCACTGTTCGTTTGGACAGACGAAAACATTGCCGGAACTCTTCTTCGCTGAACTCTTCAAATGCATCTTTTACCTCGCGTCGTCGCCTCTGCTCGGTTAAAGCTACCGCACAGGCAAGGCGAAGTACCGTGTCAGTGGGAAACGCCATGTTGTCTAAGTGCCCCGGTGCCGAAAAGTCGCGCATTTTTTCCATTTCCATCCAATCCAGGCCACCTTGCAGCCATTTCAATCCATCCGGTTGCTTTCGGACAGTCTCTCCGACCGTTCCATCGCCTTTCTCCGAAAACCGAAAAAAAAGAGTCACGTGACACCCCAGTCCACGTCACTCATAACGTCACAGCATTCGTCACAGCTTGTATGGGCCAATCGCGTGCGACTCAATGGAAGAGACCGCCTTTGTCCGGATTTGGAACTTTTACATAATTGCGCCACTGGTGTAGGCGCCGACGCCGAGAGACGCCAATGGTCGATTTTCCTTTTCATATCTAACTTTCGCCTTAACGAAAATTCGGCAGATCCCACATACTTGGGAATCGATGTTAGGCGAAGGATGCGGAGGCAATTTTTTTTTATTGAGCGACACGCCATGAAATGACGCTAAATGTATGTACAAACGTTGCACGCACAGATGTATGCTTGCACGCACAGAGTTGCAGATGCTTATATATAACCAGTTTTTTGCACTTGCGCAGCGATGCCAACTGGAACATGCGTTCTAGCGACACCAGAATCTGATATGAAGCGGGGATGCTCACGAGGATGCTGGACACTGCTACATAAATAACTCAGTGCATGGCAACTAACCACAATTGACGGTAACCCGGCGTGACGGCTGTATCAAAGGAGTACATATGCAATGTTTATAAAACTGGGTAGACATCACTGCAATCACTATTGACGTTACGTGAACATTAGGATCTATTTGAAAAGCATATCTGAGGCCTGGTGTAGCTCTGTGGAAAATGCTACATTGCCACGCAGAATACTTGGGTTCGATTCCAGCTGGGACACTGACATCTATTTTTTGCATTCGTCGGGTCGACGCTACCGAAGTCGGGTATTAACGCTCGCGCGTTAAAATTGCCCACGTGTGTTCTCGTCGTTTCCGGGTGGATACTAAGTGTCAATCACCAGCGGCACATACCCGCCCGTGGGTATGTGCAACTGTCTGGCGGGAAGTGTTTGACGACGTGCGTGACGGCATTGTGTCATTATTGATGTCTTGACGAGCACGTCATATTCGTCAAACCATCTAACCCCCCCCCCATGCTAACTTTGGTTCACGCTAAGTTAAGGAGGTGACTACGAGAGCATCCGAACGTAAGTGTCTAGATAGATAGATAGATAGATAGATAGATAGATAGATAGATAGATAGATAGATAGATAGATAGATAGATAGATAGATAGATAGATAGATAGATAGATAGATAGATAGATAGATAGATAGATAGATAGATAGATAGATAGATAGATAGATAGATAGATAGATAGATAGATAGATAGATACGCTCAAAGTCGCCGAAGTTCACTACGAAACGCTTCGCGCTTTAAACAATAATAATATCATCACAGGGAACAAAAGTTCATATGACCAATGGGTGGCTGCGCCTATGCTGTATCGGAGAGCTAGATACGTCCTCGTAACGTTTAGAACTCACTTTTGCCCCGCCGTGGTGGTCTACTGGCTAAGGTACTCGGCTGCTGACCCGCAGGGCGCCGGTTTGAATCCCGGCTTCGGCGGCTGCATTTCCGATGGAGGCGGAAATGTTGTAGGCCCGTGTGCTCAGATTTGGGTGCACGTTAAAGAACCCCAGGTGGTCTAAATTTCCGGAGCCCTCCACTACAGCGTCTCTCATAATCATATAGTGGTTTTGGGACGTTAAACCCCACATATCAAATTATTTATTCGGAGCGTTAAGTCCGCTTCATTCGTCTGCTTATGCGTCCACGTCACGTCTGGTGGAGGTGGTTCCTGGCCCATGTACCGAACGCCCCCCTCCAGCCATGAGCCAAGCCCACACTGTGAAAAACCCGCTGAAGCCAACCTCGATCAGCGACCTAGCCGCAGGCAACGAGGGCTACATCCAGAGTTCGGGGCTCTAACCAATAACATTCGCAAGCCCAAGACCTTATAGGGAGCCTTCATGTGCACGCGTCTCCATGTTTTAGGATATAGTCAGCCTTTGACCATACACTTGCCGCCGCCCGCTTAAACACTATGTTGCCAGTACCAGTTCCCCATGTCAACAAGCGTTATGTTGGTTCTCGCGGCCAGGCGTTCCTGCTCTGCCGCACTACACCAGCTGCATGTTAACACGGGTGGGCAAGCTGCGGTATGAGCTGCGTTTTATTACACCGGGGAGACCTAGCTTCCGCTACGGCACCATCGTCGCGCTAAGCGCACCTACAAGAACTTTGAGATCTTTATGTCAGGGTGCTGCGTGGTGCAATGGAAAACCGTCTGGAGACTGTCCCACTTCCGACTTGCTCTAGCCGACGGAAACGCTGGATCACACAAATGAGCGAGATTACTGGGAGCCGACTACTTCTCCCTGTGTTTGTCAAATGAGTACCCGTGTTGTTGCGAGTGAATTGAGTATGTAGTGACGTGCCGGCGTCCGACGTAGACGTGCCGTCGTAGGAGGGTAAATGAGCAGACGAGACGTGCAGGAGGAAGCGAGCTGCCGAAGTACAGTGGCGGCCGTGGCGTCCAGCCAGCCAGAAGCATCCGAACATTCTAGGCGCCTCGCGCCACGAGTCACCCGCACTCGTCATGTTTTTCTCTAGCCGACGGGCCGACACGAGCGCTACGCTACAAGGGCTCCCCCCCCCCCCCTCTAGCGTGTTACGCGATAAAATTATGAATTAAAAAGAAGTCGGAAAAATATATTAACGCTATGTACAGGGGCGTCAGTTTCTGTAAGTGTCCATTGTGAATTCCGAAAGTCGTCAGAGTGGAAGGCGTACGGAAGGGACCGACAGTTCCGGTGGGCGGCACTGGGCAGCACTGGGGCGGGAGGACCCCGGTAGTAGCGCGTCGCTAGCAGCAGCGAGCAAAGGAGATAGGTACGTTGGAGATTGTGGTAGTGAAATTCGTACGAACGCCAATGTCAACGCCGCTCTAATCGTAGCATGTTGCAGCTACTTGAGTGCCGACAAGGTGCGCCTTGCGACAGTGGAATGCATGTTCTGGACAGACCACAGGTCGTGCACTGCCCTTAGACGTGATGCTGCCCCTCTTGTCTTCACAAGAAAGCGGAGATAATGCGGAACAGCTGTCCATAATACTGGCTGGTGCCTGCTTTGTGGATTGGTGACAGGACGTGTGATTTGGCTCCTCAGACAGGTGAGAGGAAATCTTCGCGGGCAGGTCTGGAAAACCCTGTCTAACCATTGAGGTGTAGGAGGAGAACTCGCAGTCGGGCTGACAGCCTACGAATGTTTCAGCAGCCGGAACCAGTGTGTTGGGAACACTGATGGCATGAGGCGTGACAGCGGGCTCTCACTCCATTGTGGGCGTCGCGTCACAGGCTGAACAGACCTGGCGATAACTACACACATGAGCCGTGATTTAGCGACGATCGATACTCGTAGTTTACGAAATTTGTGGTCGTTTCAAGAGAGCAACGAGAATAAACAAATTCCTGCAGAGCACATAGCACAACCAACGCGAACCAGCGGGAATGCGGTGCGGCAATCGATGATGACAGTGCACGCATAGAGAAAGGAAAAGACAAGAGAGGACACTCCGCGAAACCTGGCCTCAGGAAGTGCGTCACGATACGTAACGAACTAGTGCTCTCACCAAACGTCAGAGGACGCAAGCGCAAAAAAAAAACAGTTATAATCAATGCAACAGAATTGTTTTTACAAAATAATAATTATACGCTCAAATCTGGTATGTTCTTTATACATAAAAACAATTTATTCAACACACCTTACGCGATTATTTTTCTTCAGCCGTACTGTCATAAACACCATCCACCCAGCGACAAGCCCATGCATTGCTGACAGCGGGAAGCTTTCGTCGCTTTCGTCAACGTCGGCTGCGTCGGCGTTTTCGTGCGTGAGATAACAGGTGAGGCACGTTTTCAAGCGAAGCTTGTTGAATGACATGTTGTTGGGCTTGTTGGGTCATTTTTTTCATAAAACGATTACACCTGCGCGAATAAGACACCATGCAACAAACATAAAAAGATGCACACACACACACACATTGCGCTTCGTGTGTGCGAGTTTGTTTCTTACGTGGCGTCTCATTCACTCAGTTGTAACCTTTTTCTGAAGCTTGTAAGGGCGGGGAGGTTCACTAAAAAGAAAGTTTGCGGCGGCTAGACGGGAACATTGTGCAACGCATGCAGTATAACAAAGGCGGAACGGCGTCAAGCCGAGGTGACGCGTGCTGCGTCTGCCACGGACGCGAGCGTCTGTGCGCTGAGCATAGCTGGGCAGCTAGGTCATATGCTCGGTGGCTCGGTGCGAAATATTGAGAAGCGTTCGCTGGGCCTCGCATGCTTCACGACGCGTTTTCCGAAGGCTCGGAACACGAATAATTCTTGGTGTGCCGGAGGCAAGTCTGGATTAGCCAAGTGGCCATCATCTTCGTTTCTTCGCTAGCATCGTGCCACTAGTGCAAGCTGCCCACAAATTTTTTGACGTTTCCAATATAATTTTACCGCACAAATTTCAACTAAGATTTTTTTTCCCAATTTACTGCTGATACTGCGTACGCACGAAGGTGTTCTAAAGTTCCCAGGCCGCGATACCATTGCATTACAAGGAATAGCGGCCTGGAAACTTCTGAATATCTTTGTACGTGGTCTTGACGTCTATCTTTGTAAGTCAGAGTTTTATGAGCCAGAGATGTATCACTGGTTTTGTATTGTGCATCGATTAGCTAATCATTCAAAGGGGTTTGCTGGTACACTTATGACACGTGCACATATCTTTTTCGTAATTTGACAGTGAAGCATCCACTTACTAACATTTTCAGACCGCGCTGATGCCATGTCGTCCGGCGGTCCAAGCTACGGCAGCTACTGCTGTGTATCGTGGTGCTTCAACAATGGCAGAACCCACAAGAAGCCTGGGACGAGTTTCTTCCGCATACCACGGGACGGCAGGTGTGTTAAAGCTTTTGTATGGTTTGCATGTCTTTACGCTTACTGTTTGTACTTGCTCAGTGAGGGTAACAATAAAAAATCACTATTCAAGCACTTCCCCTTTCAGCTGATAGTTCATTGCCAATGCAGGATGAAAGCATGGATGCAGTATGCTGGACGCGATGATCTCCTTAGTAAGCCGGCCAGCCTAATGTACGCAACGTACAGGGTTTGTAGCGACCATTTTACTACACGTAGACTCATGTGTGGCTGTATTCGTTACGTCACGTGACAGATGGGGGATAGAACCACGTGATACGCGAGTAGTTGCGCCGCAACATGAGGCACGCGCGTGTTTCATGGACCCTGGGCACACAAGGCTTACAAGAATGGCTGTCCCCAGTGTGCAACCAGCTGCACCATGTAAGTGATTGACTGAAACTCAAATATGTGCAATAGCAGCCACTTGTATTGAATCAGTGGCGACAGTTAACCGCGAAAATCTTTGTAGCCGATGGAGAAACCTCACTATAGAAGTAACACTTGGAAAGTCTTAAATTTTGTGAATTGTGGGCCAATAACTTCCTAACAGCAGCTTTAAACTTCTGTCGTTTTTTGATGCTCTTGACCTGCGCAGCTTGTTTTGAAAGACTTTAAAGGGCTATTTCTCGTTATCTTCAAGCCTGAGTGCACATGTACGTATACCTTTCATCAGTGAAAGCTGGCACTGTTGATAATTCCAAAAATCACAACTTACTTGTTTCCTAGTTGGTTCCTTCTCTTTTCTTCCACGTTAGACCAATTTATGCGTTTGAAAGAGCTGTTTAAGTTTCCCCATGCTACAAGCTTTGTAACTTGTACCAACTGCACATATATGCAGGTTCTCTGAGCGTCGCTTCAAGTAGTGACTGTGACATGGCTGCAGAAGCTGCACTGCAAGGTGCGGATGAGCTTTAGTTTGTGTTATTTTAAGCCTGTTACTGACACATTGTCATAATTTCATTTCTTCAGGACCTGCGGTAGAGGCTTCAAAAAGCGGCTCCTACACATTGAGGCGCCCCGATGAGCAGGGTGCGTTCAGTGTCGCGATTTTTTTTTTACCCAAATTGACTGTTGACCAAACCTCTGCAGGTGGCAGCTCCCTTGTAGCTGGTGAAAGAATTTCTGCTGACTTCGTCTTGCCGGAGAAAACCTTAACCAGTCGTTCAGCTGTCACAAAAGGAACTTGTGTGACCGGTAAGTTGTATGTTCACTTCAACACCAGAGTGGATTGATATAGAGACTTCAGCAGGCCGCTCGCAAGATTGTTCCCACAGCACTGTCCGAGGCACTGAACAAGCTTCACAAGACCCTCCAGAAGACGTCTCCGCCAACAGCTCCACGCCTGAGTGCCCTAGAAAAATTGGTGACTATGCTTTTATTGCAGCTGTTTTTAATGTGCTATTTTATGTTTAGGACATTCTGAGGAAACTATCCTCAAAAGGACACTACGTGTGCACTTACAAAATGTAAGGGTGGGCTCTCAGGGATTTTCATTTTTTTGTGCATTGTCAACATTGTGAATGTTTTGCTTTTAGGTAGTGGAATCGAAAACTTTGCACCACAGAAAGTTGTGCACCTTGGGTCTGAAAGAGCGAGGACAGTGCTCCTATGGGATTAGTTGTTCTTCGCTTTTACATCCATTTTTTGTTTATTGCAGTGCGTTCCTGTGTGCCAGCGACAACGTCTCCATCAATGAAGTACAAGCAAACCATTAAACATCTACAAGCCAAAGTAGCAGCACAGCGGAAAACTATCAAGACTGCGGAGACAGCCTCACCAAGCACCGTCATCGACTTCAAAGGTCCTTGGAGTTACCCGACCGCACGTCACCGAGGAGGTTTCTAAACTTCTTTCTGCACATGTTCGCTTGAGGCCCAAACGCAAGGGCAAGCGGTTTTCCGTGTGGTTCAAGAAATTCGCTCTTCACTTAAACGTCTGAGGTCCGCGAGCATACAGATTTCTGGCTCCATATTTTTCTTTGCCTTCCCGGCGTTCATTAAGGAGGTGGCTAGCTAATGTAAAGTTGACTCCAGGCATAATTCCAGGAATCCTTTCTTCCATTCCAACAAATACTCAAGCTTGGAATGAACGGTACCGAGTGTGCGCTTTAGTTTTCGACGAAATAGCACTCAAAAAGAGTTTGTACTTGATGCTTCAAGAGACGTTGTCCAGGGTTTTACAGATGATGGCACTCATCGCACTTCAACCATCACTGATCGAGCACTGGTTTTTCTTCTTGTTGGTGTTTCGAGAAAGTGTGTTCAACCGCTTGCTTTTACTATAGGGCACACATCAGCACCATCATCTGTTATGTATAACTTGCTGGTGTCACTCATTTTGAAGCTTAGAAGCATTATTATTGCAGTGAAAGCAATCACTTGTGACCAGGGCAGTTCAAATGTAAGTCTCGCTAACCAACTAAGAGTGACTGTAGCAAAGCCTTTTTTTGAAGTTGTTGGTCAGCGGGTGTATTACATTTTTGATGTTCCGCATTTCAATAAAACAATGCGCAAAAATGTCCAAGCACACAAGTTATACATTGGGGATGACATCGTTAACTGGTCGCACATTGTAAGCCTTTACCGATCCTCACATGAGTTGCGGTTGCGATTGGCTCCAAAGTTGACTGAACGGCACGTTCATCAGAAACCTTTTTCTAATATGAAGGTCAGCAGAGCAACTCAGGTCCTCAGTGCATCAGTTTCGATTGCTATCACGGCAATGGTGTATGCGAAGGTGCTGCCGGCCTCGGCCATCACTACAGCTCAATTTTGTGATCGTATGGACAGGATTTTCGATGCCTTGAACAGCTCGAGTAAAAAAAAAAAACTTCGCAAAAGCTGCGGCATGCAATCATAAAAAATTATCCAGAGCTGATTGACTTCCTCCGAGGCCAGCTTCCCTGGATTGCATCATGGCAGTTTGTTGGCAGACGTCAACCACAAACCATCGTAGGTTGGCAAATTACAATTCAGGCAATTTGTCAACTATGGGACGACCTCTCCAAAAATTACAATTTTGAATACCTGTTAACACGCAGGCTTCAACAGGATCCTCTGGAGAACATATTTGGCCACATTAGGCAAAAACAGGGTTGCAACACCAACCCCAATGTAGCACAATTTATTTGTGGCCTGAAGCACATCTGTATAAGAAAACTCTTGAAGCTGTCAGAATACGGAAATGTCAAGGATGATCAATGTGACCTCCTCCAGGAGCAGCTCTCGGAATTCTCCCTCACCAGTGCGTCTTGTGGATAATGAGGAGTGTGCACAGCCACAGCCTGACGACTTCCCCGCTCTAGACGATCTCTCTGAACTTGCGACCAACATTCACTTCCATATTATCGATGACTCCACTGCATATTATGTAGCTGGTTTTCTCATCAAGCACTTCCTTCGGAATGCATGTGACGCTTGCCGTTGCCCACAGTTACTGAAAGACGACAGTGAGACGCTTAAGGGTACCCACGAGTATTTCACAATGCTAAAAGCATACCACGTCTCCAGAAAACTTTTTGGGAATCTCACTGTGCCATCAGAAGCAGCTTTTGCATATTTACAACAACTTGAATCTCACTTTCTTGCCATAATTGAGGCCACTGCACATCACCTGAAAGCGTGCGATGTTTTGTATATCACCATCTGTCAAGTGTTGGCGATTTTCATTTCTTCTCTGCTGGGTGTCGCGCGAAGTTTCTGAAAGTGTTTTGCCGGGTTCGTTTATGTTGGCATGTGCGTTTTGTGAACTGAAACTTAGATAGGGTTAGGTTCCAGTCTTCAATATCAGGCATACAGCTTGGCAAGTTCATAGGTCAGCGATTAGCGGCCAGCACACTTCAGCCAGCACACTGCACCTTTGCCTTCCTGCTATATTGTGTCATGTGGTTTCTGTGCGCTCTTTTTTTCTATGCATTAATTCGGTTAACCCCAGGCGTGATTCGCGACTTCATTGCTGTGTATACGTCACTTCTTCATTCTTCATCAGCATTGTGCGCTGTGTTTTTGCCATTGATCCTTACTTACCCACTGGCCCGGTGTGTCATACTTCACCAGATTCTCGGCTTCTGCCAACTCTAGCGATGTGTGCGTTGCCTGTGTTCTCTCTGTATTTGTTACAATATTTGTTACAACTTATTTGTAAGGCGAGATGCATTTGTTGTCTACCTCTGTCATATTGTGCTTTTTATATTCTCATACTCTACCTTGCCTTTGAATAAAACATTGCGGATACTCTCTCTTTGACTTATATATACATTGATCACTTGTTCAAAAAGAAAAACACAAGTGCGATGAATAAAACCGTTGTGAATTATCATTACCTGCATCTCTCTTTATTATAACTTAATCGAAATAAAAATTACGTCACGACCGATTCGCACGAACCACTGAAATAAACAAAACAAGAAATTGCTGAATCAAAGTGACCTACAAAAACTATCCATTTGGGCGATGAATAGTGGTCTAAAATCATGAACTTTCGTCTTAGCCAAACGTCGGTAACGCAAAGTAATTCAAAATTTGCGCCAGTGAAACCGAAACAGGAAGCGCACGCCACTTGCTCTCACAACCACCAGGTGTGCTAGGGTCGATT
The DNA here is from genome assembly GCA_013436015.1 of Rhipicephalus annulatus. Lineage (NCBI taxonomy): Eukaryota > Metazoa > Arthropoda > Arachnida > Ixodida > Ixodidae > Rhipicephalus > Rhipicephalus annulatus. The sequence continues at coordinate 321,567 of WOVY01000982.1, forward strand.
GGGCCGCTGGGGTCTACGGGAGTGTCTACTCTTCACCAGTCTTTTATTTCTCTATGGTGCACGGTCACCGTTGTGGCCGTGTTCGGACAATGTGTTTAACGATTTAGAGCACTTGATACTCTACTACGGGAGAGCGTAGAGCCGTCCCAGGCAAGAATGCAAGAAAGTACAGTGAAGCCAGAATCTCGGTTAACATTGAACGACAGTCGAACGTCACTACACAGACGCGGGCTTGTGTCGCTGGGTTAAAAAAACACACATTAACTTTCTGGCAAGATTTGTGGCACATTTTGGCGTCAGTTTTCTGTTAAATACAATGTTTTCGTAAGATACGTCAAACTTTTATTTTGCAATATGTCCATAGTTCACATTAGCAGAGAGCAAATACCTGCGTATGAAACGAAAAACATCTGGCCTGACTCCCTAGCAAGGTTAGGAAAAGGCACACCATGGTTCATTGGTTGGAGCTTTCGCTTCCGCTGCCCATATACATGATATTACACGGAAGAGTAGAATGACACACATTTTTATGGCGCACTTTCTCGGACTTAGCACTGTTGGTGATAATAAGGGGGGGGGGGGGGTCTAATCGTTGTTGGTACGCGGGCTGATGGAATTGAGGTATAGGCTCTATCTAACAGCAAATCCCCTTTCTGATCTTAAAGCGTCAATCAATACACGATAATATATATGGCAGACAGTGTCCAAGTTGATTATTGTTCATTAGTTTCCTATTTATAATAATAAACCTACCGAGAACAAAGTTTTCATCGAAGTGCGAGGCCACGTAAACCAAGTTACAAGTTGCGAGACGATTTAGACTCGAAGAAAAAGTTTTGAAGAAACCCGACGTTTCGAAACCGACTTGGTTCCTCAGGGGTGACTACGGGGACTACGTAGCAGCGGCGTCTTCAAAGCACTTGCGGGGCGGTTAATGACCCCCCTCTCTCTCTCGAATGCCGTGGAGCGCTGTATATACGCTAGGGGAACGGTTCTGAGAGAGTGGTTGAGTTTATGGGTTATCCTGTGTGTGGATATATATATATATATATATATATATATATATATATATATATATATATATATATATATATATATATATATATATATATATGCATTCCCACGTTTAAATTCACATATAAACTCAATGAAGTGGCTGGCGCGCCAGCCGCCGTGATAGCATAATGGTTAGAGCATCGAACGCGTAATTCGAAGGCCGTAGGTTCGATTCCTGCTCACGGCAAGTTATATTTTAACACACTTTTCTTTCTTCTTATTTATATTACAACGATTCTATTAACTTTACCCTTACATTCCTTGGCATTATTGTCTATATATATATATATATATATATATATATATATATATATATATATATATATATATATATATATGTGTGTGTGTGTGTGTGTGTGTGTGTGTGTGTCTTTTGGGAGAATTATCACGTTTGATTCCGTAAAGGTTCAGCACGGCGTCTCGCAGGTGACGGAAGTATGTGAGGTGGCGTTTCAGGTCTTGTGGCAGGTGATGATATTCCAGTACCTCTTACATGAACTCTTAGATCCAGATGCCGTTGTGATACAACGCTATCGCAAACTCTTCGAACCAGGACTCTAGACGAGAGGTCCGAAATGGTGGCAGTGGCGAGTCGAATTGGGGCTGCCAAGCTTGCGCTCACTGCAACATGGCCGAGGAGCTTGGTGGCAGTAGTGCAGCTCTGCTCGCCTGTCCAGCGTCCGTGGTCAGCAATTGTAGGCGTCGATTGTCACCCTGCTGGCGTCGATTGTCATTCAGGCATCTCTTTTCCTTCGCTCCTGCGGCGTAAGCCTACAAGTATATATCCACATATTTCATGAAATTATACATACTCATTGATGCGATGAAAATCAGTTTAAGAAAAGTAAGCACGACGACTTTCACAGTAATAAAATGGATCAGGCTTCGTTCGGCTACGCAGGTTTATGCGAGTGAAAGCTGGTTAACTTGAGTATGCTTGTTTATCCTAGTAGTCGAAGCGCAGTTCGGATGATATGACTAGTCGAACGTGTAGTCCTGCATGCATTCACTATCTGCGTTTCATCGGTTTCCGAATCCGCCACCGCATTCGTCACCAAAAACGCCAAACCCGTAAACCATCCACAGGCGCTCTCATTCGCGTCTTCCTTTTCTGGCAGATGTTCGCGTTCCTGCACGTTAAGTTAACCACCTTGGTCGCTGAGGAAAGACATTTGAAGAGGTAGACAGACGAGCGGACTAACGCGTTCCTTGTAAACTCTTGTAGTCTTGCACAGTTGCAACACAACTAAATTTTGTGCGGCTTATCATGGGGGTATTCATACTTCCCTTCAATGACACGCGGAACCACACCGAAACTCGCTCAACAATGGTAAAAAGAATTTCGCTTTAATGATATATAAAGCGGCACATTTACTGTTCGGGTCCGTCCGTCCTTCTGTTGGTATGTCGGTCCTGAACGGTGCAGCGTATGTGCACAAAGCAAGTCGGTTTGTTCCCCATAACTCGAATATGCCCTATGGGAGACTGATGCTTCGTCGTTAAGTTATCGTCCTTTTCTTTCATAACCACCAACAAAGATGATTTGATATCGTGAACTCAGTTTTTATGTAGTGCTTGTAGACAAATTGTCTCAGGACTTCGTATATGTGCTACGTGCCCTGCATGAATTTCCGCCTGATTGCTTTATTGTAGGCCCACTTCGAGGACACAAGCTTCCAGTAGAGGAGGCAGGACGGTTTGAAGAAATTAAGGACAGGTGCTGTTTGGATGCCGTTTGTAATGAAATCTGACTTGTAAAAACTTGGTTTCTCCCTCATTGCTCCCCTTTGCATTTCTTCTAGTCTAATAAACAGGTTTGGGATCGGAGGGGGGGCGGGGTTGGAGTAATATGATTGAGTTTCCTACTATTTTCGGGTAATGCTTACAGCTTGTAAGGTTTTTTAAGCAGTCCATTGTAGATTTCGTTTGCAGGAACTAAACTTGCTGCAGAAAATAATATTACGCATGAAAACAATATTTAGCGTATGGGAAACAGGCTAGCGGACTTATTTCATTTACAGAGAACATCGCGAGCTTCCTGGTTGTTTGATCTGCCTTCACTGTCGCTATTGATACCGTCATATACTACAGCACGGTCTCGAACCTTGCACTAGAAGGCCTGTGAGGTGTCTGCAGTGGTAAGGTGAATTTGCTTCAGGAATGCCGTGCAGACATTGAAGTCCGTTCAGAGTGACATCGAGCTTCCCCCCTCGCAGATATAGGCTCCTTAAGTATCCTCACTTCGCTAACAATGTGGTGGGTCTACCAGGCGGGAAAAATGAACTGTTTTAAGGGTATTTTATACAAACTGAAGTCACGAACGCGTTTTTACAGTTCTAGAAAACGGTGGCTAACTTCAGAAAACAACCCTTCAGCTTGCAGAACTAGCTATATGTAAAAAAACCACATCCTTCTCGGTGAAACCCACACTGTCTACACCTACGCTAACACGGTAACGTCAAATCTGAGAAATAGCGCGTGTGCGGTAAGCGCTATGAGTAACGTACGGATCTGCGCATTCGCACTTCGGTCCTGCTATCACGGTACGCCCGGTATCCCGTTAAGCCCGGTCAGCGTCTCAAAAGGCGCTGGCATAGCATTCTAACTGTTTAATGCCTTTGCACGCTCGTAAGTCACTTTTATTCTATTTAACGTATAATATTCTTCAGTGAGCCCAAAATAAAAAGAATTCGGCAGATCCCACGTACCTGGAAATCGACGTATGCGAAGCATGCGGAGGGAAGGTGACCGTGTTGCATTTTTTTTATTGTGTGGCACGTCATGAAATGACGCTAAATATATGTACTAATGTTGCACGCACAGAGATATGTTGAAGAGTTGCAGATGTTTATATAACCAGTTATTTGCACTTGCGCGACGATGCCAACTGGAACATGCGTATTAGCGACGACAAAAGCTGATATGAAGCGCTGATGCTCGCGAAGATGCTGGCCCTGAACACTGCCACATAAATCAACTTCAGCACATGGCAACTAACCACAATTGACGTTCACCCGACGTGACGAATGTATGAAAGGAGCACGTGTGTAGTGTTTATAAAATTGGGTAGGCAGCACTGCAACCACTATTGACGTTTCACGAAGATTTACGTCTATTTGAAAAGTAGTTCCGAGACCTGGCGTAGCTCTGAGGTAAAATGCTTCATTGCCACACAGAATGCTTGGGTTCAATTCCAGCTGGGACCCTGACCATTATTCTTTGTATTTGTCAGGTTGACGCTACCGATTTCGGTTATTTCTTTACGCTCGCAAGTTAAAATTGCCCAGGTGTGTTTTCGTCGTTCCTGGGTAGATACTAAGTGTGAATCACCTGTGGCACATACCCGCATACTAGCGGCACATACCCGCTCATGGGTATGTGCCACTGTCTGGCGGGACGTGTTTGACGACGTACGTGATGGGATTGTGACAATATTGAGGTCTTGAGCAGCGCGTCGTATTCGTCAAACTATCTTACCCTCCCATGCTAATTTTGGTTCACGCCAAGTTAAGGAAGTGATAACGAGAGCATCCAAACGTAAGCGGCTAGATAGATAGATAGATAGACAGATAGATAGATAGATAGAAAGATAGATAGATAGATACGCTCATTGTCGCCGAAGTTTGCTAAGAAATGCTTCCCATTTAAAAAAGCATAGTTTTGTGCATTGCATTGTTATGGAGCGCCGCATACCGCCAACACACTCGCGCTCGACCAGAGAAGCGGAATGGTTAAAGCGATGAAACCTGCAGTTACGACTACATTCCACGGCTCTCTTGCTACTAACTTTTCTCGTGCCCTTCACCGGTACCTTCAGAAAAGCGTCGTTGTTCGACGAATTTTCGCAATTTGCACGTTTCAAAAGGCATACGTGTGTATTCTTTTCGAAATTCTTGTTTTGATTGCACTGATGAAACCTGCAACATCTGTGTGCAGTGAATTGCGCACGCTTAGAGCCTGAGCATGGCTGTGACACAAGCGCTACTTAATGGGAAGTTAAATACGTGTGTTCTGTTGAAGAATCAACTCCATGTTGCTGACAGCACGAGTAATGACGACCGCGTAATACGTTTGCAAACAATAGGCACGGCAAATATTCGGTTCCATGCAGCCACTATGGCGCGCCACTCGCTAGCGGCCTACTACAGCGGCAAATCCGTCAGGCAGGCCCGGTACGAATCAACCCAGGCTAGTACCGTTCAGTTCCAACGCCAATTCTAGTTCGCGCAGTTTTCTGTAACAAGCACAAGATAACGCAAGGCATCGTCGATGCACGCTCAGTCAATTGATACCACCACCCGTGTTCTCTGGCCACTCTTCGCACTGCGGCAAAAAATGAGTGAGCGAACAACCACGAGTTCATCCGGTGAAAGCTGCACAGGGCCTACGTCCCATCTATCAGCATCCTATCTTTATTTTATTCGAAAAACTGCCCTTTGGCTTAAGAAACATATATGAAAACGTCAGAGGCTCATCACCATGTACGAAGGAAACAACTGAGGAGCATGGAGGAAGTTTTTCTTTCCTCTGTGCCTCGAATCCTCCATGCTGTGGAGATCTCTGACGTCACTCGTTGTGAAACAGTGGTAGTGGTTTGAAGAGGAAGAAGGCACCTATAATGTTTGCCACCCGGTTGGGAGCACGACGGCCACACCGGATGGTGGCCATATTGACTGAGAAAATTATTCTCTGTTATTTATATCCGAATAAGAAGCAGAAGGCGCGGCTCTCTCTACGGCGCGAAAACAACATGCGCAGTACGTGCGTCGTGGAGAACCAAAACCATCGGAACGGGGCTCAACATGCAGGGGCCAGCACGACACTGTTGGCGAATTCATTACGTCCGAGTTTTAACAACGAGTAACAACTCACCGACAATGACAGAAGTCCAAGAAAACGCTTACTAGATTCGACAACTGCTGGTGTGGTGTGTATATTTTTGACGTCATTAGTTTACGCACTGTACAGACAACACGATCAGGCGTGCGCGGCCCTCTACGATTGCATTTCGTCTCTCACGCGGCAACGGTGTCAAAATAAGTTATCCTATTACACGGTGCACGCAGCCGACTTGGCGCCCGTGTCCGTATTCCACGTAAAACTCACTGGCGTCCGCATTGTGCAACCGTGGTTACTTTCAGCATGACACTTGAACATAGTTGTTCTAATGCCGAGAGAACAATGCTGCAGGCGAGCATAGCAAGCAAAACTGAAAAAGGTGTTTTAATACACAGGTGCAAGTTGTTACTGTAGACATATATCGAACACGAAATTACGTATGTGCACATGGTCCTCGTTGCGTCTTGCTGGGCACAAAAGTTTCGTCCATTGTCAAAAGCAGGAACACAACACAATCGTCACTGACCTGCAAGGTGTTCGTTGTGGTTCCGTTTTGTCGTAGTACCTAAATGTAATTTTGCGGAACACTTCAAATATTCATATACTTCATCTGCGCCATCCGGTCCATACGGTACATGGATATATGCGCTCGTACTACACCCTGTTGAGGCTCCGTGGCTAACAAAAGGTTTTGTAAACGCTGCTAGGATTACAACAACTGGAGCGCCAGGCCCATAGGAGCGCATAGGGCCCATAGGAGCACCAGGCCCATAGCGCCGAATTTTATTCGAAGGATCGAGGGGGGGAGGGGGAACGCACTTGTTGAAGGTCTCGAAAAGCGCCTACTTTCATGATCTATGCTCGCTAAAACACAACTACAAAACTCTTTTTTATACATTCTCGTAAACAAATTATTCTCAGTTACTGCTTACGTGACAACGGACCCAACACTAGGTGCGCTGTGCAACTGGGGGGAGTAATGCCCCTCTATTTCTGTACAAGTACTGTCATCTCCTGTCTCCTTCGCTGTCTCTTCTCCTAAACTCTTGTTTCTTTTTTGATACTTTTAATACCTGCCGCGAAGAAGTCGACAGTTACGCATCCTCGGAAGTACTATATATAGGTAAAGCTTTCCAGTATAGGGCCGATAGTTCCATGCAGCACGGTCATTGACAGGCTCATCGCACTCGTACATATACAATAGACAGGGACATTTAGCATGGCACTAAGGCGAAAAAAAAGCTAAATATAAAGACGTAAAAGCGCACCTTATCTTCACTGAGTGCAGTCGCCCAATCGGAGGTTCAGGCTTAGGCTGCGACATCTTCAACCGCCCGTGGACGCACGTTTAAACTTCGCTGGTTAACCATTTATGAGGAGTGCTTGAGCAGTAATTCTTAATAGCTAAATCTCCATCATTGCAATTACTTCTGAGCCTGTGATGTATACTTCAGCTACTTAATGAATTACGGCAACAAGTCTATCAAGCCACCTTCTGGCGAATGCCCCGATTTTAACTTCCAAAGAGACGGCACCGGTGTAAGCTGCAATTTCACGGAGCTACAGCCGTACAGTGCATTAGGGCGATAGCTTCAAATGTCTCATCAAAAGCGAAAATTGATCGCCAGTGGCATTCGGCATCTTCTCGCGTCGGCAGCGTGAACACAAGTGATGCAATAAATCATCATTACGTGAAAACGTCGTCATATGATGAAGGATATCATAAATGTTTGTGACGTATCAGAATAGCACATAACTTGACGGCATCATATAACATCTTCGCTTGGTTGAAATGAGCCGATCGTGAGGGCAGTGTATAACCAGCTGAAGGGCAGAAAGCTAGCTTTTGTCTCTAATCTTTGAGGCAGTAAGAAAACCACGTAGGGCGCAGGGGGGGGGGGGGAAGAAAACAGTCTGAGTCAGTGCATTGAATCGGAAGAAAACGATAATAGTTTTTTGCCTTTCTGTCATTTCATGTGAATCCATAAAGGGACCAGCGAGTTTTTTTTTTCAAGTAATGAGAAATATAAAAAAAAGACAATCTGATTTCTTTCCGTCAGACATCCGGAGTGGTACACAGCAGTATTATGTGCTGAGGCATTCAAATGATGAGTTTGCACTAGCTTGAAAGGAAAAATAAAACGCGAAGGCTATAAACCGCGAACGCATATACAGAACCGGTAGCACGGTCTGACAGAGCCCGGGGAAAACATCACGCCGCTATGTTCGTGTCACTTTTTATTCCCCCTGTACCCAAGAAAGTCGCCCAGGAACACGACTGCAAGTTAACTCGCATGAAAACACGAATTCACGAGCCTCCTAATACGCGCGGCCGTACACTGCCAGCTTCCCGTAGTCTACTCGCGCAGCTCCGCCATGCGGAGGCGGAGCGCGCTCGACGTCCCGAAGATAGCGTTCGCCCAGGCACTGCGAAAAAATTGGAGGAGGCACACTATAGCGTACTAATCTGGTACACTATACTTTATGCCTTCGCCTCAATCGACTAGAAGCCGAAAGTCACCTTATTCTTCTCTCAGTCGATGTTTTACTCCTCTCCTGCCCTCCACCGAAAGCTTTCCTCACGTAACGTGGTTTCACACTGCCTTCGTGATCGGCCCACCTATGACCGGGCGATGATGCCATGTGATGACGTCACACAATTGTGCAGTCTGTGAAGTTATTATGACGTCGTCTGGGGATGGTTATATTGGGCTTGTTAAGTTAGCGCGCTCCAATTTCTGAAGAAGCACACCCGAGTGCGCTCGGGTGCGGCAACTGCCACGGAGTGCTTCGGAGCTTAACGGAACCACGATTTCCGCCGACTACCTTTAGGGGCCCTACAGCGCGGCGGCGGCGGTGTGGCGTTTGGCGAAAGTAGGAGAGAGTGAGGAAAGAAGCTCCAGAAGTCACACTAGGCGCACGCTCTCGTGCACCGTCTTGGGCTGTGTCCCAATTCTTTGACAGCACGTATACAGTCTACTACGCAGACTGCTTAGAAGACAGCACCGAGCCCATGCTGTCCGAGAGTGGGAACACTTCTGAACGGCTTTTACGCGACGATGCGCCACCTCGCGTCTAGAAGAAAAGGCTAAAATAAACAAACGTAACAGTTGTATTTTCTGGCTTATTTCGTCTTGAAATCAAAAACAAATAAATGTTACTCGCATTGAGCGTCTGGGAAAGCATCAGCTTGTGTGCAGATGACCATTTCGGCGAGATCTGAACGATTCGCTGAGTTGCCACCTTGTTTAGACAGCAAAGTAGCCTGCATCGCATTTGTCTACGATGTGGTCTTCTCGGAACTGTCTATTTTGCCGGCTACGTGAAAATTGAAATCAGACTTAAGATGGCCGACGTTTATTTAGCTGTCTATTTAGCCGTATACGGTGAGTATTGGAAGACTCAAAGTCGGTTATTACGCACCGGAAGTTGCTTTTTAACCGTCAAGTTTACAGGAGCGCACTCCGCCGTCTAGAGCGCGCTGGAGCTGCTCAAGTTAACGCGCCCGTTGCATCTCTGGTGTAGGCGCCGACGCCGAGAGACGCCAACGGTCGATTTTTTCTTCATATCTAACTTTCGCCTTAACGAAAATTCGGTAGATCCCACATACTTGGGATTCGATGTTATGCGAAGGATGCGGAGGCAATTTTTTTTATTGAGCGACACGCCATGAAATGACGCTAAATATATGTACAAACGTTGCACGCACAGATGTATGCTTGCACGCACAGAGTTGCAGATGCTTATATATAACCAGTTTTTTGCACTTGCGCAGCGATGCCAACTGGAACATGCGTTCTAGCGACACCAGAATCTGATATGAAGCGGGGATGCTCACGAGGATGCTGGACACTGCTACATAAATAACTTCGGTGCATGGCAACTAAACACAATTGACGGTAACCCGACGTGACGAATGTATGAAAAAAGCACGTGTGTAGTGTTTATAAAATTGGGTAGGCATCACTGCAATCACTATTGACGTTACGTGAACATTAGAATCTATTGGAAAAGCATATCTGAGGCTTGGTGTAGCTCTGTGGAAAATGCTCTGTGGAAAATTCGTACGAACGCCAATGTCCACGCCGCTCCAAGCGTAGCATGTTGCAGCTACTTGAGTGCCGACAAGGCGTGCCTTGCGACAGCGGAATGCATGTTTTAGAGAGACCACAGGTCGTGCACTGCGAATGGTCGTGATGCTGCCCCTCATGTCTTCACAAGAAAGCGGGGGTAATGTGGAATAGCTGTCCATGACACTGGCTGGTACCTGCTTTCTGGATTGGTGACAGGACGTGTGACCTTGCTCCTCAGACAGGTGAGAGGAAATGTTCGCGGGCACGTCTGGAAAACCCTGTCTAACCATTGAGGTGTAGGAGGAGAACTCGCGGTCGGGCTGACAGCCTACGAGTGTTTAAGCAGCCGGAACCAGTGTGTTGGGAACACTGATGGCATGAGGCGTGACAGCGGGCTCTCACTCCATTGTGGGCGTCGCGTCACAGGATGAAAACCTGGCGATAACTACACACATGAGCCGCGATTTAGCGACGATCGATACTCGCTTTGTACGAAATTTGTGGTCGTTTCAAGAGAGCAACGAGAATAAACAAATTCCTACAGAGCACATAGCACAACCAACGTGAACCAGCGGGAATGTGGTGCGGCAATCGATGATGACAGTGCACGGTCACCGTTGTGGCCATGTTCGGACAATGTGTTTAACGATTTAGAGCACTTGGTACTCTACTACGGGAGAGCGTAGAGCCGTCCCACCATAAAAGAATTGAGCAGGATTTACAGTGATTCGGAATCAAGGTTAGCAGTGAAAAGCATTCGAACGTCACCCCACAGAAACGGGCTTGTGTCGCTGGTTTAAAAAAACACACATTAATTTTCTGGCAAGATTTGTGGCACATTTTGGCGTCAGTTTTCTGCCAAATACAATGTTTTGGTGAGATACGTCAAACTTTTATTTTGCAATATGTCCATTGTTCACATTAGCAGAGAGCGAATACCTGCATATGAAACGAAAAACAACTGGCCTGACTCCCTTGCGGAGGTTAGCAACAGGCACACCATGGTTCTTTGGTTGGAGCTCTTGCTCCCGCTGCCCATACATGATATTACACGGAAGAGTAGAATGACACACTTTTTTATGGCGCACTTTCTCGGACTTAGCACTGTCGGTGATATTAAGGGGGGGGGGGGGTCTAATTGTTGTTGGTACACGGGCTGATGGAATTGAGGTATAGGCTCTATCTAACAGCAAATCCCCTTTCTGATCTTAAATCGTCAATCAATACACGATAATATATATGGCAGACAGTGTCCAAGTTGATTATTGTTCATTAGTTTCCTATTTATAATAATAAACCTACCGAGAACAAAGTTTTCGTCGAAGTGCGAGGCCACGTAAACCAAGTTTCAAGTTGGGAGACGATTTAGACTCCACGAAAACGTTTTGAAGAAACCCGACGTTTCGAAACCGGGGACTACGTAGCAGCGGTGTCTTCAAAGCACTTGCGGGGTGGTTAATGACCCCCCCCCCCCCTCTCTCTCTCGTTTTGCCGTGGAGCGCTGTATACGCTAGGGGAACGGTTCCGAGCGAGACAGTGGTTGAGTTTATGGGTTATCCTGTGTGTGGATATATATATATATATATATATATATATATATATATATATATATATATATATATATATATGCATTCCCACGTTTAAATTCACATATAAGCTCAATAAAGTGGCTGGCGCGCCAGCCGCCGTGATAGCTTAATGGTTAGAGCATCGAACGCGTAATTCGAAGGTCGTAGGTTCGATTCCTGCTCACGGCAAGTTATATTTTTACCCACTTTTCTTTCTTTCTATTTACATTACATTGGTTCTAATCAATTTACCCTTACATTCCTTGGCATTATTGTCTGTTAGATCTCATTATTATTGTGTTAAAACACTGAAAAACCAGCCCTTAGGTATACACTTATTTCCCTTATAGATGTATATATATATATATATATATATATATATATATATATATATATATATATATATATATATATATATATATATATATATATATATATATGTCTCTTTTGGGAGAATTATCACGTTTGATGCCGTAAAAAACTTCAGCACGGCGCCTCGCAGGTCACGGAAGTATGTGAGGCGGCGTTTCAGGTCTTGTGGCAGGTGATGATATTCCAGTACCTCTTACATGAACTCTTAGATCCAGATGCCGTTGTGATGCAAGGCCACCGCAAACTCTTCGAACCACGACTCTAGGCGAGAGGTCCGAAATGGTGGCAGTGGCGAGTCGAATTGGGGCTGCCAGGCTTGCGCTCACTGGAACATGGCCGAGGAGCTTGGTGGCAGTAGTGCAGCGCTGGTCGCCTGTCCAGCGTCCGTGGTCAGCAATTGTAGGCGTCTATTGTCACCCTGCTGGCGTCGATTCTCATTCAGGCATCTCTTTCATTCGCTCCTGTGGCGTAAGCCTACAAGTATATATCCGCATATTTCGTGAAACTATACATACTCATTGATGCAATGAAAATCAGTTTAAAAAAGTAAGCACGACGACTTGCACAGTAATAAAATGGATCAGGCTTCGTTCGGCTACGCAGGTTTATGCGAGTGAAAGCTGGTTAACTTGAGTATGCTTGTTTATCCTAGTAGTCGAAGCGCAGTTCGGATGATATGACTAGTCGAACGAGTAGTCCTGCATGCATTCACTATCTTCGTTTCATCGGTTTCCGAATCCGTAACCACATTCGTCCCCGAAAACGCCAAACCCGTAAACCATCAACAGGTGCTCTCATTCGCGTCTTCCTTTGCTGGCAGATGTTCGCGTTCCTGCACGTTAAGTTAACCGCCTTGGTCGCTGAGGAAAGACATTTGAAGAAGTAGACAGACTAGCGGACGAACGCGTTCCCTGTAGACTCTTGTTGTCTTGCACGGTTGCAACACAACTAAATTTTGTGCGGCTTATCATGGGGGTATTCATACTGCTCTTCAATGACACGCAGAACAACACCGAAACTCGCTCAACAAAGCTAAAAAGAATTACGCTTTAATGATATATAATGCGGCACTTTTACTGTTCGGGTCCGTCCGTCCTTCTGTTGGTATGTCGGTCCTGAACGGTGCAGTGTATGTGCACAAAGCAAGTCGGTTTGTTCCCCATAACTCAAATGTGCCCTATGGGAGAATGGTGCTGCGTCGTTAAGTTATCGTCCTTTTCTTTCATAACCACCAACAAAGATGATTTGATATCGTGAACTCAGTTTTTATGTAGTGCTTGTAGACAAATTGTCTATGGACTCCGTATATGTGCTAGGTGCCCTGCATGACTTTCCGCCCGATTGCTTTATTGTAGGCCCACTTCAAGGACACAAGCTTCCAGTAGAGGAGGCAGGACGGTTGGAAGAAATTAAGGACAGGTGCTGTTTGGATGCCGTTTGTAATAAAATCTGACTTGTAAAAACTTGGTTTGTCCCTTATTGCTCCCCTTTGCTTTTCTTCTAGCCTAATAAACAGGTTTGGGATCGGAGGGCGGGGGGGGGTGAAGTAATATGATTGAGTTTCCTACTATTTTCTGGTAATGCTTACAGCTTGTAAGGTTTTTTAAGCAGTCCATTGTAGATATTCGTTTGCAGGAACTAAACTTGCTGCAGAAAATAATATTACGCACAAAAACAATATTTAGCGTATGAGAAACAGGCTAGCGGACTTATTTAGTTTACCGAGAACATCGCGAGTTTCCCGGTTGTTTGATCTGCCTTCACTGTCGTTATTGATACCGTCATATACTACAGCACGGTCTCGAACCTTGCACTAGAAGGCCTGTGAGGTGTCTGCAGTGATAAGGTGAATTTGCTTCAGGAATGCCGCGCAGACATTGAAGTGCGTTCAGAGTGACATCGAGGTTCCCCCCTCGCAGATATAGGCTCCTTAAGTATCCTCACTTCGCTAACAATGTGGTGGGTCTACCAGGCGGGAAAAATGAACTGTTTTAATGGTATTGTATACAAACTCAAGTCATTAACGCGTTTTTTGCAGTTCCATAAAACGGCGGCTAACTTCAGAAAACAACCCTTCAGCTTGAAGAACTCTATATATATATATAAAAAAACCACATCCTTCTCGGCGAAACCCACACTGTCTTCAATGTAAATAAGCGCGAGAGAAGCGATGCGGGCTTGTTGGTAGCTCATCTTCAGTAAGTGTCCTTGTAGCGCACGTAAACTACAGGAAGAAATGAGGACACATGCAGACAGATAGAGCGTTAACTTCAAACATTGTTTATTCTCAGAAACCAGAGAACATTTATGCACTTGTCTGTTGAGACACAGTCATGCATGTGAGCACGTGAATAAAGGGACAACATAAAAAGTATACACATGCATATAAGTACAGCCGTACATGTACACACAGAAAATTTCATGTCTTACGCAGATACGTTAACTCTTTTTCTGACAAAGCTATCGATGGCTGGCTGACACACATATCTCCAACTGCTGCAGTCTGCTCAGCTTCTATTATAAGACTAGTCATTTCGCATTTGATTGATTGATTGATTGATTGATTGATTTGTGGGGTTTAACGTCCCAAAACCACCATATGATTATGAGAGGCGCCGTAGTGGAGGGCTCCGGAAATTTCGACCACCTGGAGTTCTTTAACGTGCACCCAAATCTGAGTACACGGGCCTACAACATTTCCGCCTCCATCGGAAATGCAGCCGCCAAAGCCGGGATTTGATCCCGCGACCTGTGGGTCAGCATTTCACATTTGCTTCTAGCTATCACTTTCGTGTTTTCAAAGATAGGGGAACATTGTTGCTGTTTACAATATTGCGCAAGGAAACCATCACTGGCAATTTTTCAACTTTATTTTGTGCTCACGCAACCTATGCCCTACGTACCATTTTCCACAAGTAAAGGAAGGGGCGTAGATGCCTGATGTCACAAATTCGACAAACTTATTTCTGTGTTTTATTTGGCAGTTGGTAACACACTTATTCCCTGGTTTTGACGGTCCGCAAAAACTGATAAGCATATTAGGCGCTGAGAAACCATCAATTTCGCTGCGCCATGTAATGTTCATCAGGTTGTGCGACAACCGGTGGATATAACGAAGCATTGCCGTTCGTTCTTTCTCTCGTTCACACGTTACTTGCCTCCTTTCCGGGTTACTATCTTTTCGCACTTCACAGAATATTCCTTCAGTGACTGACACTAAAACCTGTCTAGGATAACCGGCATCCTGAAGACGCACAGCTTGCTGGTTGAACGCTTCGTATGTACTGTGAACGCACGATTTTTAAGTGCGTTTGTGAAACACATTTTGACAATTCCTCTCTTACCTAATTTTGAATGGGCTGAGTGATACAATAACGATGGTTTATTTCCCTGGGGCTGTAGCACCAGCATGACAGGTCATCACTGAAAGTAAAATTAACAACCACAAACCTAATACTTCATTGCATGGGAACCTCGAATGTAACTTCTAGTGGACAAATGCACTCGCGTATGGGAGTAAAAACATTGGGACACTCTGCGTCAAAGTCATCTGATAAAGAAACAACAAATACTAAAAAGTCATCAACAAATCTAAAGGCGACCAGTACCTGTTAATCAGCAACAAGGTTTGTGTCGCCAGAGGAATAGCCGAGCTGCAAGGAGGGAAATCTATAGTGATGCTTTCGAGCTTCAGTACCAAATACAAGCACGTGAGAAAAAGCACCAAGGTTGCCTACATTGAAGACATAGCGAGAGAGAAGAGAGACGACGTCGAAGGCGGCTGATCTCGCCGCTTTATTCCATGCCTGAAGCGGAGCCGCGGCGGCTGTCCACGTCCGACCCACCAAGTGCGCTAGCTTGTTCTAATCCTCGCGCGAGAGGCGCGAGAGGCGCGGCGCGGTGATCGAGAAATGATGATGATGATGATGATGATGATGATGATGGTAATGATGATGATGATCATGCACTACAGGGCTCCCCCTCCTACCGATTTGCGCGATTTGAAGTGTATATAACAAAGAAAGAGAAATAGACTATAATCCGCAAGATGTCCATTTGGGAAGTCCAGTTTGGACTTCCCAAACGGACGCCTTGTGTTTGGGTGACACTGGGAGTTCCGCAGTGGACGAAGAAGTAAGTGTTCGGTCGCTGTGTTTGCACACAAGTAGGTGACAGGATTACCAGCTGGGACCAGCTGGGAGTGCACAGGGTGTCGCGAGTGAGCATTGCAGGCAGAGGTGCGTTCAGGGTGAGATGAGGGCGGGTGTACAAAACCCAATTTGGCCCCTGCACGCGAAGCAATTAGAAGTGGCGTAGCGAACTTTGGCAGATCACCCATCGACAAGCAACGGCTTTGATGGAGCTTTTCCGGGCGTGCACAGCACTGGCGCCGATGTCGGTACACAGGTGTCAGGACTTCAGCGGCATGTGAATATAAGTGGACTTGACCACACTAACGTTGGCAGTGGGTAAGTAGCATTGTACACGTTGGGTAGAGGTGAATGACATATGTGGCTTGTAAATGGGTGTGGCTGCATTCTAATTACGCGCCAGCTGGCCCATGGTTTCCGTCAAGAACTCAGTAGGAGGCATGTCATGTGATACAGCAGATGCGGACTCTGGAAGAGGCTCAGTGGGCGTACCTTGACTTGGGGAAGCACCTTCAGTAGTCGGAGCACGTGGGTTCGTGCGCAGGTCGGTATGGAAGATGGATGCCTGTATGGCAGGCGTGAGATGTGCGGTCTGCTGTGACATTGGCGGACCAGGTACGTCGTCCTCAGGAGCATCGGTCATACTCGCAGCGTCTCGGAAGTTTGGCCGTGGTTGATGGCTGGAGGCTTTAAATTCGGCTGCGGGAGACCGTGAGGGCGATGCTGGTCGCTTCTGGCAGGACTCGCAGAGCGTTGAGGCTGGTAGAGAGTCCTCTTCGGACATTGGGAATGGTGAAGGTTCCGCGACCGGGAGGTGAATAGCGGGCGGAAGGATGTCTGCGCGAGACTCCGAGGCGTGCGGCCAAGTAGCCGTCGCGGAGTCGGGTAGGGCCACGGTGTCGCGTGCCGCCGATGTTACGGAAGACGTGCAGGTGACAGGCACGTGTGACGAAGCTGCGCACGGGGGCTCTGAGGGAATGTACCTCTCGGAGGGGAAGTCAGTCGCAGTGGGGAGTCGTCTACCTAGTGGTCGTGGTCAGGTGCAGGAGTGAAGTTTCTGCGACTGGATCAGGGGTAGAAATAGCCGAAGCCGGGGTACCGAGGTAGCGGTTAATGGAGGGCTGCTGACCGGTTCGTACCTTGCTCTGCGACGCCTCGGAAACCTGCCAGGTGCAGGTAAACGGAAGCGGGCGGTACGTGTGGCCGTTGCGGGCGAGTACCGCAGTGCAGATGGCATCGTAAGGCTGCGGGCTGGTGCTTGAAGTGGCAGCGAGATGGCGCAGCTCTACTGGAAGGGCATCGAGAAGAATGGCGTCCATCAGCGGCTGGTCCGTGATGCCATTCACCGCAAGAACAGCGTCGAGCTGCATAAACTATACCTTGGCGTGGGTTGATTGCAACGGCGGCGCTGGCAGGCAGAGTCGCGGAAACATGGCAGTCGATGGCGCGTCGAAGGACGCGTTCTCCGGGTCACCACTGTAGCGAGAGAGAAGAGAGACGACGTCGAAGGCGGCCGATCTCGCCACTTTATTCCACTCCTGAAGCGGAGCTGCGGCGGCTGTCCACGTCCGACCCGCCAAGTGCGCTAGCTTGTATTAATGCTCGCGCGACAGGCGCGGCGCGGTAATCGAGAAATGATGATGATGATCATGCACTACAACATACTGGAAGCCAGCAACGCTTTCGCCAATCGCCAAGTCTAGCGAAGCTCCCATGAGTAACCAAACTTGTGAACTGTAGTTTTCCACGTTAACGCAAGCCTTCCGACGCGTAAGCAAAAGCAGATCAGAACTCTGCTCTGACAGTACATGTAGTGTTTTTCATCTTCATCAAAAATTTGACAAACCCCGGTCGCAAAACATCGTATACTAACAGATGAGAGTGTCAGGCCACTCTCTCAGAGCACGTACAGAGTGTCGACGCGAGAACTCGACGTCATAAAAAAGCAAGGCGATGAAATGCTACGTGAAGACATTATCCAGCCCCCTTAGGCGCGCCCGTTGTGTTAGCCAAGAAGAAGGACGGAAACCTACGCTTCTGCGTCGACTATCGCAGCCTGAACAAGCTCACGAAGAAGGACGTGTATCCTCTCCCCCGGATTGACGACGCCCTAAATCGATTTAACACTGTGAGGCACTTTTCTTTTATGGACCTCAAGACCAGCTATTGGCAGATTGAAGTCGACGAGAGAGACCGAGAAAACGACTGCCTTCATTACACCGGACTGCCTGTTCGAGTTCAAGGTCATGCCCTTTGTTCTTTTCTCAGCACCCACCACTTTACAACGCGTTATGGATCCAGTACTCGCCGGCTTGAAGTGGCAGACTTGCCTTGTGTACCTGGACGACGTCGTGGTATTTTTCTCAAACTTTGACGAACACCTCCAGCGCCTTGAAGCTGTACTGCAAGCAATCAAGAACTCCGGTCTCACCCTGAAGGCAGAAAAGTGTCAGTTTACATACAAGGAGCTGTTGTTTCTAGTCCACGTGATCAGCAAGTCTGGTATTTGCCTCGACCCGCACAAAGCAGCTTCCATCGCCACCTTCCCACCACCCACTGACAAGAAGTTCGTGCGTCGATTTGTTGGCCTGTGCGCCGAATACAGGCGGTTCGTCAAAGAAATTCGCCCGCGTTGCAGATCCGCTCACTGACATTACCAAGACCAACATGGAGTTTAAGTGAGAAATGCCGCAGGAGGGAACATTTAAAGAACTGAAACGACGTCTTCAGACGCCTTCGCTACTTGCGTATTTCGATGAATTCGCCCAAACAGAGTGACACACTGACGCAAGCAGTGTAGGAATCGGCGCCATTCTTGTGCAGAGGACAAACGTACTGGAAAGAGTCATCAGTTATGCTAGCCGGTCGCTATAAAAGGCAGAGGCGCACTATTCTACAACAGAAAAAGAATGTTTTGCAATAATCTGGGCTACATCAAAGTTCCACCACTAGAATTTGCAGCAGCCCCTTTAAAGTATTGAGCAACCACCATGCCTTGCGTTGGCTACCTAACTTGAAAGACACTTCAGGTCGCCTAGCACAGTGAAGCCTGAGACTTCAGGAATTCCACGTTACCGTCGTTTACAAGTCTAGAAGAAAACACTCCGACGCTGACTGCCTGTCTCGTGGCCGCGTCGAACCACCGCCAAAGGACGACCCGGAAAGTGACTGCTTTTTAGGAACCATATGTGCCCACGACTTCACCGATCGAGATCAAGCTGACCCGGAACTAAGGAGCCTTGTAGAATACTTGGAAGGCAAGGTCGCCGTTGTCCTAAAAGTTTTCAAATTAGAGGTTGGGTCGTTTTTCTTGCCGAACAGCGTTCTCTGGAAGAAAAGCTTCTCGCCACTTAGTGCCAACTACCTCGTCGTAGAACCTTCAGCGTTACGTCCAAAAGTTTTGGATGTTCTATACGACGAACCGATGGCTGGACACTTTGATATTTCCGGTACGCTGGCAAGAATACAGGAGAAGTACTACTGGCCACGCCTTTCCGCCGATGTCATCCATTATGTGAAGACATGCCGGTACTGCCAACGACGAAAGACATCGCCGACCAGGCCAGCCGGACTTCTTCAGCCCATCGAGCCACCTCACTGGGCGTTCAAGCGAATCGGCATGGGCTTACTGGAGCTGCGCCCGACGTCGAATTCTGGGAACAAATGGATCGCCATAGCCACCGACTACCTCACGCACTAAGCCGAGACAAGGACCTTGCCCAAAGGCAGTGCCACCGAGGTAGCAAATTTCTTCATCAAGAACATCGTCCTGCGGCACGGAGCTTCACAGGTTCTCATTACTGACAGAAATACAGCATTTACGGCCGACCTAACTCAGGCGACCCTAAGGCACAGCCAGACAAGTCCCCACCAACCATCCAGAGACCAATGGCCTCACCAAGCGTCCCCAAGTAATCATGAATATCTGGTAGGCATACGACGGAACGTACATTTCGGATATTCCGGACATCCATCAGATGCCCATCGATGTGTAGTGCACGTACGATGGACGTACAGTCATCGGAATTTGTACTTTCGCTCGACATCCATCTAGGAAAGCCAACACTGACGTTGACAGGCCCTTCAAGAATATATACTTAGAGTGTTTGTGTGTAGCTAGTGCGTATTCAAGAAAGACATTTCATGTGAACAACGGACCCACACAGCCTCGGAGGCCCGTCTTTTTTCAGCGGGAGCTTTTCTGCTGCAAATGAATTCTATAAAAAATGCAGTCCAAGCGGGCTTTCAAAAACAATCAGCCTTTACTATCAACACATATTAAGGCTCAGAAGCACATAACCTACAGTCCGCCGCTGCGATTGTGAAAGTGTGTACGTAGTCTTACAAGATTTCAATGTTCAATGCCCTTCCACCTTAAAGTGCGACGTCTTCTTAGGCAGCAGAAATTGCTTCTGCGCGGGTTGATTAAATTATTAGCAACAAATCCAACTCACGCATGTTTATGCCAATGTTATTCTAGTAAGTGCAATAAGTACATACGAACAAGCACATGAGAAAAACTATTGGGTGTAGCACACACTTCTAAAAAAGGTGCAGATGCACTGACCACATGCTCGTCCTAAATCGGGTAATAGCAAGGAATATGCGAGCAAATGAAGAACTGAACTGGAAACATGACACGTATTACCAGGGCGGGTACAACTGATCGACAATAGTTAACGCATGCTAAGAACAGATAAATGTACGATATGTAACACGTGGCCTTATCTGTGCTGTGCAAGTGAGCGGGGTTACTGCTGCTTGCCATGGTAAACTCTGCCGAAAACAGTGGTGGGCTCGTGCAATGTTTCAGTGTTTCCAGTCGAAGATTCATCCTTCCTAACTTCAAATATTGCTGTTGATGTCTACAAGGGCGCATTTAAAAAAAAACATCTGCCTTCTGCCACTCAAACCCTCGGAGACCGGCTGAATGAATCTGAGGTTGCTTGGAAAAGGAAGAAGGCATCATTTTTTGCAATCTTGCGGGAGCATGGCTTAGCGCATTGTAGGGGATGTGAAGAGTGGAGATATGAAAGAATATAGGAAACATATTGTTAGATAAAGAAATAAGTCAGGCAAGTGACAGAAAAGACGGAGATAGGAAAGTTGGGAGCTGATTGAAGAAGTCCGAGGATGGGGCACCTCACAGCATGAGGCTGCACGGCGTCAGGATGTTGCAAACGGCGAACCAGTCGGCGAGAGCAACACTGGCGTCGGAGATCGCGGGCGGCACAACCGTTCAGCTAAAAATCCTCCGAGCAACTCTCATGCATACGTGCGACGCGACACGAACACCCTCCTTTCCCGTGCTCCTTCCCTCTGCGCGCCGCTGGTCAAGCAGATTTCGGGACAATAGGCACAATGGCGCGTGTTTTCTGCCAACACATCCAGAGGGGCATGGCTAGCATGACGTGTGTGTTCGAGGAATCTTAGCAGCTGTGGTGCACCGCTTCTTGAGAAGTGTCGAGGGTGGCGCATGAAAGTTTGCCTACATGATGACTGCTATGACGCGCTCGATCTGCATTTTTGTCAGTTGACATGTGCTAATGATAAGACTAAATACTTTATTTCCTTTGACATACGATACGCACATTGAATCAACCAGACTGTTTTGCCGCATGAAGCAAAATAATTTGACATCCTGGGATCAAATGCGTGTACCGAAGCATGAATGAATTTTCTAGTAGCATTTTTAATTAAATTTTACAAGATTGTCACCCGGGATTCGGCAGATCTATATATTTTTTCACTACATTGTTATTTCACGATAATTGATGAGCAAATACACATATCCTTGACATGTCCTTATATGGACAGCCAGTCAACGTTCAAAACTGAATGTCCCGTTGGACATCCAGTTTGGCCGTCCAGAAAACAGCTACACGGGATATGGATTTCCACAGTACCTCTTTTGGCTATCGGTGTTGGATATCCATACCGCCGAACATTTGTATTCATAATGGACAGCAGCGGATATCCGTGGTTACTTGGGTCTTAATAAGACCATCGCCGATATGCTGGCCATGTACGTCAACGTCGAGCACATGACGGGCGATGTAGCCCTTCTGTACGTGACGTTCGCGTTCAGTACATCCGTCCAAGAAACTATGCAGATGACGCCGTACAATCTAGTCTAAGAAAGGAGCCCGACCACGACACGCGACGCTATCCTTCCTAATGTCACTGACGAAGAGAGCCTCTACGTCACAGTCTACATTCAGCGCACTGAAGAAGCTCGTCAACTCGCCCGCCTGCGCATCAAAAATCTGCAGCTGACCAACCGCCATCCTTACAATCTTCGACAAACTTTCGTGGAATATCAGCCTGGTGACTGTGCTTGGGTGTGGACACCTATATGCCTGCGCGGACCCAGTGAAAAACTTCTGCGGTGCTACTTCGGACCCTGCAGGTATTTCGAAGCCTCGGCACACTCGACTATATACGAGGTTGTTCCCGACGGCATTACCGATTCTCAACGGCGCCATGCACGACCTGAAGTCGTCCGTGCCGTGCGCCTTGTTATGCCATTGAGTCCAATTCAAAGTTCCTTGCCTTTGCAAATGCAACTAGTGTCAAAACGAGCGAGTGAGCCTGGCTGACGCAATCCTCGGCAACGTTGTGTCTTATGCAACACACGGCAAGATGATACAGTCGACGTCATCTATCTCGGCGCGTCTTACGAAATCACGGGTGCGTGGCCATACCACTCGCCCTTGGTACAATGCATCGGCAATTTTTTATTGGAAGCTGCTGACAGGAACCCAAGGGCCAAAAAAAACAAACGGCGCGACGACAAGTAGCAGATGAAAGCGTCAGGGCGTTGGAGAGCGTCCGAAGAAATCACGGCTCCTCGTCGAACCTCAGGACTTGTACTGAAGTTTGAAGAACCTTGTACTTATTGTTCATTTTATTACTTTACTACTGTACTTTCGTCTTTGTTAAAGCACCGGTACGATGCTTCTTTCAGGAGGGGGGGGGGGGCATGCCACATTCCCTCCTCAAGTTTTGTTATTACCCCGTTTCAACAGTCAGTAATTCTCACCGCAAACCGCGTCTGCAGCGTTCGAGAAGCTTCGGGACTGTAGTAGATCATTTTGTTAAGATTACTCAAACTTCGCGAACATTTCAGATTATTCTGGAACCTACGTGGCCGCTAGCCATAACGCAAGAATATTCGACAGCACGTCTGTAAATGCCGACGCGCTTCACCGCTTGTCCGTTGATCGACGGGCGACGCGGTGTTCGCCGCTATAAGTGTCAGTGTATTGCTGTAATCTTTCTTTCCTTTTACGTGACCACAAGTTCGGCCGAATAAATAATTTAATCAGAACATCCAGACTGCTTCTTTTGTACGCGTCACGACCCCATGACAATGTATTTATAAACGAAATAAGAAGGAAGAGTTTCGCTAACCACTCATAGTGCTAGTACAAACCACCACACACGCCGCTCTTTATTTGCTGTTTTTTAATCTCCTGTACAATTCTCCAATTCGGCTGAAAGTATTGAGCCTGATGACAGGCAACGCCTAACGAAGTCTATCTATCTATCTATCTATCTATCTATCTATCTATCTATCTATCTATCTATCTATCTATCTATCTATCTATCTATCTATCTATCTCTCCATCCATCCATCCATCCATCCATCCATCCATCTCTCCATCCATCCATCCATCCATCCATCCATCCATCTCTCCATCCATCCATCCATCCGTCCATCCATCCATCCAACTATCCATCCATCCATCGGTCCGTCCATCCATCCATCCATCCATCCATCCATCCATCCATCCGTCCATCCGTCCATCCATCCATCCAGCCATCCATCCATCCATCCATCCAGCCATCCATCCATCCATCCATCCATCCATCCATCCATCCATCCATCCATCCATCCATCCATCCATCCATCCAGCCATCCATCCATTCATCCATCCATCCATCTATCCATCTATCCATCCATCTATCCATCTATCCATCCATCTATCCATCTATCCATCCATCTATCCATCCATCCATCTATCCATCCATCCATCCATCTATCCCTCTATCCCTCTATCTATCTATCTATCTATCTATCTATCTATCTATCTATATATCTATCTATCTATCTATCTATCTATCTATCTATCTATCTATCTATCTATCTATCTATCTATCTATCTATCTATATCTATCTATCTATATCTATCTATCTATCTATCTATCTATCTATCTGTCTGTCTGTCTGTCTATCTGTCTGTCTGTCTGTCTGTCTGTCTGTCTGTCTGTCTGTCTGTCTGTCTGTCTGTCTGTCTGTCTGTCTGTCTGTCTGTCTGTCTGTACAGTAATGTATTTTTCGGGGAGGGTAGGAGGCACAGTTTTTATTTGAAGCGGAGGCTGGGTGGCCAGAAGGGACCGAGTGTCATTTCGGGATCTGCACAATAAAAACAAAAAATAAGGGGGGGGGGAGGACGTGACCGGAGTGCCTTTTTTTGGTTACTGTTTGATTCCGATGTAGCTATATTAAACTTCGCTCATAAATTGCGAAGTTCTAACGCATATGTTAGTGGGTTATTTGAGTAACGTGATATACGAATGCTTTCGCACTTATTCACGCTGAGCTTCGAGCGCTACTTGCATTGCACAGAAAAAGAAGTTTGTTGTGGTTTAGCAACGAGAAGTGAGCACCATAAAATATTGCACAAGAAAATGCTATGACATCACATATGATTATATAGCTTATTAGCACATAAATTAACTGGACAACATTTTCAAACCACTCATAAAAAGATAGTCAATTCAGATTACTTATTAAAATAATCGAACTTTGGGAACTGCGATGACCACCGTGACAGTATTGTGAAAACATTTGCCTTACAAAGACAAAGACATGGATGAATATGTTTTGATGGCAAGTTCATTTCGTAACAAGCTCATCAAGTCCAGGTTGTTTCGAAAGAAAAAAAAGCATCAACGAGATAAGCTCAACAAATTAGAGAACGCCTCTTTCGACCTTACAAGTGGCTACCATACTATCATCTGGCACAGTATTTACGGACCGCAATAAGCCAAGTGGACTGCGGCGAAACATTATTGAAAGTGAAAAATGTCGAACCATATTTTTACAATGGGCTGTCCCAATCTCATAAAGGGGTGTTAGCGGCTTACTCTACGGGCACCCTTGGCGAGTGGAAATTGCCTCCCCCTTTTTATAAATTTTATTACCATGGCATTCAAAACACAAAACCACACTCGAAGATATCTACCTTCCCGACACCACCTTCAGATCAAGGAATTACATCCACGCTCCCCCTGAAATAAATTTCTGGCTACACTCCTGCATCCAAATCACCGCAACACCTTTGCAGAGTTTACTTGCAGATTTCATACTTAACAAGCTAACAATTACGTTCTCGGGTTCTTGTGACAAAGCTTCTCTTTTGCTAGCAAAATTATCGGTATGCGACTTAAACTTGGATATGCATAGTTTATATCGCGACCCTGGTACGCTTCGCTATAGGAGGCGGATATGAATCAAGTCGGAACAGTGCCGCGCGTCGCGTAAAGTTTTATTATTTTCGTCTTGTTAGTGTTAGCCACTTCAACCACTTTAGTTAGTGTCTCATCGATTAACCTGAAACTTGGTTTACGTGGCCTCGCACTTCGACGAAAACTTTGTTCTCGGTAGGTTGAATATTACAAATAGGAGCCTAATGAACAATAAACAATTTGTACACTGTCTGCCATATATATTATCGTGTATTGATTGACGCTTTAAGGTTCGAAAGAGATTTGCTGTTAGATAGAGCCTATACCTCAATTACATCAGCCCGCGTACCAACAACGAATAGACCCCCTCCCCCTTATTATCACCGACAGTGCTAAGTCCGAGAAAGTGCGCCATAAAAATGTGTCTCATTCTACTCTTCCGTGTAATATCATGTATATGGGCGGCGGTAGCAAAACCTCCAACCAAAGAACCATGATGTGCCTTTTCCTAACCTCTGCAAGGGAGTCACGCCAAATGTTTTTCTTTTCATATCCAGGTATTGGCTCTCTGCTAATGTGAACTATGGGCATATTGCAAAATAAAAGCTTGACGTATCTTACGAAAACATTGTATTTGGCAGAAAATTGACGCCGAAGTATGCCACAAATCTTGCCAGAAAATTAATGTGTGTTTTTTTAACCCATCGACACAAGCCCGCGTCTGTGTAGTGACGTTCGACTGTCGTTCAGTGTTAACCGAGATTCTGGCTCACTGTAGGTCTTACTTTTATTCTGTCCTGGGACGGCTCTACGCTCTCCCGTAGTAGAGTACCAAGTGCTCTAAATCGTTAAACACATTGTCCGAACACGGCCACAACGGTGACCGTGCACTGTCATAATCGATTGCGGCACCGCATTCCGGCTGGTTCGCGTTGGTTGTGCTATGTGCTCTGTAGGAATTTGTTTATTCTCGTTGCTATCTTGAAACGACCACAAACTTCGTACAAGGCGAGTATGAATCGTCGCTAAATCGTGGCTCATGTGTGTAGTTATCGCCAGGTGACCAGGCTGGCTAACACACCATCAGTCAAGTAAGTTTTGGGTTTTGCTTCGTGTATTGTGAAGGCTCAAGCTGGAACAAACAATGCGTACAGTCAGGTCCAACCACACCAAGTAACTCATACATATAGGAAGCTTTCAGCGTGTATATAGTGACTTTGAAAGCTGAGAAATACATGCACAAAACTGAACACGGAGAGCGCTGAGCGTATACGTTACCCCCATGGTGGTGCGGCGTCCGAGGATCTCATCCTGCCGTCACCGTCACCTGCTGTCAATGCAGGTGCTTGCCAGGGCGTGTTAGTTTTGATGTGAGTACGTGGTCTGGAATCGGAAGCAAAACGTGCGCAATCATCGGCACAGTTAGCGCTAAGGGAGCAATGTAGCTTTGCTATACGTGTTACCGTATCAATAACCACGTATTCGTACGGTGCTGCACTTTTGCCTCTCTGCGATGTCATCTTGAATGCGTTACAGAGAAACAATATCGCGCTGCGTCGACAGTATAGGCACGCATTCTGATTCTCAGTTCTGAGACTACAGGCAGTGGCATATCCAGAGAATGGCATACAAACCACCCTCCCCACACCTTATTTGTTTCATCATGATGATAGAGAGCGCAAAATGCCCCCAGTTTCAGATCAAAAGGTGCCCTTCCTACTTCTGGAACAACAACAACAAAAAAGTTTCTCTACGCCCTTTACCACAGTTATTGGAAATACGTAGGTAGGTGAGAAGAAAAAAACATTTGAGGCTTGGTTTCTTCCTCATTATGTTTTTAGAGCTGTATAAAATTCCTAGAGCTGTATAAAAGTCATTTTAGAGACCGGAACTTTAGGGGTTAAAAAAGTGTGTTTTAGGCGCGAAAGACAGGCAGGCAAAACACCATTTCAGGCTCTCGAAATCATAATTATAGGCATAATAGATGTCTACAAAAGTTGAAATATCTGAAAACAACGGCGTCGGTGGCTTGTATCGACGAGAAGAAGTAAAAAAAAGGATATTTACGATAGCAGAAAGGTACCAACGATTGAACACGGGCACGCATTTCCCGCGCGATGCGCAGTATGTGGGCTTTCATTTTGTCGTCTAGTATTGTGCGTCAAGTGTCCACCAATGAATTAACACTCTTCTGGGTCTTTTTCGTTTTGTGTTGGCTGAGAGAACAGCGCTGGAGCAAATACTCAGACCACTGATACCCCAAAAAAGAGGCATGCTAGGTTTATTTGCGTACGACCAATTTCCCCCTATCGGTGAACACCTTAAAGGGCCGCTCACTAGGTTCGGGCATTTCGTGCTGAGAAGCGCAATGGTGCACTGAGAACTACGGATCATTACTGTTAAGATTTGCGAAATTATATGTCACGGAAAAACGCTCAATTTCTTATGAATGCTGCTTTCCCTTCTGACGGGCATGCGCCTCAGGATAGGGAGTTACGTACAGCAAAGAATGGTCCTGTTTTTATGTCGCTCCTTTACGTTGACATTGGTGGGCGGACGTCGCATACCGTACGCTCTTCATCGGAACTTCGTTAAATGCTAGCTATATCTACTAAAACGCACAAGAAAATTTCCCGTCTTCTGATTATATCCTGCATTTTAAACGGCACCTCACCAAGAATGTTGCACGTGACATTATTCAACTTGACATGTGCGATTTGTGTGTTCTGTTGTGTAGCATGAATGAGGAGTATAATGAATGAAGAGTATAGAGAATGAACGCCGAGAAAAATAATTAAACACGTAAACGAAATCTCAGCTTCTTATTATCTTTATTCATGTTTTGAATAGCGTCGAGATGCTATCAACTAATCGGCCCTCGTTTCGCGTTCACCTCGGTGGACCAGTCGCTGTAGGGTGCTCCGCTGCGGAGCTGAGTGCCGCGGATTAGATTGTGGCCACGGTGGTCACATCTAGATAGTCGCGAAAAAGCAGATGTCCATGTACAGTGCAATGCAATTACACGTTGAAAAAACACCAGTTGGTCAAAATTTGCGGGGACCTCCACTACAGCGTCCCTCATAATCATGATCGCGTTTTTTTACGTAAAACCACACATACTACCACTTTTACTACTATATATACTACTACTATGACTTTTTCGTTCGACTAACTGCAATATGAAGTGCGTTATGAATTGACAAACGATATGCTGCAAAGTATGGGCAGTGAAAATGAATGCAGAAGAAACATAGATATACATAAAGGCTTAGTGCTTACAGATTGACGAAGTGCAATTCCTATAACGAAACTTACTGGATCGTTTATGCCGTAGTGTAGTAATCTAGTACACTATAGTTTATGCCTTCGTCTAAGTCGAGTCGGAACAGATTTCGCCTTATTGTTCTGTCAGTCAATGTTTTACTCCTCTCCCGCCCTCCATCAAAAGCTTTCTTCGCGTAAAGTGGTTTCACACTGCTTTCGTTATCGGCCTACCTTTGACCGAGCGATGATGCCATGCGATGACGTCACACATTTTTGCAGTCTGTGGAGTTATTATGACGTCTTGCGGTGATCGCTATATTTCACATCAGTGGTGTAGGCGCCGACGGCACGAGACGCCAACGCTCGATTTTCCCATTTCACGCATAAGACTTTCGCCTTAACAAAGCAACAATAAGATCCTTCATAATGAACAAAACGTCAGATCTCAATTACCAGCTCTTAAAGTCGAAGCTGAAAGCACGTTTTCAAGTTTTTTCAAGGATAAGAACAGTCTTTTTGTAGTCTTTCAGATAAAAGAACGTGCGTAAAGTGCAAAGAAATCTCTTATAATTTTCAAGTAGCTCTAAACAATGTTTGCCCCGCCGCAGTGGTCTAGTGTCTAAGGTACTCAGCTACTGACCCGCAGGGCGCGGGTTCGATACCCGGCTGCGGCGGCTGCACTTCCGATGGAGGCGGAAATGTAAGCCCGTGTGCTCAGATTTTGGTGCACGTTAAAGAACCCCAGGTGGTCAAAATTTCCGGAGCCCTCCACTACGGCGTCTCTCATAATCATATGGTGGTTTTGGGACGTTAAACCCCACATATCAATCAATCATGAAACAACGTTTATTTGACTACAGACAGTTTCGGTGTTTGTAAACAAACTGGCTTACGTCGAACGGCTTACCCCAGATGACTTCCAGTGCGCCACTTTTGGCACTGCTTTCTCAATGGTCTTGGCGGTGCTTTCGTGGTGTGTTTCAGTCTGCTGCTGTATTATTTCTGGCGCATTCCTTAGGATGTGCTTAAAGGAATGTCTAGGGGCTACACGAAGGGGCAGGAAGTAGTGTATGGCAGGTACAGGGGCGGTCACTGCAGCAGGTAACACGGCTCACGTGGCCTACGGGCGCCGCGCGAAATACCTGTCGAGGTGTTCCAATCAGCGCGGCCCCCAGCTGCGTGTTACCTCTTACCGAGGCCGACAGAAAATGCGCAAACCGCAGGAGAAGTTTGTGAGCCAGCCTAATTGGGTCAGTTGCTTCTGCATGTCGACGATGTAGATTGCTTTTTTTACAGACCCGGACAGAGAATTGAAAGCGCACACCTGTCTTTTCCCTGTGAGTATCTTCAAAGCGCACCCAAATCGTCGATATGCAGGAGAAGAGTTGCCCAATTCATAGTAAAGTTCTACAATTCGGCTTTTCGACTGAAACTGAAAATCTGCCTCCTGTCGAACCACGAAGATATATGTACTGTTTTCGTCTAAGCACGCAACCTCGGGATAAAACACTGATTTCTGTGCGTGTGTCACACCTGGCACTTTTTATCGAGATAAGCGGTGATCAGAATGACTCGCAATTCGAAGTGCTTCTGTGATTCAAAAATTATAAAATATACCGATTATGTAACGACGTCAACTGCGGCTAGGTCACGCAAACTATTACGGCTTACTGTAGAAAGTTTGATTTATGAATCAAACTTTCTACAGTGGATGTTCACACCGAAAGAAAATAATTGAATTAAAATGTAGCAGTGTTAGAAAGGAAAGGCGACGAGTCACTTGCTCGCACAGATGAGAGCCTACTCGCGGGCGCCGCTTTAAAAAAAACGAATGAAACGACAACAAAACGTGGACACCACGACCTACACTGCGCAGCGATTTATGTTGAGCGCGGCTATAGTGTGCCACGTTCATTCGAATTAAGAGTACAGATCAATGAGTCGCTCAAACACCTTTGCGATGGATGTTCAGGGTTAGCTCTCAAGTTGTACTACTCATGTCAGGCGTCAGTACACACATATCTGCCATGGATTGAAGACGACAGCGACCGATGCGTTCCCAGTAACTGGGGCCTTCGACTATAGTCTAACGTCTGAGTATCGCCTCTGTGCCATTAGTCGGCGCTGAGTTTTACATTGTCTTTATTGAAGTGGGCGGTACAAACCTGCACGCTCTTAGTGAGAATCCAGTTTTCATAACTCCATCTATTTAATTATTGATAGCAATGTATATTTACGCAGGCCGAAACATGGAGTATACGAAATAAATCCCTATAATTACTTACACGTTACAATTCACCGAGTGTTACGCTTTTCTAACACACGGCGAAAGCCGCGTCAGTAATTAATGCCCCACGTATGCTTGTTTTCTTACGTTTGCTCGTAACATGAAGTTCATTTTTTTGGTTTGTCTTGTTTCTTTGCGTAATTAATATTTTTAAAACAAATTTTACGAATGTGCTCAGTTCTTCAAAATCTATGGGTAAGTTGTAAACGAGATAGGTGATGACCATGTTTCCATCATCCGGTAGAGACGAATCAGACCACACGTCATGTTTTAAGACAAAATCCTTATGTTCTTCATAAAACGCGCAAACTGACCGTCGGCGTCGGTGTTCCGCCTCGGTGGCGACAGCACGTATACGAGCGTAGGCGTCCACACATGGTTACACAGTTCTCCGTCAGGGGGAGGGGGTGAAGATTCATCGCAGCGTGCCCCCGTACCTATTATGTCAAGGTTTGGGGCTGACTTTGAGCCCGCCACCCACGCATCGCAGCACCTCCTCCATATATTGTCAGTATATGCGGGTGATCACTTTGCTACCCCCTCCCCTCTCAGAAGACTAGGGAGGCGCCTCCCCCCCCCCCTCTCTGCGAACACGCCTGTGCGTACGAGTGATGCAAAAAATTATCACGTGATCACGCCACCATGACATAAAAGATGTGAAAGTTTGTGACGCCATCATGTCGCCTCATTAAGGCTCCTTTGCTTTACACTGTCTCCGTGATCGGCCAAGCAATCACGGATGCAGTGCAAAAACAAAGTGAGGTGCAGAACCTTGAATTAAATTACGTAAGACCCTGCAGATAGTGCAAAACGACGTTCTATGCAGAAAACTTTCGTTGGGAGGTGTGGGGGGGGGGGGGGTCATTTAAGTTTATTGACAAAAGAAAAACAATGTGTATTTCCCATCGAGCTATCTAAGGCGACAACACAATTAAGGACCTTGCGATTTGTTATTGTTAATGGCGGCATGAAAGGTAAACATGTCCAGTTATTGATCTCGTCACCGATCAGTCATGTTAGTCATGCTATGGTGCCGATCATAAACAAATTGAATGAGACACGAGAGTTACGCGAATTAACTTTTTTTTTAGTATCGCGCCCACACCGACGGGCACGTACCACTTCGTATGAGCTATTTAAGGCTTTCAACTATCCGAGATAACAGGATAGGACAAGAGGAAGACTTACAAAAGAAATTTAACACAAAAATAAAAGAGGTCTCAAACACAATAGCATGAGCTAGCCACACTTACTGCGTACAGACCTGCTAAGGTCTAATGATTATTTATACGATTTCTAGCTTATGATCTTCTGCAGCACGCCTACATCTGTCATTCCACACGTAACTAAATTAAGCCTCCTTCACTCAGGATAAAGTGCGTCCAGAAAGCGTTCCTCCGAAGGCCGAGTATGTGTGTACCATTGCGATGATATACGAGCTAGACGTAAATACACCAGATCTCCCTTTGGCGCCAGACAGCGCCGCGGCGCGGAAGTTCACCGCAAAATGTCCTCACTTCCTCACTCTTCCCATGTATTGTCGTGGCACTTTGGACACTCCCCCATATTCTAGGTCACTCTAGCTAAAACGACGTAAAGATAAGCTAAACCAGAAGTGTTTAGGGTGTTTTCTGGTGAACGCACAGTGTTTTCAGAAAACGGCAGGCCTTGGCGAAACCAGCTATATATTGCCAAATAATGGAAGAAAAGGGTGGACAATTAGTGCGCTATTTTCTAAAGCCTTTTTTTTGGCAACCGATGCTATAACAAGGTACATCGGTGGACAAAACTGGATGCCGTCAAGGGTGTCTTTGTAAACAGCGAAAGAGTCCATAGAAGGGGGCAGCGGAATTAACGAACCCGCCGCGCCGCTTTTCGGCTGATTTTCCGGTGGGTGATAGCAGCCGCGGCGCAGTCTCTCACAATGGCTCTTTGAGCTAAAAGTCAGTGCTTTGGCATGTCATCCCTCAGATGTTATGACTGCACGTGTTAGACGTGAGGGGCGGGCAGGCACAAAGAACGACGGATTCAAAATGGTTCGCCGGGGGAGCCGAAGCGCAGTTCTTGCGCGCGAAGCAATGCGCTTTCAGTACTAATCGACTGCAACGCTGCGACTCTGCGAGGCGTGGCCGGTGCTCCCTGGCGCTGTCACGCGCGGCCTTTGAGGTGGTGGATGCGGCTGACCACTGCCGCCACGCGCCCGCCATCTCGGAGGCCATTGGTCACGCCCCTTGATAGGTATAGTAGACTCTAGCGCCGCCGCCGACGCCGATGTGCTAACTGGTACTTTAGGTCAAGAAGGCGTAGTAAACCTTCTGCGGTGGAGGAGGGGCTTCGTGGCTGAAGCCGACGCACCGCCATATTGCGCAGGGCAGAAAGTGGATGGGCGCATTGCAGCGTACGTGGATTTTGCGTTATTTTTTTGCTAGTAATGTTGCCTGTGGTGCCTCTAATTGAACAAGACGGTTCTTAACACGTCTGTGATCGCTTTCCGAGTCGACGATGGTGGGCTCTTGGGTAGCATTTGGCTGCGCGAATTTTGTGAACGGACACCGGGCACAACTTTCAATGTGTAAGTAGTCATACTTCGCTCGCTCGCTTTTCTTCACATATTTTCGTGACTGCGACTGCATTCGCGAGAGCATAGGCTTCCTTTTTGCATCCTGGTGCACAGAGACACTTTGAATAATTTTGTACGTTTCACGATTCCAAAGACTTCATATTGCGCGGCACATGAGAGTGTGCTCTGCGTCGAGAAAGTTAAGTGCCAAAAAGAATTACGACATATGTTCAGTACTCATGTTAAACCAGGCTGCTTTGATGAGACACGGAAAATAACGAGACGATGGGCATGTAACATTACTACCGCCTCTGCATCACTCCAATTGCACTTACAAAGACAGTACGTGATTGGTCCAGATACAAGTGAGCACACCGTTTCTGAAAGGTAGTTAATGTAGCAGTGGCTCTGAATTTCTGAAATTTTTAGTTTCTTATATTTGCATGAGCACTACGCTCCCAATTCCGGAAATTTTTTTATGTTATGATATCCCTCTTTCTATGTAAGAGAAAAATGAAACGAGCTCCTCTAAAAAGTAAAAAAAAATAAACACTTTCACCTAAAGCGACTCCCATTGATGCATGGAGCTGTCAAAATCCCGCCACCCCAAACTTCACCTACAGAGAAGTGGTACAGCAAAAAAAAAACTGCATTAATCGTGAAATAGGCACAAATATCAGCTTAAAAAGAAAGGTAAGACATTGTATCAGTACAAACGGGGCCTTTTAAAATGTGTTGAGGCTTCTCGAAATTTCATTGACCAGATAATGAAGCAGAACGTATTATCAGCTGAAGGAATGAAAGCTTTCCAAGCATTGTTTTCTCCGGATATCCAGGAGCTTCTCAAACGAGTACGTGAATAGGCGAATACCACTCTCCCCCCCCCCCCGACACACACACATTTAAAAAAGTTTGCACACACGCTGCACTGTGATTTGCCAAGGGCTTATGGTTGTGCGCGAGTGAAACATTTACTTTTGCTGCATCTCCTCATTGGTTACTTCTGGTGTGAACTAACTGTGTAAATATATAATGCGAATTGATATCCCCGAGTACCTTTTCTTTGCAGCGAAAGCTGTTAGGAGATCGGAACGCGGGTCAAGCGCGTCGCTGTAGTTGTCCACCGCCGTCCGTAACCAGTACCCAACGAAACAAACTCAGCTGATAAAAAACACCAATGACACAATGGAATTCCAACCCGGGTCTGCTGCGTGCCTTCTTAATATTACCACTGAACCACGCTAGTGCTATGAATTCAGTAAATAAAAAAAATTCACTAAGGACACATTAGGATTTGATCCAGGGTCCGCTGCGTGCCAGCCCAGTAACCTGCCACTGAGCCATGCCAGTTTTTTTCTCTTTATTGCCTTCTTGACTACAGGTCAAGCTAATGTGACAAACACCATCACACATGTTTCATGTGTGATAACGCATCAAACAAAGGTATTACATCTTTAACACTGTCGGTAGTCTTATACACATCTCGCACTTTTATAACAGCTTCTACGAAACACTCATTAACGGATAGAACTCTTACATCACAGTGTCTGTACGATAGCATACTACGCCGAACCAAATGAAGACCAAGTAAAAATATAACATCCAGATTTTGCACAGAACTATCACAAGGAAAAAAAACGAATTTCATATCGAGTAAGAGGTAAATCTTTTTTTTTAAAGTCCTCTTTAAAATGTCCTAAAAAATAGCATCCTTACAATCAATAAACACATGTTCAATGGTCGCAGGTTTGTTACACAGGAAACAGCTGCTTCCCCATGGTA
This sequence comes from Rhipicephalus annulatus, assembly GCA_013436015.1. NCBI lineage: Eukaryota > Metazoa > Arthropoda > Arachnida > Ixodida > Ixodidae > Rhipicephalus > Rhipicephalus annulatus. The sequence goes on from WOVY01000982.1 coordinate 356,993, forward strand.
CATAGATCCCTCTCTCTTCAAGCCACGTTTTAACTGGCAAGGTGCTTGGAAAGCCAGTGCTTGGAACATGTTGCTAAGCTTGCCTTAGGCAGGCTTGATGTCGGAAAGGAAATCGCGTTAATAAGAGTAATAAAGCGCTTTAGAACATCAAAGGAACTGCCAGGCGTCACACAATGCGAATTGCGTAACGACCGGGTCACCCTACGCTCCAACCCATTAGAAAACTTGTTATTGATCACCTATTAACTGTGGTGCATACCAACTTTATGCATATTTCTTCATCGTCATCAACCACTGCATAAAAAAATGAACAATTTTCAACAAGTACAGCGGATATCACGCTTCCCCAAAGAATGACGAACGATATAGTGATACTCTGCTGTCTGGAGGGCTCCAAAAATCAGGTTATCGGTGTTATATTAGTGATTATATTCTTGTTTTTTTTATTTCTCACTCCCTGAATTTTTTTGACAATGTCTTCCTTTTTGTACATCATTTTTTGTAAGCAATAGTGCGGTTATCGTCCATAGGAAACTATGTTTTCTTGGACAATCCCCAAGAGTGGGTATGTGCCATAGAATCCAGGCTACAGTCAAACAAATGAACGCTGGCCTACTACACAGAACATATGAATATTTATGGCACTGTGGGTACACGGCAGTGTGCTTGTAGCATCCCAAAGAGTGTCTAGAAAAGGCTCTTAAAGGTCGCTGTGACTGTTCTGCCCATTCTGCGCAGGCCTGGCATTTCTTCAACACGCTTAAAGGCCCATTAAACAGGCTCCGACGTTTTTTTACACCCCCCATACAAGCTCGGCAACTCGTAGGTCAGGCCGCAGCGATCACGTTTCTGAATATTACAGCGCTGCGCGCCACGCAGAGCCTCTATTGAGAGAAACAATTCCAGCACTTCTTTTTTACGCCTGACCGACCCCCTTGCACGCGCAGTGACGTCAACTCGGCGATCGGTGACGTGAAGTAGCACGCAGCTCGCCGATTGGTCGAAATCAGGTGTGAAAAAACCGTAGTGAAGTCAGCGTCAGTTCCTGTTCCCAACCAAAAGCTACCAAAACTGCCCCTTCTTTCTTGGCACTGTGGTGAAAGAACCAGCCTGGTCGTTGTCGTGTGCACGTGTACATTCCTCGCTCAACTACAGCGCCTGTGCACACGTACGAACGTACTTCTCCCTTGACATGAGCAACACGGGTAAAAAAAAAGTTCCTCTGTCGTCGGCTGCAAATGGAGCGATTGGGCAGCGGAGAAGCATAGGCACCGGGGGCTTCACGATGGGGCCCTGCGCGCTTCATGGCTGAAGTGAATCAGCCATCCAGCGACGTACGTCGGGGACCTGATCGTTTGTGGTCGACACTTCGCACCTGACGCTTACACGGTTGACCAGCGGCTGGTGCGGCAAACGGTAAACAAACAACCACGCTTCGCAGCAAGCGGAAGTGCGTTGCGACTGATCGAGTTCGCCGATGACGTCAATCACTGACGTGGTGTCACGTTGCCAATGTGGGCGGAGTCACAACAATGGGCTACGCCTTCCCCTTCATGGAAGTGAGAAGGGGGGTGAGGCCGCACAAAAATTTGAAACCAGCTTAAACCGATGTTCTAACCCCTGTAACTTCCTTAATATAGCACGGATTCGCAAAATTCTTGTGGCAGCATGTTCGCAAAAAAAAAAAAACTGCACACATGTCTCTTTTTAAAAATTTTTGAACCTCAGGGTTGTTTACTGGTCCTTAAAACTCCAAGTGTCAAAGAAAAAGTAAAGCAGACGTGTATTAAAATCCCTACCACGTTTCCTCGCCTCCTAAGAATAATAAACAAGTGCTTTCGCTGCTATAACAAAACGCACGGCCATTACGGCGCTACAAGGCAGCCGCCGCCTCTTCCTAGAAGCGCTGAGCAATATGGCCACCGCGGCTTTACTTCTATACATGGGCAAGTACGCGGGACCGCCACTCCAGAAGTTTTAGTATAACCTCCTTAATTGCTCTAGGTAGAGTTTTCTAGAATCCATGGAGTTACCTAAAGGAAACTCTATGCTAGAATTAGAGGTGCGCGCCGAAACGTGGGCACCCCAGTGCCGCCGCCGATGTATCCTTTCGGTGCGTAATTTATGTACTATTAAGTTTTTATAGATGATAGTCTTTCTTGCGAACCTTCAACTCAAAAATTTTAGTCTGTCTGTCAGTACATTTGTGTGGTTGTCCACCCTTAACGTTACCCTAAACGGCACCAATGTGACCAAACAATACTCCAAATGGCCGATCCCATCCGCAGTACCCACCATATTGCTCAAGGTTCAGTGTTGATACTTGTACGATTGTCAAATAAAAGCAATAATCACGCATATCTGAGACACCATAACACGTCAATATTATTTATGTGTATTTTTTACTAGAAATGGCATACATAAGTAATTTTAAGGATCGTAGCCTTTCTATAACGCTGCGCTGGCCATGCAACTCTTGCACGAAACGGCAATCGTTTCCAACGTTTTGCTAAGACAACACGGTGGTGGCACCTATCTGTCGCCTTGCGTTCTACACCTTATCACCTCAGAGACGGGCGCGCACAGCGTACGCTCCGTTTTCCAGGATAACTGCCAGATAGCGCTCATTTCTCACGTGTGGTGACGTGAAGCGCTCGTTCGCCTCAGCTGCACACATCGAGACACTCTAACGCAGCGCCTCCAAAATACCATTTGCCGATTTTCTTGCGCAGAACATCAAATTAATTGTTCACTCTCTTCACACGCAAGACTATCGTCTTTCGACGACATTTGCGGAGTAAGATGCAAATACGGGGCAATTTTTTTTAGTAAACCTGCCTTTCTTTGGCAGTTTATTTTGTCACCAGTAAATTGTCGGTCCTTCCTTAATTCTTCCCTATAGCCAACGCATCGCAATCGATTCGCCTGCCGGTTACAGTTAAATACCTGGATGAGAAAAACTTTTTCAGTGCTCTGAATACACTAATAACGTAGAATGGTAGTGTTACTCTATAAATAAACGGTAATTTTAAGGTATACTTTCAGGCTCACTGTCGTTAAGCGAATACAGGTTGGTGACAGCGCCAACGGTGGTGGTTGGCGAGCATATATACCAACATATTCTTGCTGACGACAGAGTGTATATACTCCCTTTCACACAGTGTGTATGAATAAAAGGTGTGGAAAGTCGGTACTGGAATAACAATCAATGCGACTGTGAAAGCGCGTGAAGGAACAGTTACAGTTCAAAGGAGAGGGTCGGCGCTAGTTAATGTAGAAGCGCTTCTATGCGTATAAAGCAATTCCTTATAGTCTAAACGACCACGCGTACTTAGAAAACAGTCAGTTAAGGAATCATAACACAGCGTTTAATGAAGAAAGAAAAGGACGAACACAACAGATGAAATATGCTCTATCAAACAAACGAACCAGTCTTCCAGTGTCATGTATACAGAGTAGAAGCACTTGAAGTTTTTTTTTGTTCGTTTCTGTTGGCAATGTTGTTGCAATGAAATAAATGTGTAATTTGGCAATTTTTATATTCTAATACTCTGTATCCATTTCGAAAACAAAACCCCCTTCGTTTCTGTAGTGCCTCCTTGTCTACATTTAGTTTTCATTATTTCAAGATTTCTTTACTTTGTGGCTTTCCTAAAAACCTGTAAGACTCGTAAGGGAGGGGGAACACCTGTACTGCACATGTTAGTTCATTTTATTGCGTAATTATTGGTTGACTTTATCATGAAATTCATAGTAAAGCAGGGCAAAAAGATGTAGACATGATATGAAGGAATAAATGCGCCTGTCTTCACCTTTTCATCTCGTGTCTTCATGTGTCCATTCTCGTGTCACTTCTTCATCTCGTGTCTTCACCTTTTTGCACTCCTTCATGATGAAGCTAAACCAACTATTGAAGTTTTGCATGCTATTAAGTTCTCAGTTGGAGAATATGTTATCCAGTTATGTGTCCTTGTGCTCAGGTTCCTGTAAAGAAATTTTTGCTTTTGATGCATTTGAGACGTTCACATACAAGAGTTGGTAAACCGACAAAGATTCTTCGGTAGTATAACCTTCGTAATATAAGCATATAACTTGTCAAAACTGAATGAACTTGCATATACTAATAGCCATGTGTCAGGGCGGTGTTTACTGGAGTGTTTTAACCAGGGTTCCAAAAAAAGTACGGGTAGTAGAAGGCCCATAAGAGCCCTCTCTAGAGGCATGGCTGCGCTGACTGGAGAGCATGGAAGATGCAGGCATTGCTCAAAAGCATGACCAAGAACAGCGGGCATCATTCTTGGCAAAGTGTCTCAATGTCCGCAAGAAGTTGGCAATCACACAAAAGAACTAGCTGTCCTTGGCTAGAATGAAAAAATTCTCATCATCAGCAGTAGCTCGTTATGCTCATTGCAGGATCAAATCAATTCTCAATTGTCTCCTGTGTACTCCTTCTTGCACAAACTGATCGTATTTTTGCCTGCAAATTTTGAATTTCATAACACCATTACTGCTTGCAAACAAATATGCTATAACTAGCTGACGTGAGCGGTCGTGTTAATGTCATCAAGTTACCTCTATGAGCTTGGAGACTGTGCAGAATAGGCATCTCATTTACAAGCTGCTAACAGTGGCAGTGTCCACTGTCAAAGGTGTTTGCTTTCCTCAACAGTCACCAGTGCAGGAGTGACGATGTTTGCATAGTCATGTTGTGCATACAGAAAATGAAATGTACCTCTATTTCGCAACCTAACTGTGTGGCACGCCACTCAAGCGTTGCATTTAGCTTGTGACATTGATGACCAAATATCCTTATTACACGTGCTCTGTACAAGACACGTCATATGTATATTTACTCATTATTATTGTTATTATCGGAGACTTCGCAATACTCTGTGCACTTGGCTGCCATAGAAACCTGTCTTTCAACCAACGCGAAATGAAATGAAAATGTTAACTGGGGCAATAAGAACCAGTTCTTTCTTTTTTTCAATGATTCAAGCTTAGCAACGTTCGTGATTGCATAGTTTAAAAAAACGTGTCGAAGTGCAGTACTACATTGGTTTTAGGGGGGGGGAGGAAGGGGATCATCACATATTGGATAGGGAGAACTAATGAGTTTTCGCAACACACTTTCGCAAAGCGCAAAGTTTGCCTTAGAAGAAATATTGTTAATGGGAGTACGAGAAAGGGGAATAAATAGTTTTACTAGATAGACAGAATGCAGAATCTTACAATGACGATCCCTTACTATTGTTTAAATCTACATTCTCAAATACTAAGCCACCATTCTAGTCTTGCGCTTCCAATAATATGCTGCATTGTCTTTGATCCCTCAGTGTCATCCATGGAAGTGGTGTTGGTGTGAAGGTGGGTGGGGGTGGAGAGCAAAAGGAAAACCTAAAGGGACCCTAATGCAAGACATAGCGGCCTTGGCATGGCATTCACACTGGTTCTTTACTAAACTTGGGCAACGTATGCAACCCTTAGCTTAATCTATACCGAGCCAGGTAGATAACTATGGTTGCGCACTTAGAACACGAGGACATAGGAAACACGGACGAGCTCAAACGTTGTGTCCTTGTGTTCCAAGTGCGCAACCATTGTTATCTACCAAGAATGAACCAACACGCCCAGCAGCAAGTTTTATTGAACCAGACTCTATGCTTTTTAAATACGTTTTCAGCATTCGTATGCCCTAGTGTAGAACACTGAAAAGGCTCGAACCTACCCGAATACCCGGGCCCAGGGTGAAGTCAAGATTTTACGGTGGGCCCGGGCCAGGCACGGTTTTGAAGCTCCGGTCTTAGGAACTGATATGAGGAAGTGCGATCCAGTCGGGCTTGGTCTTTGCTCAATCTTTAGGAATGTTGCACATACTTCGTGCATCATATATAGTGTGTTCCACTTATAACTAAATAAAATCTGTTTCCGTGTGGGGCATGCCATTCATGAGAAAAGTAATGAACTCTCTTTGCTTCCGATGTGGCAATAGGGGATGTTTATGTGGTGTGCTAAATGTATATTTAGCAGTTTCTTATATAGTTAACATCTCACTGTTCAATGCCTTATTTGCATTCATTACTATTTCATGTCCTTAATGTTTTGTAATCACTATAATAAATCTAATATAACTTTGTGCTTATAACGTGCTGCAAAGTCGATCGCAGATACACTTTACGGGGACGCAGTCTTAGACGAAGTTTTTGAAGACGTCCACTAAAATGAAAGTCAGTAAAGTAGCTTTCTGGGTGAGTTGATCCGTAGTAATAGAAAGATGAAACCAGCGAAAAACCACAGGAAGGCAGTGAAGAAGGTCAACCGGCACTTGTCCTGTGTGGTTGTTCTTTGCTGTCTTCGTGTGCTTTTTCGCTGGTATCGTATTCCCATTAAAATGAATTACCTTGTTGAGTCTCGTTTCATGGAATAATTACAGAGAAACATCCTTTTTCCGGGACAGACGGCTTTCATTGTTCATGTGACGCGAGAGTAACGTGCACAGCCTCCTTTGTGTGCCTATACGTTGTAAACGTGTGAACTTTCATCTTACTCCGCTACGCAATGTGAGGGCTATACGATTCATCATTTTTCACTGGTATAGCGCACCACGACAAGGACACACACAAAGGAGAGATGCACACACACACAGCGCTAACTTGCAACTAATGTTTTATTTGCGATCACACACGCTGTTTATACAACAGTAGACCGATAAAACCTGGATAATGTCACGTTAAGAATACAGCACAGCCCATGTACGTGTCATCACCGATAGCGACAATTTACACTAGCCCGTCGAAGTGAAGATTCCAGATACTTCTTTTCTTTAGATGATAATGCTATGGAAGCCACACTCACACATTTTTCACAAAAACTTCGCTATACGATACTGCTATACGATACGGCTATACGATACTGCCGCAATAGCGTTGCAATGATCAGAAATGGTACAGTAGGCCATCAAACAGAGCGTGCGGCTAAGTATATTCGCTTCAACAAACACTGTGGCTTGAAAAAAAAAATACTGCTGCCTCGTCAAACCATATGCGCCGAATGAGTGACTGTTGAGAGGGTTAAGCGCGCCGTTACCACGAAACTGAGACGAACCTAGAAAATAGATTGAAACATCTTCATTCGCCTCCTGCTAGTCTTACACCAGTAGTCTAATGGCCACATTCTAACGGTACTACATCGTTATGAAGGCGTATTGCACCATCAAAATAGGCAACAAAATTGCACGGCACAAACGGTAATTGTGCTGTTGAAACGTGCAACAATAATTAAGCCCACAAGAAGTTTCATAGCCGACATTGAAGACGGCACGATGTTTTTAGAAAAGCAATGAGCTGTATAGCTATGTTCCTTTCACAAAGGTCTGTAGTGAAATCAAAAGTTTGCTTCAATGGTGGAAGTCTTGAAACGGGTGCAGCCAGAAATTTTATTCGATGGGAGAGGGGGGTGGGGTTTCATGTATGTTCATGCGCGCGTTTGAATGCGTGCGTGTATCTCAATGTCCATAGACTATCACGCCGCCTAATGGCATTTGGGAGCGTTCTCTCAAGGATGGTCAGATAAGCAGACGCTCCCTTATTCGGCTGTGTTAGCCTCAGTGTTCAAGAAATGAACACTACCACTCTGCACGTTCCCAGCATCGGTGAACAAACCTGACCCACGGCGACACGATAAATTTGATTCTTTCTTGTGACACGTTTTCGTGAAAAGTTTTCGTGAAAATACGCGGCAACTCGCGCTTTCTATGATAGCTTCGCGAATTTGTATGTATATTCACGTAGGTTTGTTTTACTTTATCGTCTCACCTACTTAGTCTAAACTAACTTTTTTTACATTTATATTGCATCTATCAGTGCTTTCGTAGTGCATTATTCCCATTACGTTGTACGCCGAAAGTCGCGCGGGCACGTGAGCAGTCTCAACTTGGCCAGCGCTGTGCCGCTTGTTTTTGTGCGTTTGTTGATAGATTGCAGCACGCTACAAGCACTTTGCTTGTTGGCGGGCATAGAGTTAATATAGTCAGTATATTAACACTAAGTTGGCGGGTTGGCTAAATTACAGTGTTCTAGCCAACGTTACTAGTAACGTTGATTCTAGCTTCTACAACGCTGTAGCTAAATGTTCTGCGCAGGCCGCGGTGCCGTAGTGTTCCCTGGCGGCGCCCGATTCATGTGGTGGAGTGGTCTGTGACGCGGTGTTGTTGGTGTTGCCAAGACGTTCGGTGGAGAGAATTCCTCAAATTTCTTACAGCAGATGTTGAAAGAAACCATCTTAGCGACGAGAATTTTTCGCTGGACGTAGAAGGCTGTGAACGCACCGAGAATGACTTCGACGGCGAACGATCAGCTGCTAAATCACAAGTTGCGCTTCACGTCCACTTGTGCGTTAACTCATAGAGAGTTAGTTTACCGTTAGCGTGATAGCCGAGGATAGGGAAACGGCGTTACCGTGCAGCAAACGTTCGTTGTGTACAGCGTCTCGTAGTTTATAGCGGGATAGCGTTTGCGTGGTTTAGGTGCCCCTGTAGACGAGAGAACGCCTATCTCGAACCCTGGAGCCTTTGCCGGTATACCCCCGCTCCCAGAGATACCACAATTTGTTTGCAACTGCCAAGGTGTGCCTCGCTAGCATGGAATGCAGTGGCTCTGGGAGTTGTGTGTTCTCATCGTTCCTGGGTAGATAGTAAGTGTGAATCACCTGTGGCACATACCCGCAAGTTAGCGGCATATACCCGCCCATGGGTATGTGTCACTGTCTGGCGGGACGTGTTTGACGACGCACGTGATGGGAATGTGACAATAATGAGGTCATGAGCAGCGCGTCGTATTCGTCAAACTATCTTACTCTTCCATGCTAATTTTGGTTCACGCCAAGTTAAGGGAGTGACCACGAGAGCACCCAAACGTAAGCGGCTAGATAGATAGATAGATAGATAGATAGATAGATAGATAGATAGATAGATAGATAGATAGATAGATAGATAGATAGATAGATAGATAGATAGATAGATAGATAGATAGATAGATAGATAGATAGATAGATAGATAGATAGATAGATAGATAGATAGATAGATAGATAGATAGATAGATAGATAGATAGATAGATAGATAGATAGATAGATAGATAGATAGATAGATAGATACGCTCAATGTCGCCGAAGTTTGCTAAGAAATGCTTCGCATTTTAAAAAAACATAGTTTTGTGCATTGCATTGTTATGGATCACCGCATACCGCCAACACACTCGAGCTTGACCAGAGAAAAGAAATGGTTAAAGCGATGAAAGCTGCAGTTACGACTAGAATCCACGGCTCTCTTGCTGCTAACTTTTCTCGTACCCTTCACTGGTACCTTCAGAAAAGCGTTGTTGTTCGACGAAATTTCGCAATTTGCACGTTGCAAAAGGCATACCTGTGTATTCTTTTCGATATTTTTGTTTTGATTGCACTGATGAAACCTGACATCCATGTGCAGTTAATTGCGCACGCTTAGAGGCTGAGCATGGCTGCGACACAAGCGCTACTTAATGGGAATGTAAACACTTGCGTTCTGTTGAAGAAGCAACTCCATGTTGCTGACAGCACGAGTAATGACGACCGCGTAATATGTTTGCAAACCATAGGCATGTTAAATATTCGGTTCCATGCAGCCGATATGGCGCGCCACTCGCTAGCGGCCTACTACAGCGGCAAATCCGTCAGGCAGGCCCGGTACGAATCACCCCAGGCTAGTACTGTTCAGTTCAAACGCCAATTCTAGTTCGCGCTATTTTCTGTAACAAGCACAAGATAACGCAAGGCATCGTCGATGCACGCTCAGTCAATTGACACCACCACCCGTGTTCACTGGCCACCCTTCGCGCTGCGGCAAAAATGAGGTAGCGAACAACCACGAGTTTATCCGGTAAAAGCTGCACAGGGCCTACGTCCCATCTATCAGCATCCTATCTTTAGTTTATTCGAAAAACTGCCCTATAGCATAAGAAACATATATGAAAACGTCAGAGGCTCATCACCATGTAGGAAGGAAACAAGTGACGAGCATGGAGGAAGTTTTTCTTTCCTCTGTGCCTCAAATCCTCCATGCTGAGGAGATCTCTGACGTCACTCGTTGTGAAGCAGTGGTAGTGGTTAGAAGAGGAAACATGCACCTATAATGTCTTCAGCCAATTAGGGAGCATGGCGGCCATAACGGATGGCGGCCATATTGACTAAAAAAAATTATTCTCTATTTTTTTATCCGAATAAGACGCAGAAGGGGCGGCTCTCTCTTCGGCGCGAAAACTACATGCACAGCATGTGCGTCGTGGAGAACCGAAACCATCGGAACTAGGCTCAACATGCAGGGGCCAGCACGACACTGTTGGCGAAATCATTACGTCCGAGTATTAACAACGAGTAACAACTCACCGACAATGACAGAAGTCCAAGAAAACGCTTACTAGATTCGACAACTGCTGGTGTGGTGTGTATATTTTTGACGTCATTAGTTTACGCAATGTACAGACAATACGATCGGGCGTGCGCGGCCCCCTGCGATTGCATTTCGTCTCTCACGCGGCCACGGGGTAAAAATAAGTTATCCTTTTACACCGTGCACGCGGCCGACTTGGCGCCCGTGTCCGCATTCGACGTAAAACTCACTGGCGTCCGCATTGTGAAACCATGATTACTTTCAGCATGACACTTGAACATAGTTGTTCTAATGCCGAGAGAACAATGCTGGAGGCGAGCAGAGAGCGAAACTGAAAAAGGTGTATTAATACGCAAGTGCAAGTTGTTACTGTACACACATATCTAATACGAAACAACGTATGTGCACATGGTCCTCATTGCGTCTTGCTGGGCACAAAATTTTCGTCCATTGTCAAAAGCAGGAACACAACACAATCGCCACTGACCTGCAAGATGTTCGTTGGGGTTCCGTTTTGTCGTAGTACCTAAATGGAATTTTGCGGAACAATTCAAATAATCATATACTTCATCCGCGTCATCCGGCCCATACGGTACATGGATATATGCGCTCGTACTACAGCCTGTTGAGGCCCTGTGGCTAACAAAAGGTTTTGTAAACGCTGCTAGGAGTACAATAACTAGAGCGCCAGGCCCATAGGAGCGCATACGGCCCATAGGAGTGCCAGGCCCATAGCGCCGAATTTTTTTCGAAGGATCGAGAGGGGGGGGGGGGAGATGCACTTGTTGAAGGTCTCGAAAAGTGCCTACTTTCATGATCTATGCTCGGTAAAACACAACTACAAAACTCGTTTTTAGACATTATCGTAAACAAATTATTCTCAGTAACTGCTTACGTGACAACGGACCTAACACAAGGTGGGCTGTGCAACTGGTTGGAGTAATGCCCCTCTATTTCTGTAGAAGTACTGTCATTTCCTGTCTCCTTCGCTGTCTCTTCTCCTAAACTCTTGTTTCTTTTTTAATACTTTTAATACCTGCCGCGAAGAAGTTGACAGTTGCGCATCCTCGGAAGTCCTAGGTAAAGCTTTCCAGTATAGGGCAGCACGGTCATTGACAGGCTCATCGCACGCGTAAATATACAATAGACAGGGACATTTAGCATGGTGCTAAGGCGAAAAAATATAAAGACGTAAAAGTGCACCTTAGTTTCACTGAGTGCAGTCGCCCAATCAGAGGTTCTGGCTTAGGCTGCGACGTCTTCAACCACCCCTGGACGCACGTTTAAACTTCGCTGGTTAACCATCTATGCGGAGTGCTTGGGCAGTAATTCTTAATAGCTAAATCTCCATCATTGCAATTACTTCTGAGCCTGTGATCTATACTTCAGCTTCTTAATGAATTACCGCAACAAATCTATCAAGCCACCTTCTGCCCCGATTTTAACTTTGAAAGAGGCGGCACCGGTGTAAGCTGCAATTTCACGGAGCTACAGCCGTACAGTGCTGTAGGGCGATAGCTTTAAATGCCTCATCAAAAGCGGAAATCGATCGCCAGTGGCGTTCGGCATCTTCTCGCGTCGGCAGCGTGAACACGAGTGATGCAATAAATCATCATTACGTGAAAACGTCATCGTATGATGAAGCATATCATAAATGTTTGTGACGTATCGGAAAGTCACATAACTTGACGGCATCATATAACATCTTCGCTTGGTTGAAATGAGCCGATCGTGAGGGCAGTGTTTAACCAGCTGAAGGGCAGAAAGCTAGCTTTTGTCTCCAATCTTTGAGGCAGTAAGAAAACCACGTAGGACGCAGAAATAACCGGGGGGGGGGGGAAGAAAACAGTCTGAGTCAGTGCATTGAATCAGAAGAAAACGATAATAGTTTTTTTTTTTGCCTTTCAGTCATCTCAAGTGAATATATAAAGAGACCAGCGAGTTTTTTTTAACTAATGAGAAATATGAAAAAAGACAATCTGATTTCTTTCCGTCAGATATCCAGAGTGGTACACAGCAGTATTATGTGCTGAGGCATTCAAATGATGAGTTTGCAATAGATTGAAAGAAAAAATAAAACGCGAATGCTATAAAACTCGAACGCATATACAGAACCGGTAGCACGGTCTGACAGAGCCCGGTGAAAACATCACGCCGCTATGTTCGTGTGACTTTTTGTTCCCCCCGTACCCACGAAAGCCACCCAGAAGCACGACTGCAAGTTAACTCGCATGAAAACACGAATTCACGAGCCTCCTAATACGCGCGGCCGTACATTGCCAGCTTCCCGTAGTCTACTCGCGCAGCTCCGCCATGCGGAAGCGGAGGCGGAGCGCGCTCGACGGCCCGAAGATAGCATTCGCCCAGGCACTGCAAAAAATGGAGGAGGCGCACTATAGCGTACTAATCTTGTACACTATACTTTATGCCTCCGCCTCAATCGACTCGAAGCCGAAAGTCACCTTGTTCTTCTCTCAGTCGATGTTTTGCTCCTCTCCCGCCCTCCACCGAAAGCTTTCCTCACGTAACGTGGTTTCACACTGCCTTCGTGATCGGCCCACCTATGACCGGGCGATCACGGAGGAAGGAGTGTCGGGCGATGATGCCATGTGACGACGTCACACAATTTTGCCGTCTGCGGAGTTATTATGACATCGTCCGGCGATGGTGATGTTGGGCTCGTTAAGTTAGCGCGCTCCAAACTCTGAAGAAGCACACCCGAGTGCGCTCGGGTGCGGCAACTGCAGCGCAGTGCTTCGGAGCTTAACGTAACCACGATTTCCGCCGTCTATCTTTAGGGGCCCTACATCGCGGCAGCGGTGGTGTGGCGTTTGCGAAAGTAGGAGAGAGTGGGGAAAAAAGCTCCAGAAGTTACACTAGGCACACGCTCTCGTGCACCGTCTTGGGCTCTGTCCCAATTCTTAGACAGCACGTAGACAGTTGATTGATATGGAGGGTTTAACGTCCCGAAACCACCATATGATTATGAGAGACGCCGTAGTGGAGGGCTCCGGAATATTTGACCACCTGGGGTTCTTTAACGTGCACCCAAATCTGAGCGCACGGGCCTACAACAATTCCGCCTCCATCGGAAATGCAGCCGCCGCAGCCGGGATTCGAACCCGCGACCTGCGGGTCAGTAGCCGAGTACCATAGCCACTAGACCACCCCGGCGGGGCCAGCACGTAGACAGTCTACGCAGACTGCTTGTAAGACAGCACCGAGCCCATGCTGTCCGAGAATCGAAACACTTCTGAACGGGTTTTACGCGACGAAGAGCCACCTCGCACCTAGAAGAAAAAGCTAAAATAAACAAACGTAACAGTTGTATTTTTCTGGCTTATTTCGTCTTGAAATCAAAAACACATAAATGTTACTCGCATTGAGCGTCTGGGAAAACATCAGCTTGTGTGCAGACGACCATTTCGGCGAGATCTAAACGATTCGCTGAGTTGCCACCTTGTTTAGACAGCAAAGTAGCCTGCATCGTATTTGTCTACGATGTTGTCTTCTCGGAGCTATCTATTTTGCCGGCTACGTGAAAATTGGAATGAGACTTAAGATGGCCGCCGTCCATTTAGCTGTATAATTAGCCGTATACGGTGAGTATTGGAAGACTCAAAGTCGGTTATTACGCACCGGAAGTTGCTTTTTAACCGTCAAGTTTACAGGAGCGCACTCCGCCGTCTAGAGCGCGCTGGAGCTGCTCAAGTTAACGCGCCCATTGCATCTCTGGTGTAGGCGCCGACGCCGAGAGACGCCAACGGTCGATTTTCCTTTTCATATCTAACTTTCGCCTTAACTAAAATTCGGCAGATCCCACATACTTGGGAATCGATGTTATGCGAAGGATGCGGAGGCAATTTTTTTTTATTGAGCGACACGCCATGAAATGACGCTAAATAAATGTACAAACGTTGCACGCACGTATGCTTGCACGCACACAGTTGCAGATGCTTATATATAACCAGTTTTTTTGCACTTGCGCAGCGATGCCAACTGGAACATGCGTTCTAGCGACACCAGAATCTGATATGAAGCGGGGTTGCTCGCGAGGATGCTGGACACTGCTACATAAATAACTTCAGTGCATGGCAACTAACCACAATTGATGGTAACCCAACGTGACGGCTGTATCAAAGGAGTACATATGCAATGTTTATAAAACTGGGTAGACATCACTGCAATCACTATAGACGTTACGTGAACATTAGGATCTATTTGAAAAGCATATCTGAGGCTTGGTGCAGCTCTGTGGAAAATGCTTCGTTACCACGCAGAATACTTAGGTTCGATTCCAGCTGGCACACTGACATCTATTCTTTGCATTCGTCGGGTCGACGCTACTGAAGTCGGGTATTAACGCTCGCGCGTTAAAATTGCCCATGTGTGTTGTCGTCGTTTCCGGGTAGATACTAAGTGTCAATCACCCGCGGCACATACCCGCCCGTGGGTATGTGCCACTGTCTGGCGGGAAGTGTTTGACGACGTGCGTGACGGGATTGTGTCATTAATGATGTCTTGACGAGCACGTCATATTCGTCAAACCATCTTACCCCCCGCCATGCTAATTTTGGTTCACGCCAAGTTAAGGAGGTGACTACGAGAGCATCCGAACGTAAGCGTCTAGATAGATAGATAGATAGATAGATGGATAGATAGATAGATAGATAGATAGATAGATAGATAGATAGATAGATAGATAGACAGATAGATAGATAGATAGATAGATAGATAGATAGATAGATAGATAGATAGATAGATAGATAGATAGATAGATAGATAGATAGATAGATAGATAGATAGATAGATAGATAGATAGATAGATAGATAGATAGATAGATAGATAGATAGATAGATAGATAGATAGATAGATAGATAGATAGATAGATAGATGATAGATAGATGGATAGATAGATGGATAGATAGATGGATAGATAGATAGATAGATAGATAGATAGATAGATAGATGGATAGATAGATAGATAGATAGATAGATAGATAGATAGATAGATAGATAGATAGATAGATAGATAGATAGATAGATAGATAGATAGATAGATAGATAGATAGATAGATACGCTCAAAGTCGCCGAAGTTCGCTACGAAATGCTTCGCACTTTAAACAATAATAATATCATCATAGTGAACAAAAGGTCATATGATCAATGGGCGGCTGCGCCTATGCTGTATCGGAGAGCTAGATACGTCCTCGTAACGTTTAGAACTCACTTGGCTTCCTGTAGCCTGCAGTGTTCTGGAAGCTTCGGGACTGCTGTAGATAATTTTCAGACATTTTGTTAAGATTACGCCCACTTCATTACAGATTATTCTGGAACATACGTAGCTGCTAACGATAACGCTAGAATATTCGATGGCACGTGTATGAATGACGACGCACTTCACCGCTGGTCAGTTGATCGACGGTCTGTTCGCCGCTATCGGTGTCAGTGTATTGCTGTAATCTGTCTTTCCTTTTACGTGGCCACAAGTGCGTCCGAATAAATCATTTAATCGGAACATTAAGTCTGCTTCCTTCGTCCGCGTCCCGACCCCATGACATCTGGTGGAGGTGCTTCCTGGCCCATGTACCGAACGCCCCCCTCCAGCCATGAGCCAAGCCCACACTGTGAAAAACACGCTGAAGCCAACCTCGATCAGCGAGCTAGCCGCAGGCAACGAGGGCTACATCCAGAGTTCGGGGCTCTAACCAATAACATTCGCAAGCCCAAGACCTTATAGGGAGCCTTCATGTGCACGCGTCTCCATGTTTTAGGATATAGTCAGCCTTTGACCATATACTTGCCGCCGCCCGCTTAAACACTATGTTGCCAGTACCAGCTCCCCATGTCAACAAGCGCAATGTTGGTTCTCGCGGCCAGGCGTTCCTGCTCTGCCTCACTACACCAGCTGCATGTTGGCGCGGGTGGGCAAGCTGCGGTATGAGCTGCGTTTGACTTCACCGCGGAGACCTAGCTTCCGCAACGACACCATCGTCGCGCTAAGCGCACCTACAAGAACTTTGAGATCTTTATGTCAGGGTGCTGCGTGGTGCAATGGAAAACCGTCTGGAGACTGTCCCACTTCCGACTTGCTCTAGCCGACGGAAACGCTGGATTACACAAATGAAGCGAGATTACTGGGAGCCGACTACATTTCCCCGTGTTTGTCAAATGAGTACGCGTGTTATTGCGAGTGAATTGAGTATGTAGTGACGTGCCGGCGTCCGACGTAGACGTGCCGTCGTAGGAGGGTAAATGAGCAGACGAGACGTGCAGGAGGAAGCGAGCTGCCGAAGTAGAGTGGTGGCCGTGGCGTCCAGCCAGCCAGAAGCATCCGAACATTCTAGGCGCCTCGCACCACGAGTCACCCGCACTCGTCATGTTTTTCTCTAGCCGACGGGCCGACACTATCGCTACGCTACAAGGGCTCCCCCCCCCCCCTACATGTTACGCGATAAAAATATGAATGAAAAAGAGGTCGGAAAAATATATTAACGCTATGTACAGGGGCGTCAATTTCTGTAAGTGTCCATTGTGAATTCCGGAAGTCGTCCGAGTGGAAGGCGTACGGAAGAGAGCGACAGTTCCGGTGGGCAGCCCTGGGAAGCACGCAGTGCGGGAGGACCCCGGTAGGGGCGCGTCGCTAGCAGCAGCGAGCAGAGGATATGTACGTCGGAGATTGTGGAAGTAAAATTCGTACGAACGCCAATGTCCACGCCGCTCCAAGCGTAGCATGTTGCAGCTACTTGAGTGCCGACAAGGTGCGCCTTGCGATAGCGGAATGCACGTTTTAGAGAGACCACAGGTCGTGCACTGCGCATAGACTTGATGCTGCCCCTCTTGTCTTCACAAGAAAGCGGAGATAATGCGGAACAGCTGTCCATAACACTGGCTGGTACCTGCTTTGTGGATTGGTGACAGGACGTGTGACCTGGCTCCTCAGACAGGTGAGAGGAAATCTTCGCGGGCAGGTGTGGAAACCCCTGTCTAACCATTGAGGTGTAGGAGGAGAACTCGCGGTCGGGCTGACAGCCTACGAGTGTTTCAGCAGCCGGAACCAGTGTGTTGGGAACACTGATGGCATGAGGCGTGACAGCGGGCTCTCACTCCATTGTGGGCGTCGCGTCACAGGCTGAACAGACCTGGCGATAACTACACACATGAGCCGCGATTTGGCGACGATCGATACTCGTAGTTTACGAAATTTGTGGTTGTTTCAAGAGAGCAACGAGAATAAACAAATTCCTACAGAGCACATAGCACAACCAACGTGAACCAGCGGGAATGTGGTGCGGCATTCGATGATGACCGTGCACGGTCACCGTTGTGGCCGTATTCGGACAAAGTGTTTGACGAATTAGAGCACTTGGTACTCTACTACGGGAGAGCGTAAAGCCGTCCCAGGATATAAGGAAATAGCAGGATCTACAGTAAGCCACAATCTTGGTTAACATTGAACGGCAGTCGAACGTTACCACACAGAAGCGGGCTTGTGTCGCTGGGTTAAAAAAACACACATTAATTTTCTGGCAAAATTCGTGGCATATTTTGGCGTCAGTTTTCTGCCAAATACAATGTTTTCGTGAGATACGTAAAACTTTTATTTTGCAATATGTCCATAGTTCACATTAGCAGAGAGCGAATACCTGCATATGAAACGAAAAACAACTGGCCTGACTCCCTTGCGGAGGTTAGCAACAGGCACACCATGGTTCTTTGGTTGGAGCTCTTGCTCCCGCTGCCCATACATGATATTACACGGAAGAGTAGAATGACACACTTCTTTATGGCGCACTTTCTCGGACTTAGCACTGTCGGTGATAATAAGGGGCGGGGAGTCTATTCGTTGTTGGTACGCGGGCTGATGGAATTGAGGTATAGGCTCTATCTAACAGCAAATCCCCTTTCTGATCTTAAAGCGTCAATCAATACACGATAATATATATGGCAGACAGTGTACAAGTTGTTTATTGTTCATTATTTTCCTATTTATAATATAAACCTACCGAGAACAAAGTTTTCGTCGAAGTGCGAGACCACGTAAACCAAGTTTCAAGTTAGGAGACGATTTAGACTCCAAGAAAAGTTTTGAAGAAACCCGACGTTTCGAAACCGACTTGGTTCCTCAGGGGTGACTACGGGGACTACGTAGCAGCGGCGTCTTCAAAGCACTTGCGGGGCGGTTAATGACCCCCCTCTCTCTCTCTCTCTCGTTTTGCCGTGGAGCGCTGTATACGCTAGGGGAACGGTTCCGAGAGAGTGGTTGAGTTTATGGGTTATCCTCTGTGTGGATCTATATATATATATATATATATATACATTCTCACGTTTCAATTCACATATAAGCTCAATAAAGTGGCTGGCGCGGCAGCCGCTGTGATAGCTTATTGGTTAGAGCATCGAACGCGTAATTCTAAGGTCGTAGGTTCGATTCCTGCTCACGGCAAGTTATATTTTTACCCACTTTTCTTTCTTCCTATTTACATTACATTGATTCTAATAACTTTACCCTTACATTCCTTAGCATTATTGTCTGTTAGATCTCATTATTATTGTGTCAAAACACTGAAAAACGAGCCCTTAGGTATACACTTATTTCCCTTATATATATATATATATATATATATATATATATATATATATATATATATATATATATATATATATATATATATATATCCGTGTCTCTTTTGGGAGAATTATCACGTTTGATGCCGTAAAACCTCTGCACGGCGTCTCGCAGGTCACGGAAGTATGTGAGGTGGCGTTTCAGGTCTTGTGGCAGGTGGTGATATTCCAGTGCCTCTTACATGAACTCTTAGATCCAGATGCCGTTGTGATACAACGCCACCGCAAACTCTTCGAACCAGGACTCTAGACGAGAGGTCCGAAATGGCGGCAGTGGCGAGTCGAATTGGGGCTGCCAAGCTTGCGCTCACTGCAACGTGGCCGAGGAGCTTGGTGGCAGTAGTGCAGCTCTGCTCGCCTGTCCAGCGTCCGTGGTCAGCAATTGTAGGCGTCGATTGTCACCCTGCTGGCGTCGATTGTCATTCAGGCATGTCTTTCCTTCGCTCCTGCGGCGTAAGCCTACAAGTATATATCCGCATATTTCGTGAAACTATACATACTCATTGATGCGATCAAAATCAGTTTAAGAAAAGTAAGCACGACGACTTGCACAGTAATAAAATGGATCAGGCTTCGTTCGGCTACGCAGGTTTATGCGAGCGAAAGCTGGTTAACTTGATTATGCTTGTTTATCCTAGTAGTCGAAGCGCAGTTCGGATGATATGACTAGTCGAACGTGTAGTCCTGAATGCATTCACTATCTGCGTTTCATCGGTTTCCAAATCCGTCACCGCATTCGTCACCGAAAACGCCAAACCCGTAAACTATCAACAGACGCTCTCATTCGCGTCTTCCTTTGCTGGCAGATGTTCGCGTTCCCGCACGTTAAGTTAACCACATTGGTCGCTGAGGAAAGACATTTGAAGAGGTACACAGACGAGCGGACTAACGCGTTCCCTGTAGACTCTTGTTGTCTTGCACGGTTGCAACACAACTAAATTTTGTGCGGCTTATCATGGGGGTATTCATACTTTCCTTCAATGACACGCGGAACCACACCGAAACTCGCTCAACAATGGTAAAAATAATTTCGCTTTAATGATATATAATGCGGCACATTTACTGTTCGGGTCCGTCCGTCCTTCTGTTGGTATGTCGGTCCTGAACGGTGCAGTGTATGTGCACAAAGCAAGTCGGTTTGTTCCCCATAACTCAAATGTGCCCTATGGGAGAATGGTGCTGCGTCGTTAAGTTATCGTCCTTTTCTTTCATAACCACCAACAAAGATGATTTGATATTGTGAACTCAGTTTTTATGTAGTGCTTGTAGACAAATTGTCTATGGACTCCGTATATGTGCTAAGTGCCCTGCATCACTTTCCGCCCGATTGCTTTATTGTAGGCCCACTTCGAGGACACAAGCTTTCAGTAGAGGAGGCAGGACGGTTTTAAGAAATTAAGGACAGGTGCTGTTTGGATGCCGTTTGTAATAAAATCTGACTTGTAAAAACTTGGTTTGTCCCTCATTGTTCCCCTTTGCATTTCTTCTAGTCTAATAAACAGGTTTGGGATTGGAGGGGGAGGGGGGTTGGAGTAATATGATTGAGTTTCCTACTATTTTCTGGTAATGCTTACAGCTTGTAAGGTTTTTTAAGCAGTCCATTGTAGATATTCGTTTGCAGGAACTAAACTTGCTGCAGAAAATAATATTACGCACAAAAACAATATTTAGCGTATGAGAAACAGGCTAGCGGACTTATTTCATTTACAGAGAACATCGCGAGCTTCCCGGTTGTTTGATCTGCCTTCACTGTCGCTATTGGTACAGTCATATACTACAGCACGCTCTCGAACCCTGCACTAGAAGGCCTGTGAGGTGTCTGCAGTGGTAAGGTGAATTTGCTTCAGGAATGCCGCGCAGACATTTAAGTCCGTTTAGAGTGACATCGAGGTTCCCCCCTCGCAGATATAGGCTCCTTAAGTATCCTCACTTCGCTAACAATGTGGTGGGTCTACCAGCCGGGAAAAATGAACTGTTTTAATGGTATTTTATACAAACTCAAGTCACGAACGCGTTTTTTTTTTCAGTTCCATAAAACGGCGGCTAACTTCAGAAAACAACCCTTCAGCTTGCAGAACTCGCTATATATATAAAAAAACCACATCCTTCTCGGCGAAATCCACGCTGTCTTATATGTAAATGAGCGCGAGAGAAGCAATGCGGGCTTGTTCGTAGCTCATCTTCAGTAAGTGTCCTTGTAGCGCACGTAAACTTTAGGAAGAAATGAGGACACATGCAGACAAATAGAGCGCTAACTTCCTACATAGCTTGTTCTCAGAAACCAGAGAACATTTATGCACTTGCCTGTTAGTCACAGTCATTCGTGTAAGCACGTGAAAAAAGGGACAATATAAAAAGTATATATATGCATATAAGTACAGCCGTACATATACACCCAGAAACTTTCATGTCTTACGCAGATACGTTAACTCTTTTTCTGACAAAGCTATCGATGGCTGGCTGACACACATATTTCATACTGCCGCAGTCTGCTCAGCTTCTATTATAAGACTAGTCATTTCACATTTGATTGATTGATTGATTGATTGATTTGTGGGGTTTAACGTCCCAAAACCACCTTATGATTATAAGAGACGCATTAGTGGAGGGCTCCGAAAATTTTGACCACCTGGAGTTCTTTAACGTGCAACCAAATCTGAGTACACGGGCCTACAACATTTCCGCCTCCATCGGAAACGCAGCCGCCAAAGCCAGGATTTGATCCCGCGACCTGCGGGTCAGCATTTCACATTTGCTTCTAGCTATTACTTTCGTGTTTTCAAAAATAGGGGAACATTGTTGCTGTTTACAATATTGCGCAAGCAAACCATCACTGGCAATTTTTCAACTTTATTTTTGTGCTCACGCAACCTATGCCCTACGTACCATTTTCCACAAGTAAAGGAAGTGGCGTAGATGCCTGATGTCACAAATTCGAGAAACTTATTTCTGTGTTTTATTTGGCAGTTGGTAACACACGTCTCCCTGGTTTTGACGGTCCGCAAAAACTGATAAGCCTATTAGGCGCTGAGAAACTATCAGTTTTGCTGCGCCATGTAAGTTTCATCAGGTTGTGCGACAACCGGTGGATATAACGAATCATTGCCGTTCGTTCTTTCTCTCGTTCACAAGTTTCTTGCCTCCTTTCCGGGTCACTATCTTTTCGCACTTCATAGAATATTCTTTCAGTGACTGACACTAAAACCTGTCTGAGATAACCGGCATCCTGAAGACGCACAGCCTGCTTGTCGAACGCTTCGTATGTACTGTGAACGCACGATTTTTAAGTGCGTTTGTGAAACACATTTTGACAATTCCTCTCTTACCTAGTTTTGAATGGGCTGAGTGATACAATAACGATGGTTTATTTGCCTAGGGAGCTGTAGCACAAGCATGACAGGTCATCACTGAAAGTAAAATTAACACCCAAAAACCTAATACTTCCTTGCATGGGAACCTCGAATGTAACTTCTAGTGGACAAATGCACTCGCGTATGGCAGTAAAAACATTGGGACACTCTGCGTCAAAGTCATCTGAAGGCACTCGCGGATGACATTAAAAACATTGGAACACTCTACGTCAAAGACATCTGATAAACAAACGACAAATACTAAAAAAATCGTCAACAAATCTAAAGGCGACCAGTACCTGTTAATCAGCCGCGAGGTTTGTGTCACCAGAGGAATAGCCGAGCTGCGAAGAGGGAAATCTATAGTGATGCTTTCGAGCTTCAGTACCAAATACAAGCACCTGAACAAAGGCACCAAGGTTGCCTTTGCAACCTTGGTAGGTTGCAAAGGCAGAGTCGCGGAAACATGGCAGCCGATGGCGCGTCGAAGGACGCGTTTTCCGGGTAACCACTTTAGCGAGAGAGATGAGAGACGACATCGAAGGCGGCCGATCTCGACACTTTATTCCACGCCTGAAGCGGAGCGGCGGTGGCTGTCCACGTCCGACCCGCCAAGTGCGCTAGCTTGTTCTAATGCTCGCGTGACAGGTGCGGCGCGGTGATCGAAAAATTATGATGATGATCATGCACTACATCATACTGGAAGCCAGCAACACTTTCGCCATTCGCCAAGTCTAGCGAAGCTCCCATGAGTAACCAAACTTGTGAACTGTAGTTTTCCACATTAACGCAAGCCTTCCGACGCATAAGCAAACGCTGATCAGAACTCTGCTCTGACAGTACATGTAGTGTTTTTCATCGTCATCCAAAATTTGACAAACCCCGGTCGCAAAACATCGCATACTAACAGATGAGAGTGCCAGGCCACTATCTCAGAGCACGTACAGAGTGTCGACGCGAGAACTCGACGCCATAAAGAAGCAAGGCGACGAAATGCTACGTGAAGACATTATCCAGCCCCCATAGGCGTCGCCTGTTGTGTTAGTCAAGAAGAAGGACGGAACCCTGTGCTTCTGCGTCGACTATCGCAGCCTGAACAAGCTCACGAAGAAGAACGTGTATCCTCTCCCCCGGATAGATGACGCCCTAAATCGATTCAACACTGTGAGGCACTTTTCTTTTATGGACCTCAAGACCGGCTATTGGCAGATTGAAGTCGACAAGAGAGACCGAGAAAAAGACTGCCTTCATTACACCGGACTGCGTGTTCGAGTTCAAGGTCATGCCCTTTGTTCTTTTCTCGGCACCCGCCACAATAAAACGCGGTATGGATCCAGTACTGGCCGGCTTGAAGTGGCAGACTTGCCTTGTGTACCTGGACGACGTCGTGGTATTTTCCTCAAACTTCGGCGAACACCTCCAGCGCCTTGAAGCTGTACTGCAAGCAATCAAGAACTCCGGTCTCACCCTGAAAGCCGAAAAGTGTCACTTTGCATACGAGGAGCTGTTGTTTCTAGTCCACGTGATCATCAAGTCTGGTATTTGCCCCGACCCGCACAAAGCAGCTTCCATCGCCACCTTCCCACCACCCAACGACAAGTGAAGTTCGTGCGTCGATTTGTTGGCCTATGCACCGATTATAGGCAGTTCGTCAAAAAACTTTGCCCGCGTTGCAGATCCACTCACTGACATTACCAAGACCAACATGGAGTTTAAGTGAGAAATGCCGCAGGAGGGAACATTTCAAGAACTGAAACGACTTCTGCAGACGCCTTCGCTACTTGCGTATTTAGATGAATTTGCCGAGACAGAGTGACACACTGACGCAAGCAGTGTAGGAATCGGCGCCATTCTTGTGCAGAGGACCAACGTACTGAAAAAAAAAAACATCAGTTATGCTAGCCGGTCGCTATAAAAGGCAGAGGCACACTATTCTGCAACAGAAAAAGAATGTTTTGCAATAATCTGGGCAACATCAAAGTTCCACCCCTAAATTTGTAGCAGCCCCTTCAAAGTATTGAGTGACCACCTTGCTTTGAGTTGGCTACCTAACTTGAAAGACACTTCAGGTCGCCTCGCACGGTGGAGCCTGAGACTTCAGGAATTCCACGTTACCGCCGTTTACAAGTCTGGAAGAAAACACTCCGACGATGACTGCCTGTCTCGAGGCCGCGTCCAACCACCGCCAAAGGACGACCCGGAAGGTGACTGTTTTTTAGGAACCATATGTGCCCACGACTTCACCGAGCGAGATCAAGCTGACCCGGAACTAAGGAGCCTTGTAGAATACCTGGAGGGCAAGGCCGCCGTTGTCCTAAAAATTTTCAAATGAGGATTTGGGTCGTTTTTCTTGCGGAACGGCGTTCTCCGGAAGAAAAACTTCTCGCCACTTAGTGCCAACTACCTCGTCGTAGTACCTTCAGCGTTACGTCCAAAAGTTTTGGATGTTCTACACGACGAACCGATGGCTGGACACTTTGATATTTCCCGTACGCTGACAAGCATACAGGAGAAGTACTACTGGCCACGCCTTTCCGCCGATGTCATCCATTATGTGAAGACATGCCGGTACTGCCACCGACGAAAGACATCGCCGACAAGGCCAGCCGGACTTCTTCAGCCCATCAAGCCACCTCACTGGCCGTTCAAGCAAATCGGCATAGGCTTACTGGGGCTGCGCCCGACGTCGAATTCTGCGAACAAATGGATCGCCATAGCTACCGACTACCTCACGCACTAAGCCGATACAAGGACCCTGCCCAAAGGCAGTGCCACCGAGGTAGCAAATTTCTTCATCGAGAACATCGTCCTGCGGCACGGAGCTTCACAGGTCCTCATTACTGACAGAAATACAGCCTTTACGGCCGACCTAACTCAGGCGACCCTAAGGCACAGCCAGACAAGTCCCCACAAACCATCCACAGACCAGTGGCCTCATCAAGCGTCCCCAAGTAGTCATGAATATCTGGTAGGCATACGACGGGACGTACATTTCGAATATTCCGGACATCCATCAGATGCCCATCGATGTGTAGTGTACGTACGATGGACATACGTACATCAGAATTTGTACTTTCCCTCGACATCCATCTAGGACAGCCAACACTGACGTTGACAGGCCCTTCGAGAATATATACTTAGAGTGTTTGTGTGTATATATCTAGTGCGTATTCAAGAAAGACCTTTCATGTGAACAACGTACCCACACAGCCTCGGAGGCCCGTCTTTTTTCAACGGGAGCTTTTATTCTGCAAATGAATTCTATAAAAATGCAGTCCAAGTGGGCTTTCAAGTACAATCAGCCTTTACTATCAACATATATTAAGGCTCAGAAGCACATAACCTACAGTCCGCAGCTGCGATTGTGAAAGTGCGTACGTAGTCTTACAAGATTTCAATGTTCAATGCCCTTCCAGCTTCAAGTGGGACGACTTCTTAGGCGGCAGAAATTGCTTCTTCGCGGGTTGATAAATTATTAGCAACAAATCCAACTCACGCGTGTTTATGGCAATGTTATTCTAGTGAGCGCAATAAGTACATACGAACAAGCACATGAGAAAAACTATTGGGTGTAGCACACACTTCTAAAGAAGTTGCAGAGGCACTGACCACATGCTAGTCCTAAATCGGGTAATAGCAAGGAATATGCGAGCAAATGAAGAACTGAAGTGGAAACATGACACGTAATACCAGGGCGGGTGCAACTGATCGACAATAGTTAACGCATGCTAAGAACAGCTAAATGTCCGATATGTAACACGTGGCCTTATTTGTGCCGTGCAAGTGAGCGGGGTTCCTGCTGGTTGCCGTGGTAATCTCTCCCGAAAACAGTGGTGGGCTCGCGCAATATTTCAGTGTTTCTTGTCAAAGATTCATCCTTCCTAACTTCACAACTTACGGTTGATGTCTACAAGGGCGCACTTGAAAAAAAAATATCTGCCTTCTGCCGCTCAGAGCCTCGGAGACCGGCTGAATGAATCCGAGGTTGCTTGGAAAAGGAAAAAAGGCATCATTTTCTGCAATCTTGCGGGAGCATGGCTAAGCGTATTGTAGGGGATGTGAAGAGGGGAGATATGAAAGAATATAGGAAAGGTATTGTTAGATAAAGAAATAAGTCAGGCGAGTGACAGAAAAGACGGAGATAGGAAGGCTGGGAGCTGATCGAAGAAGTCCGAGGATGGGGCACCTCACGGCGTGAGGCTGCACGGCGTCAAAAGGTTGCGGAAGGCGAACTAGTCGGCGAGAGCAACGCTGGCGTCGGAGATCGCGGGCGGCACAACCGTTCAGCTAGAAATCCTCCGAGCAACTCTCATGCATACGTGCGACGCGACACGAACACGCTCCTTTCCCGTGCTCCTTCCCTCTGCGCGCCGCTGGACAAGCAGATTTCGGGACAATAGGCACAATGGCGCGTGTTTTCTGCCAACACATCCAGAGGTGCATGGCTAGCATGACGTGTACGTTCGAGGGATCTTAGCAACTGCGGTGCACCGCTTCTTGAGAAGCGCATGAAAGCTTGCCTACATGATGACTGCTATGACGCGCTCGATCTGCATTTTTGTCAGTTGACATGTGCTAATGATTATTTTAAATTCTTTGTTTCCTTTGACATACTATACGCATATTGAATCAACCAGATTGTTTTGCCGCATGAAGCCAAATTATTTGGCATCCTGGGATCAAATGCGTGTGCCGAAGTATGAATGAATTTTATAGTAGCATTTTTAATGAAATTTTACAAGATTGTCACCCGAGATTTGGCAGATCTAGATATTTTTTCACTACATTTTAATTTTACAATAATTGATCAGCAAATACATATATCCTTGACATGTCCTTATATGGACAGCCAGTCAACGTTAAACTGAATGTCCAGTCGGACATACAGTTTTGACGTCCAGAAAACATCTATACGGGTCATGGATTGTCACAGTATGTCTATTGTCTATCAGTGTTGGATATCCATATGGCCGAACATTTGTATTCATAATGGACAGCAGCGGATATCTGTGGTTACTCGGGTCTTAATAAGACCATCGCCGATATGCTGGCCATGTACGTCGACGTCGAGCACATGATGGGGGATGCAATCCTTCCGTACGTGACGTTCGCGTTCAATACGGCCGTCCAAGAAACGACGCAGATGACGCCGTACAAGTTAGTCTAAGAAAGGAGCCCGGCAACGACACTCGACGCTATCCTTCCTAACGTCGCTGACGAAGAGAGCCTCTACGTCACCATCTGTATTCAGCGCGCTGAAGAAGCTCGTCAATTCACCCGCCTGCGCATCAAAAATCAGCAGCTGACCAACCGCCATCCTTACGATCTTCGACAAAGTTTCGTGGAATATCAGCCTGGTGACTGTGCTTGGGTGCGGACGTCTTTATGCCCACGCGAACCCAGTGAAAAACTTCTGCGGCGCTACTTCGGACCCTGCAGGTATTCGAAGCCTCGGCACACTCGACTATATACGAGGTTGTTCCCGACGGCATTACCGATTCTCAACGGCGCCTTGCACGACCCGAAGTCGTCCGTGCCGTGCGCCTTGTTATGCCATGGAGTCCAATTAGAACTTCCTTGCCTTTGCAAATGCAACTAGTGTCAAAACTAGCGAGTGAGCCTTGCTGACGCAATCCTCGGCAACGTTGCGTCTTATGCAACGCACGGCAAGATGATACAGTCGACGTCATCTATCTCGGCGCGTCTTACGCAATCACGGGTGCGTGGCCATACCACTCTCCCATGGGTACAATGCATCGGCAATTTTCGATTGGAAGCTGCTGACAGGGACCCCAGGGCCTAATAAAAAAACAAACGGCGCGACGACAAGTAGCAGATGAAAGCGTCAGGGCGTTGGAGAGCGTCCGAAGAAATCACGGCTCCTCGTCGAACCTCAGGACTTGTACTGAAGTTTGAAGAACCTTGTACTTATTGTTCATTTTATTACTTTACTACTGTACTTTCGTTATTGTTAAGGCATCCGGTACGATGCCTTCTTTCAGGAGGGGGGGGGGGGGCATGCCACATTCCTTCCTCAAGTTTTGTTATTACCCTCGTTTCAACAGCTCAGTAATTCTCACCGCAAACCTGCGCCTACAGCGTTCGAGAAGCTTCGGGACTGTAGTAGATCATTTTGTTAAGATTACTCCCACGTCGTGAACATTTCAGATTATTCTGGAACCTACGTGGCCGCTAGCCATTCGCCGCTATAAGTGTCAGTGTATTGCTCTAATCTGTCTTTCCTTTTACGTGACCACAAGTTCGGCCGAATGAATAATTTAATCAGAACATCCAGACTGCTTCTTTCGTACGCGTCACGACCTCATGACAATGTATATATGAACGAAATAAGAAGGAAGAGGGTCGCTAGCCACTCATAGTGCAAGTACAAACCACACCACACGCCGTTCTTCATTTGCTGTTTTTTTAATTTCCTGTACAATTTTCCGATTCGGCCAAAAGTATTGAGCCTGATTATAGGCAACGCCTAACGAAATCTATCTATCTATCTATCTATCTATCTATCTATCTATCTATCTATCTATCTATCTATCTGTCTATCTGTCTGTCTGTCTGTCTGTCTGTCTGTCTGTCTGTCTGTCTGTCTGTCTGTCTGTCTGTCTGTCTGTCTGTCTGTCTGTCTGTCTGTCTGTCTGTCTGTCTGTCTGTCTGTCTGTCTGTCTGTCTGTCTGTCTGTCTGTCTGTCTGTCTGTCTGTCTGTCTGTCTGTCTGTCTGTACAGTAATGCATTTTTCGGGGAGGCGAGGAGGCACAGTTTTTATCTGAAGCGGAGGTTGGGTGGCCAGAAGGAATCGAGTGTCATTTCGGGATCTGCACAATAAAAACAAAAAATAAGGGGGGGGGGGGCGTGACCGGGGTGCCTTTTTCTGGTTACTGTTTGGATTGCGATGTAGCTATATCAACCTTTACTCATAAATTGCGAAGTCCTAACGCATATGTTAGTGGGTTATTTGAGTGACGTGATACACGAATGCTTTCGCACTTATTCACGCCGAACTTCGAGCGCTACTTGCATTGCACAGTAAGAGAAGTTGTGTTGTTAGCAACGAGAAGTGAGAACCGCAAAATATTTCACGAGAAAATGCCGTAACAACACATACAACTATATAGCTTATTCGCACATAAATTAACTGGACAGCATTTTCAAACCACTCATAAAGAAGATGGTCAATTCAGATTACTTTTTTAAATAATCGACCTTTGGGAATCGCGATGACCACCGTGACAGTATTGTGAAAACATTTGCCTTACAAAGACAAAGACATGGATGAATATGTTTTGATGGCAAGCTCATTTCTTAACAAGCTCATCAAGCCCAGGTTGTTTCGAAAGAAAAAAAAAGCATCAACGAGATAAAGTCAACAAATTAAAGAACACCTCTTTCGACCTTGCAAGTGGCCACCATACTATCATCCGGCACAATATTTACGGACCTCAATAAGCCGAGTGGACTGCAGCGATTATTGACAGCGAAAAATTTCGAACCATATTCTTACAACGGGCTGTCCCAATCTCTGAAAGGAGTCATGGCTTACGCTCAGGGCACCCTTGTAGAGTGGAAATTGCCCCCCCCCTTTTATAAATTTTATCGCCATGGCAGTCAAAACACAAAACCACACTCGAACATATCTACCTGCCCGACACCACATTCAGATCAAAAAATTGCATCCACGCTGCCCCTGAAATAAATTTCTGCCTACACTCCTGCATCCAAATCACCGCAACCCCTTTGCAGAATTTACTTGCAGATTTCATACTTAACAAGCTAACAACCACGTTTTCAGGTTCTTGTGACAAAGCTTCTCTTTTGCGAGCAAAATTATCGGTATGCGACTTAAACTTGGATATGCATAGTTTATATCGCACCCCTGGCACGCTTCGCTATAGGAGGCGGATATGAATCAAGTCGGAACAGCACCACGTGTCGCATAAGGTTTTATTATTTTCGTCTTGTTAGTGTTAGCCACTTCAACTACTTTAGTTAGTGTCTCATCGATTAACTTGAAACTTGGTTTACGTGGCCTCGCACTTCGACGAAAACTTTGTTCTCGGTAGGTTTAATATTATAAATAGGAACCTAATGAACAATAAACAATTTGTACACTGTCTGCCATATATATTATCGTGTGTTGATTGACGCTTTAAGATCAGAAAGGGGATTTGCTGTTAGATAGAGCCTATACCTCAATTCCATCAGCCCGCGTACCAACAACAATTAGACCCTCCCCCCCCCCTTATTATCACCAACAATGCTAAGTCCGAGAAAGTGCGCCATAAAAATGTGTGTCATTCTACTCTTCCGTATAATATCATGTATATGGGCAGCGGGAGCAAAAGCTACAACCAATGAACCATGGTGTGCCTTTTCCTAACCTCCGCAAGGGAGTCAGGCCAGATGTTTTTCGTTTCATATGCAGGTATCTGCTCTCTGCTAATGTGAACTATGGACATATTGCAAAATAAAAGTTTGACGTATCTTACGAAAACATTGTATTTGGCAGAAAATTGACGCCAAAGTATGCCACAAATCTTGCCAGAAAGTTAATGTGTGTTTTTTTTAACCCAGCGACACAAGCCCGCTTCTGTGTGGTGACGTTCGACTGTCGTTCAATATAAACCGAGATTCTGGCTCACTGTAGATCCTGCTATTTTCTTCTATGCTGGGACGGCTCTACGCTCTCCCGTAGTAGAGTACCAAGTGCTCTAAATCGTCAAACACATTGTCTGAACTCGGCCACAACGGTGGCCATGCAATGTCATCATTGATTGCCGCACCACATTCCCGCTGGTTCGCGTCGGTTGTGCTATGTGCTCTGTAGCATTTTGTTTATTCTCGTTGCTATCTTGAAACGACCGCGAATTTCGTACAAAGCGAGTATCGATCGTCGCTAAATCGCGGCTCATGTGTGTAGTTATCGCCAGGTGACCAGGCTGCAGCTAACACAACATCAGTCAAGTTAAGGTTTGGGTTTTGCTTCGTGTATTGTGAAGGCTCAAGCTGGAACAAACAATGCGTACAGTTAGGTCCAAACACACCAAGTCGCGCATACATATAGGAAGCTTTCAGCGTGTATATAGTGACTTTGAAAGCTGAGAAATACATGCACAAAACTGAACACTAAGAGAGCCGAGCGTATACGTTAAGTGCCAACCACTGGCACGCGTACGCTCGCGTCTACGCGTCAAAAGCGTCAAATGCGCCTCTTGGCTACGACGTCGGAGGGGCATAAGCGAGCAGGCGCGAGGGATCAAGCCGGGCTTGATATTTTTGCCACGCGTACAGCGGCGCCAACCAACCAGAGGCCGCGATGACTCCGAATGCTGTGCCTAATGGCCGCCGCTTCGAAGGCACAGCCGTGTGCTGAAAGCAAGCATGAAAACTACTGCAAACGTTCTTGAATGACCGCTTCGTAATCTAGAACGACAACGAAACGACGAACGACTGCGAGTGCTAGCAGCGTGACGCGGTTTTGTGCCGAGTTCGAGCGACGCCGTCGAATCCAGCGAATGCCGGCCGGCTATGCTAGCGCCGGTCCCGAGTGCGATCGTCGGCCGAGCGAAAGGAGCATGTCGGTGTTCTTGTGCTTTGATCTGTTACTTTCTGTGCTAAAAAAGAGTGTAAACAGATTTCGGAGGTTCGAAGGTTTGAGCGTGAGCCCTCGCCTACCGCGGAGGCAATTTAGATCGGTGTCATATGCATCCAGCGCAGGCCTCTACCATCTAGTTCGTATGAACCAGCACCTGCGAGGCACATCGGCTGAAAAAACTCTACGGTAGTTTCCGTCGCAACATAGACACCATATACGACGCCCGAAATATCGCGTAGTGCATACGGAGGAGTTTTTATCTACACTGTGTTTGTTTTCAACATCGGTATTCATCATCGCTGAAAGCGAACCTCGCACTAGCCAACACATCCGTGATGTGAAAACGTACGTACTTATATAAGTGTATTCGCGAATTGTATGACGCGGAAACATTCGTTGGCTTCGATGCTAATCCTTTTCGTGTGTTGCCAAGCTAACAACAAGCATGCGCTGGTTGGTAGCAGTGAGATGTGACTTCGTGTCGGGTACCAGCGACGCTGACACATTGAGCTGTCAGCGGTCTCATTTCCATTCACGTACCAGACAGAAACTTGAGCATGCGTTGCTGTGGTGATCGAAAATGAAAGTTGCATGATGAAGTGCTGCTGGTGTTGCCTGTTATTTCACTTCTCGCTTCTTCTGATTCTCTGCCACGCTCAGTAGCACATACGTTGTTTAGAGGCATTCCAACACACACATTCTTAATTTATAGTTCATTCTGATACTCATAGCTATAGGCATACAATGGCGCTTCTCCGTCGTTTTACAGTTTACTATAATATAACACGCGTTTTGTTCACAGCTGGACAGATAACTGAAAACCTTGTGAGAAGCACCTGATTTGAAATCAGCTGCACGATGACACGATAGTTAGAAGAGAAGATCACCACATGTATGCACAGAATGAACGAAGGTGCACTAGTATGGTACTGCACTTTTGTATAGAAGAAATGAAAAAAGTACCTCATGTGACTTATGAGACCTTTCAGAACTGTGCATGTATTTATCTGTTCCTCCAGCCTGTAATGAGCTGAAGATATTATTCGATGGTTTCGAACATTTAATGTATGTGTTTCCAAGGAGTGCTTCATTTCTGTTCAGTATTTTAATATATGCATCAACTTGGATTATATATATGCATGCACTTAGGCATATCCAGTTTAGCTCTGTTGGAAAACTTGCCAAAACCTCTGTACGGTGCTCTGGTGCAATCTTCTGATCAGTATCTGTCCCATCAAAAATTTCGTGCATGCTTTATTGCATTATAGGGTATTTTGACAATTGATGACTTGTGAAAGCCACAGTGCTTGGCTGTAATCTCAAAACTGATGTCTGTCTAATCAAGAAGTGTCAGATGCATTTTGTAGATGTTAAAGGATATTTAAACTACCAGCAAAGTGCTGAAGTCTTCAACACAGCACTGATCCGCAATCACCACCCAGCTGAGAAGTCATTTGTAGAGCTTTCTAACACGTTCAAATAAAGTTATCAAACACTGGATTGATCTACTTGGTTTGATTCCTAATACCAGTGTGTCTGACTTTTCGGAGGCACTTATATGTTATTAAAGTTCTATTTCTCTGATTACTTACCGGGGTCCACTCAAGGATAGTGATATTTGTTTACCTTGGCACACTTATTGTGATACTACTGTTTAAATCCTTTCATTTTGTATATATGTACGCCACTTTTGCAGTAGCCTCACATTGGGCTGCTGTATTTGAAAATAAATAAATATACCATCCGAAAGTGTTCCACGCTGTGGTCGGTTCCAATCTGATCACTAATATCTGTTGCATCATGATGTTTCGGGTGTGTTTTATTCATTGGAGAACATTTTGGCTGCCTTCTATGCAGGGTTCAGTTCCAGTATTATGACTGATATCTGTGACTTCATGAAGAGTTAGGCGCGGTTTGTCGTTTTAGAGAATACTTTAACTACAGACAACGTCCAGAAGTCTTCCATACAGGGTTCAGTTGCAGTCCTATGGCCAATATCTGTCTTATAATGAAAGTTTCAAGTACAGTTAGTTGCATTAGAGCATATTTTGACTACAAAAATTGCCCAGAGGCATTCTACGTAGTGCTTGGTTCCATTCTTATGACCAGTATCTGTTGTATCATTAGGAGCCAGATGCGGTTTCTTGCATTAGAGGATATTTCCAATACACTTATCATTCAAAAGCCCTCCGCACAGGGCACTATTACAGCCTCATGACCTAAATCCGTCACATTATGAAGAGTAGGGTGTGGGTTGTTGCATTGGAAAACATTTCGGCTGCAGACAACGTTCAAAAGCCTTCTATACAGGGTTCAGTTCCAATATTATGACCGATATCGTTGACTTTATGAACAGTTGGGTGTCATTTGTCGTTTTAGAGAAAACTTTGAATGAGGACAATGCCCAGAAGTCTTCCATACAGGGTTCATTTCGAATATTATGACCGATATCTGTGACTTTATAAACAGTTGGGTGTCGTTTGTTGTTCTAGAGAATACTTTGACTAAAGGCAACTTCCAGAAGTCTTGCATTAAGGTTTCAGTTCCAATATTATGACCGATATCTGTGACTTTATAAACAGTTGGGTGTCGTCTGTCGTTTCAGAGAATACTTTGACTAAAGACAACGACCAGAAGTCTTGCATTAAGGTTTCAGTTCTAATATTATGGCCGATATCTGTGACTTCATGAACAGTTGGGTGTCGTCTGTCGTTTTAGAGAATACTTTGAGTAAAGGCAAGGTCCAGAAGTCTTGCATTAAAGTTTCAGTTCTAATATTATGACCGATATCTGTGACTTCATGAACATTGGGTGTCGTCTGTCGTTTTAGAGAATACTTTGACTAAAGACAACGTCCATAAGTCTTGCATTAAGGTTTCAGTTCTAATTTTATGGCCGATATCTGTGACTTCATGAACAGTTGG
Source organism: Rhipicephalus annulatus (assembly GCA_013436015.1). NCBI lineage: Eukaryota > Metazoa > Arthropoda > Arachnida > Ixodida > Ixodidae > Rhipicephalus > Rhipicephalus annulatus. The sequence goes on from WOVY01000982.1 coordinate 391,926, forward strand.
GTGTCGTCTGTCTTTTTAGAGAATACTTTGAGTAGAGACAACGTCCAGAGGTATTCCATACCGGGTTCAGTTCCAATAATATGACCAATATCTGTGACTTCATAAACAGTTGGGTGTCGTCTGTCGTTTTAGAGAATACTTTGACTAAAGACAACGTCCAGAAGTCTTGCATTAAGGTTTCAGTTCTAATATTATGGTCGATATCTGTGACTTTTTGGGACGTTAAACCCCACAAATCAATCAATATATGTGACTTCATGAACAGTTGGGTGTCGTCTGTCGTTTTAGAGAATACTTTGAGTAAAGACAACGTCCAGAAGTCTTGCATTAAGGTTTCAGTTCTAATGTTTCGACCGATATCTGTGACTTCGTGAACAGTTGGGTGTCGTCTGTCGTTTTAGAGAATACTTTGACTAAAGACAACGTCCATAAGTCTTGCATTAAGGTTTCAGTTCTAATATTATGACCGATATCTGTGACTTCATGAACAGTTGGGTGTCGTTTGTCGTTTTAGAGAATACTTTGACTAAAGACAACGTCCAGAAGTCTTGCATTAAGGTTTCAGTTCCAATATTATGACCGATATCTGCGACTTCATGAACAGTTTGGTGTCGTCTGACGTTTTAGAGAATACTTTGAGTAAAGACAAAGTCCAGAAGTCTTCCATGCAAGGTTCAGTTGCAATATTATGACTAATATCTGTCACATCATGAAGTGTCAGGCACAGTTTGTTGCATTAGAGCACATTTCGACTACGGAAAATGCCCGAAAGCATTCTACGCAGTATTTGGTTCCTATCTTATGACCAATATCTGTTGTATCAATAAGAACCAGGTGTGCTTTGTTGCATTAGAGGATATTTCGAACACACACATCAATCAAAAGCCTGCTACTCTGGCCTCTTTTGTCGTCTTATGACTGACCTAAATCTGTCAGATCATGAAGTTTCAGGCGTGATTATTAAGTTGAGTCCTAGAAAATATGATGCGTAAATATACTAAAGGTACCAACATATTCAAGATATTGTAATAAATTTGGTAGTGCAGGTATAGAAACCCGGTGGTTTGTAAACTTGATCAGGAGGGCAGCCACCGCCTCATTCACAGAAGAGAGGAAGGGGGGGGAGCTCAATATCAACTCCATATATTACCATAATAAGGAGGGCGCGCTAAGTCAGCCCCTACAAGGAGGGGGGCACTGCGACAAAGTTTTGCCCCCCCCCCCCTTCTTAAGGAGAACTCTGCACACGCCTATGATAAACGTACAGTATGCTAGACGCGAATGTTCATTCGCGGGAGCGGCGCACGCCCCGATGTTGATTTCTGGTGCATACCGCTGTAGTTACTTTGGGCACAGGAATGTCAATTACTTCTAAAATAGTCTGAACTGTGGTGGGTCAAGCACTATAAATTTTTTATTGTGTTATCATATCCTCTAAAGCATATGAACCCGCTCCAGTTAGGAACGTGCCGTTCTGTGCTGAACTCGGACAGTTCTAAGCCAAAAGGTCAAGCAACATTGTGCATCGGCCTTGGACGCGTGGGCGTCAATGCGGTCGACACGTGACAATGGTTGCGCGCCCTTTTCCTCCACAGGCGCGACTAAACGCTTTGGACGCGTAGGCGCGTGCATACGCGTCAAAAGCGTTTAGTCGCGCCTGTGGAGGAAAAGGGCGCGCAACCATTGGCACGTGTCGACCGCATTGACGCCCACGCGTCCAAGGCCGATGCATACGCGTGCCAGTGGTTGGCACTTTAGGGCTATGGGAGCAATGTAGCTTTGCTATACGTGTTACCGTATAAATAACCACGGATGCGTACGGTGCTGCACTTTTGCCTCTCTGCGATGTCATCTTGAATGTGTTACAGAGAAACAATATCGCACCGCGTCGACAGTATAGGCACGCATTCTAATTCTGAGTTCTGAGACTACAGGCAGTGGCATAGCCAGGGAATGGCATACGAATCCCTCTCCCAACCCCTTAATTGTTTCATCATGATGATAGAGAGCGCAAAATGGACACTTGCCTGCGCGGCCCCCACTTCAGATCAAAAAGGTGCCCTCCCCTCTTCTGGAACAAAAAAAAAACCGTTTCTCTACGCCCTTGACCAGGGCTATTGGAAATACGTAGGTAGGTGAGAAGAAAAAAATATTTCAGGCTTGGTTTCTTCCTCATTATGTTTCTAGCGCTATATAAAATTTCTAGAGCTATATAAAAGTCATTTTAGAGGCCAGAATTTTAGGGACTAGAAAATGTGTTTTAGGCGCGAAAGACAGGCAGGGAAAACACCATTTCAGGCCCTCAATATCACAATTATAGGCATAATAGATGTCTACAAAAGTTGAAATATCTTAAAACAACGACGTCAGTGGATTGTATCAACGGGAAGAAGTAAAAAAAAGGATATTTACGATAGCAGAAAGGTACCAACGATTGAACACAGGCATGCATTTCCCGCGCGTGCGCAGTATGTGGGCTTTCATTTTTTTGTCTAGTATTGTGCGTCAAGTGTCCACCACTGAATTAACACTCTTCTGGGTTTCTTTCGTTTTGTGTTGGCTGGGAAGGGCAGTGCTGGAGCAAATACTCAGACCACTGATACCCCAAAAGAGAGGCATGCTAGGTTTAATTGCGTACGACCAATTTCCCCCTATCGGTGAACACCTTAAAGGGCCGCTCACTTGGTTCGGGCATTTCGTGTTGACAAGCGCAATGGTGCAATGGGAACTACGGATCATTACTGTTAAGATTTGCAAAATTACATGTCACGGAGAAACGCTCAATTTCTTATGAATGCTACTTTTCCTTCCCATGGGCATGTGCCTCAGGATAGGGAGTTACGTACAGCAAAGAATGGTCCTGTTTTTATGTCGCTCCTTTACGTTGACATTGGTGGGCGGACGTCGCATACCGTACGCTCTTCATCGGAACTTCGTTAAATGCTAGCTTTATCTACTAAAACGCACAAAAAAATTTCCCGTCTTCTGATTATATCCTGCATTTTAAACGGTACCTCATCAAGAATGTTGCACGTTACATTATTCAACTTGACATGTGCAATTTGTGTGTTCTATTGTGTAGCATGAATGAGGAGTATAATGAATGAAGAGTATAGTGAATGAACGCCGAGAAAAATAATTAAACACGTAAACAGAATCTCAGCTTGTTATTATCTTTATGTTTTGAATAGCGTCGAGATGCTATCAACTAATCGACCCTCGTTTCGCGTTCGCCTCGGTGGAGCAGTCGCTGTAGGGTGCTCCGCTGCGGAGCTGAATGCCGCGGATTCCATTGTGGCCACGGTGGTCACTTCTAGATAGTCGCGACAAAGCAGATACTCATGTACAGTGCAATGTCATTGCACGTTAAACAACACCAGTTGGTCAAAATTGGCGGGCACCTCCACTACAGCGTTCCTTATATTCATGATCGTGTTTCTTTTTACGTAAAACCATACATACTACCACTGCTACTATTACTATATACTACTACTACTACTGCTGCTACTACTACTACTACTACTACTACTACTACTACTACTACTACTACTACTACTACTACTACTACTACTACTACTACTACTACTACCCAATTTTGCTTGCGTTCGTCTCCTCGTCGTTCCTGCATCGAGCCTTCGCCAACCCTGACCACGCTTAGCTTGTGTTCGGTGCGTCGTCTCTGACCGCACTTTCAGCGGAGCGACGTGGTGTATCGCGGTCACAATACGCGATCCTTGCCAGCCTCTCCTAATGTACACACACTGACTGATCCATCCCACAGAAACTGGTAATGCACAACTGAGAATGCCGAAACGACCCAACATCGCTGGCGTACGTGCACAAGTAGGCTGGGGCACGTCATGCGCGCGTGACCTTGCTCACGCATGTTGTTCTTGGTGCCTATGCGTCATGTGATTCTCCAGCCCCGATACCGAAGAGAACAGGGAAGAAATTAGGCTCGCGATGACTACATGGGATGAGAGGCAAAGTATTCAAGCTTACTTCTTCTCATCATGCTTTGGTGGCTCGTATAGCGAACCAATTTGAAAAATCACCATGGTAGAACATTTTTCATTGGGCACGTAAGAACTTCTAGAGTCTAACTGCAACTTATTATGTCACCTAGAGAGAGACGCTTAAAAAGTAAATTACAAACAAAAGAAAAGCCGCGTGCACATCACATTTTTTTACCTGAAGGAGCTGCAGCAGATGGGTTAGAATGTCAAAGAAAACGCGCCTTCATTGACACAACACACTTTTTTCTCTATATAAGCCATTTCATTCTGTCATGAAACCACCAAAAAACGAATTGTTAGAAAACGACATTCTAAGATCTTAATTACCATTGCGCAAAGAGGACTGTTTAGGTACATTAATTTTCAAATGTGAGTTTTTCTATGAAATGCTTGACATGGGAGCTTCAACCGCAGTTTGATTTGACGTCAATATAGTGATTTCCATTCCAGTTCATTTTTCATACTTTTAAAGCTGTCATTTTTGAGTAATGGCTTGCGAAAAACCTTGAAGCGCTGTTCTGTATTTTCTCATTTTTATCACTTAAAGACATATGACAAGCACATTCAAGTATATACTGTGAATGTATGCTAAATACACTGTTGATTGTAAACATGCCGGTGCCTGTCTCAGGCGTCGCTGTATAAAGTATAACGATTTCGCGACCTTCGCGACCACTGAATCAACAAGAGCATTCCATGAGTGGTCCTCCATGGTTTTTTATTCGTTCTCTAGCCACCCGCGGCTGCCCTGAAAAACCTGCTCTTCTTTTCCCACCGCAACACCCAGGTTTTCAGGGGGGTTCTTGAGCTCCTTCAGGGCACTGGGCAGCTCTCTGTAGAAGGTGGTCGTCACGTCCTCAGCCATAGACGTCACTTTTATTTTCTTACTTTATCTTTAATTATATCTCCTCCTTTCCCTGCAGACGCTGAGACGTGCTTCCACTTAGGGCTGCAGAAATCGCGTCTTTTGCACTCCTCGTGCTCCTCCTCCAATCACTCGCAGCATGTCAGCTTTGTGTTCGTTGAACATTACACTGTTTGGAAACATCAATGTTGCCTTTTTTACATGAACTACGGTTCCACACCACGCTCGAAAACAAAATTTTGGCTTGAATAGCGCCCATACAGGCACTAATGTGTAAAATAGGCATTTATAGGCACTTATAAGCATTTAGGCAGAACACCCAAAATAGGCATTTATAAGAACTATAAAAACACCATAAAAGCCTTTAACCTATAATTCATACTCATATATTTAAAAACGGCACGAGAGCAACGCAAGGAACAAAATAGGCATTTACCTATAATCCGGTCTCTAGTCATTATACTGGTGAAACGAAATGCAATAGGAAGTGCGTTATGAATTGACAAACGATATGCTGCAAAGTATGGGCAGTGAGAATGAATGCAGAAGAAACATAGATATACATAAAGGCTTAGTGCTTACAGATTGACGAAATGCAATTCCTATAACAAAGCTTACTGGATCGTTTAAGCCATAGTGTAATAATCTAGTACACAGGGCGCGGGTGCGTATCCCGGCTGCGGCGGCTGCATTTCCGATGGAGGCGGAAATGTTGTAGGCCCGTGTGCTCTGATTTGGGTGCACGTTAAAGCACCCCAGGTGGTCTAAATTTCCGGAGCCCTCCACTACGGCGTCTCTCATAATCATATAGTGGTTTCGGGGCGTTAAACCCCACATATCATTCAATAATCTAGTACACTATAGTTTATGCCTTCGCCTAAGTCGAGTCGAAACCGAAGTCGCCTTATTCTTCTATCAGTCAATGTTTTGCTCCTCTCCCGCCCTCCATCGAAAGCTTTCTTCACGTAAAGTGGTTTCACACTGCTTTCGTTATCGGCCTACCTTTGAGCGGGCGATGATGCCATGTGATGACGTCTCACATTTTTGCAGTCTGTGGAGTTATCATGACGTCTTGCGGCGATCGCTATATTTCACATGAGTGGTGTAGGCGCCGACGCAACGAGACGCCAACGGCCAATTTTTTCGTTTCACGTATAAGACTTTCGCCTTCACAAAGCAACAATAAGATCGTCCTAATGAACAAAACGTCAGACCTCATTTACCAGCTCTTAGAGTCGAAGCTGAAAGCACGTTTTCAAGGTTTTTTCAAGGATAAGAAAAGCCTTTATGTAGTCTTTCAGATGAAATAACGTGCGTAAAGTGCAAGAAAATCTTTTATAATTTTCAAGTAGCTCTAAACAATGTTTATTTGACTATAGACAGTTTCGGTGTTTGTAAACAAACTGGCTTACGTCGAACGGTTTACCCCAGATAACTTCCAGTGCGCCACTTCCGGCACTGCTTTCTCAATGGTCTCGGCGGTGCTTTCATGGTGTGTTTGAGTTTGCTGCTGTACTGTATTATTTCTGGTGCATTCTTTAGGATGTGCCTAAAGCAATGTCTAGCGGCTACACGAATGAACACGTTTCAAAGAAGTCGGTCAATGAGTATCAGTTATTTAAACCAAAAATATTTGTTAATGAGGGCCGAATGCACAAGCGTTTTTGCTCCTTAAAATCTGCTTGGTGTTGACTGGTCACGTTCTAACGTTCGACGTCCCAATCGACTGTCACCTAATTTGGCTGCCGTCATCACGGAAGACACCCGAGAGTGTGTTTCTTCTTGTGCGCGCGGAAAGAAATGACGCGAAAGTCAGCCGACATGATGCATGTTTATTTGCATGTGTCAGTATGTCAGCATGAAAATTAGAACCACGCACCTCCCAATAGATGAAAAACAAATGGTAGTCTGCTCGTTCCTCCTTATCGGTGGCTGCCTTTCTTCCTTCTCGGCGCCAGCGGCATAGGTTGGCTCACCGATCGCAACACCCAGCACCAACTCAACTCTTGCAATCTCTGCCTGTAAATCCTGCTTCTCCTAACAAAGGTTTTATACGTGGAGAAGACACTTTACACGCAATAAAAAGCAATTGTAATTACTTGGAACTATTAACGGTGGAACGAATTAAACGGTATGTAATCTGTCCAAGAAAAAAAATAAACCTCCACGCTGCGATGACGTCACAGAGCGTTGCCCAGCAACCAGATGCCCAATTCTGCGCCTGTTTGGTATGCCCATACACGGATCCACCATCAACCACCTTTCTTGCCTTACCTTAGTCCCACCCCACAAATCCCTTTTCAAGCACAGACAATGCGCCCCGAGATCGGGATACAGGTGACAGCACCGTCACTGCGCAAGCGTGTATAGGCAGCCGTCGGCGCACACAGAAATGTACGCAGCGGCGCTTTGTTGTGAGCAGTGTGAGCCGATTGTCGGTGAACCAAATGTGTCGACTGTAGCCTATATGTAATATTTACCTCGTTCATTTGCGAATGATTGTATGTACAAAGCTCACGGAACGTTATCATTACCTTGAGAGAAACGCAATATACCACTGAAAGGGGTGTTCGCGCTTGGCGACTGTCTACGTTTTCGCACTATATTGCGTTTCTTCTATTTTCATTTGCAAGGGTTGAGTTTGTGTTCGCCTTCTACGCACTGCAGTAGTGCAACTGAAATCATTCTTTGCTTTATGCATGTCAATCTTGAATACTAAAAAAATAAAGAATGAAAGAAATTTCATATTTTTGGGTGATGAGCTGAAATAACGGCTAATATGTATCCGCATTTTTTAAAATTTCATTCTCAGTCATGTGGACGTAGGTCAGTGGATAAGTTTATTCAGGAAAGCTACGTGGCTGCACTTCAACGCGCTTGTTTTTTACTCAAATAAAAGTACACAAAGTAACAATTCAGCACGCAGCTTTCTTAGATTATCTGCATCACAGTGATGCAGCAAAGGTTTGGCATTTGATGGGAAAAAAAGCTTCTTTTTTTTTTCAAGTGAATAATATCTGCTCCTTCTGTAAGTCCATCACATTGCCACAAAAACGCTCAAGATAGTGTAAAAATTGATGTTCTGCATGAAATTATGCAACATAAGTGTGAGGCACACCGTCTAGATTGATTTTGACCATCCAGGTTTTTTAAAGCAGACCCAAATCTAAGAACACGGTTGTGTCTGTATCAATTTCGCCCAATGTTGAAATTGCACACGGCGACTCAAGTTTAACCCCTCCATGCCGTTCTACCTCTATGTTCCTTTTTAATGGATAATTTAAGTACGGAAGTGCCAGAATTTGAACCGAAAGCTGGGCGAGTTGTTAATTAAACATTTTTCTTTGGACAGCTCTACCCAGACGGAGCGTTAAAAGGAACAAACTCAGGCAAGCCCTGGCTGACAAATGATTTTAATAAAGACGATAGTCTTCCTTGGGGACCTTCCACACAAAAAATTTGGTCTGTCTGTCTGTACATTTGTCTGTATAGGGTATTTGAAACGACCGACCGCATCCACAGCGCCCACCTATGTTGCTCAAGGTTGAGCGTTCATGTTTGTGCAATTGTCAATTAAAAAGAAATTATCGCGCATGTCTGGGACACTATAACAACATGTATATATTCTGCATGGGAGCCTTTTACTAGAAAAGACATACATAAGTAATTTTAAGAACCGTAGCGCTTATCACGGTGCGTTGACCATGCAACGCTTGCACGGGAAGACGAGTGTTTCCAACGCTTTGCTAAAACGAGACCGTGGTTGCACCTACCCGTCGCCTTGCGTTCTACACCTTATCACCTCTGAGATGGGCGCGCACAGCCATAAACTGCCAGATGGCGCTTATGTCTCATGTGTGACGTGACTTGGTGCGCTCGTTCGCCTCCGCTGCACGCTCGAGGCACTCAAACGCAGCGCCTCCAGAATACCATTCACCGATTTCCTTGCGCAGAACATCAAATAAATGTCTTGTTCACTCTCTCCACACGCAAGACTATCGTCTTTCGACGACATTTGCAGATTACATGCAGATACAGGGCCGATTTTTTTTACACATCTCTAAGTACAAAAATCATCACGAGTACAAATGACACCCTACCAAAAAAAAATAAAACGAGTTGTCAGTCAGCGCTTGTCTGTGTTTGTTTCTTTTAGTACTCTGCCCGGGTCCCACTGCCCAAAGAAAAATTGTCAGAATTTACTAGATAGCAGTGTCGCGGAACCAGAACCACTCAATAAAATGTTATCTGAATCACAACTGAAGCTCGTCGCATAACCGATAAGATTTAGTGCCACAATTATACACCTAAAAACGATGCAAAACCTCGTTTATAACTGGGTCGCTAAAATGCTGCATTCACACAATATTTATTATTTTTTATGTTTGCGACGACGCCAAGTGCACTTCACGATGTGCTTCAACTAAAATCGGCACCCAAACCGGCATGATCATGGCGAATGAAGGGCACGACGACGACATCTCGTCTAGTGTCCGAACTCATCCTATTGCAGTACATATAGAATCGAGCAAGGCCAAATGCTTCTGTATATAGTGCTAGACAAACGTACAAGCAGTTGAACTTGCGCTAAGAGAGCGAGACTACCACTCTTTGAGGACGTGCATGACGTCCGTGCACCTGCTGGACTTAAGTGGCTAGCAGACGACGCCCGGAGCAATCCACGCTAGGTGCTCTTCAGCCAGTGGCCACCAGGCGGGGACTCCACTTGATCTCGGGGCGAACACTTGTGACGCCAACTTCAGGCCCGCACTAAGCACCTCTCTACCTCTCTTACTACTGCACGTCTTGCCTTCTTCCCCCCTCTCCCAGGACCTGATTGATATGTGGGGTTTAACGTCCCAAAACCACCATATGATTATGAGAGACGCCGGAAATTTCGACCACCTGGGGTTTTTTAACGTGCACCCTAATCTGAGCACATGGGCCTACAACATCATTTCAGTCTCCATTGGAAATGCAGCCGCCGCAGCCAGGATTCGATCCCGCAACCTGCGGGTCAGCAGCCGAGTACCTCAGCCGCTAGACCACCGCGGCGCCTCCCCCCCCCCCGTGACTTAGTCACCTGCTCGTCGCTCATGTGGCGGGTGCGCCATGTCCGGCACACTTGCCCCTGCCTCTTTTATTTACTTTTAACTGGCTTTCGTGCTGGGGAGAAATCGAGGTTTATACTACCTCAGTTGCTCAAGTTGTATAATAAGTTCTGTAGTGAAAAAATACAAAAAAGTTACCCAAAAATACCTACTCAAGTAGTCACCCAATATAAATATTAAGCAAGTAAAAAAATAGCATTCTGAAACACGTTAAAGTGACATGGTAATCTATATACAGTTTCTTTGCAGAAGTTCACATTGCAATAAAGCGTCTATACAACTATATAAATGTGTGACCCTGCCTCCTAGCAGTTAAAAAGTCCGCAGCAGTGGAAGGCTACTTAATACAGCACCAGGCTGGATCTCCAACTTCGGCTGGTGCCTTTAGCGGACGACATCATGACTGGGCACGGCCTGGACGCCACAAACGGCAGCCTGAAGGCCACCTAAAACTCTGTTTTTTAACTTTTTAATTTGTGCGAACTCTTAACTTTTGTTCAAATAGTTTACTTCTCAGCCACCAGCCGGCCTGCACGGAAACTTCGTGCAACTGTTCGGTCGCACCAGACCGGACATTACAACGAACTGCGAATGCACTCCCTCGTTCTGCGTAAAGCAGGTGAATGGCACTGGCGCACAGTGTCAGACTCCATCCAACCATCCATCCAATCCAGACGCACGCATGGGGAGAACGAAAAGGTTCGCACTGCCTATGAGGAAGCCGCTTACCGGGAACCGCGGCCCGCTGCGACTGCTATAGACAGGACTCGTTTAGTCCGACTAAACGGCGAGAAGGGACTCTGCTGGACTTGACTGGAACTTGGCATCACTTGGCCTTACTTCGCATAGCGTACTATTCGCAAAGCGTACTTCGCATAGCGTACTAAATTACTATTTGAAAAATTTCAATATTTGAATTAAAACAGCTAAAAACGCTTCGGAAACATGCGACTGACATAGAAGCCATCACCTCCCCAAGCACTCGATTGCGCCTCTCCGCAGTGGCGGGGTGCCGAACTCCTGCTAGGGATCACTCATAGACAGGGACTAACAACAGCGTCCACAGTTTTCACACTAGTGGAGCTGTGTTTGGCCCCGGATTTAGAACTACACCAATCTCTACACAAGAATGGCATTAGCACTTCATTTTATTCACTTGAAACTCCTCAGATCGGCGGTATTCATTTTAGTTGAGCAAGGTAACCGTGCAAAAAACTGAAATGATTAACAAATCAAAACGCATTTGCGGTGTCGGGTCAGTGATACTCTTGCCTTCGGTGCGATGAAGTTTATATTTGTGTGTGCGTATGCGTTTGCGTGCGCGGAAGTGAAACAGAAGAGGGTTTTTTTTTCTGCTCTCACCACACGCCAGAAATCAGTGGCACAACCGCTATCGATAGCAATTTCGCTTGATCGTAGCAGTTGTGCAAGAGAGAGAGGACCCCCGCCGTGGTTCGCTGCCAGTGCCGCTGACATGCAGCGCACACACACGCCATATGTCGGAAGTGGAGGGAAGAAAAAAAAGGGGGGCGGAACGTGTTTATACCGTGCGGTGCGCTTGTCACTCATCCGTTTAGCAGGCGGGGACGCTGACCCGGAAAAGCTCGCGCCCCAGTCGCCACGTTGGAGATGACGGGCGAACCCAGGTTGTGCTTCGTGCCGTGTTCTGCCTCTTGCTGCTTTGACGCTTCGCTGCGCCTGATGACCGGTCACGGTTTGCACACGTGATATGTTACCGTCATTACTGCGACCCATCACAGGCTTGGTTCAATCTGAACCAGTCTGTATGTCGCCTATAGCATGTTCAAAAAGTATGAGATGCAACGTGAAACACCTTTGTCGGTGAATTGGAGGGCAGGGCGAATAATGTCGTTATCGATCAAGCACGGAGGAACACTCGGTGCTGATCATGAATAAGCTGTCTCAAGAAATCTGGCTTATGACGCCACTACGCGGACTAGCGTGATGCCCTATATCAGCAATTTCAGGCAGTTTGGATGCGAATGCCCACACATTTCACATTTCCAACAAGTGAATGTGTCTTTTTTTTTTCTTGTCTGAAAACTAACTGTTACAGTATAAGGGATTTAGTTATTTGTCCGTTTATTTATTTATTTATTTATTTATTTATTTATTTATTTATTTATTTATTTATTTATTTATTTCGGTGCTGGTACCGACGTCGTGTGGTGCTGATTTTGTGGGAATGTGTTTTTAAAGTTTTCTGGCAATTCACGACTATTCGCCAAATCAAAATTGCGAGAAATTACACTTTTTTGAATAATGCATTGCTGTTAAGTCCTCCCGCTAGAGGATCAACAGTCCGATTAGTTGGTCTGAAATAGAATCAGCATACCACAGCAGCCAACTGTGGCCAGACTTGTGCACAAACGGTTGAACACAGTTATAATAAAGTAGGAGGTTGGGACGTTTGGTGCATGCTACTTACAGAAAGGAGTAATGGCATCACCAATGCTTGTTTTTTTTCTTCGTCCAGTGTTTTGTGAATGTTACTCGTTTTTGGCACAAAGGTGCCGGTGCCCACCAAGACTTCAATGACGTATTTCCGTCACAGAAGTGACGTCAAAAATATGTACGATCAGAAAACAAAGAAAAAAGTTCTGTCATCGGAAGTTGAACCCTTGACCTCTGGGTACGTGACAACAGATGCCAGGCACGCTATCTACTGCACCATTTTTTTTTCTTTATTGGCTATCAACTTCGCCATGGTCACATACTTTGAACTCTTCAAAAAATACTCATTTTATACCTAAAACAATCCTCTTAGCATTCTTGGTAATGTGCAGTAATGCATCAAGACCGTGGCATCCACCATTAGTTCCTTCAACGCGTCGTTTCCAAGTGTCCGTCTCCTTCGGCGCGTTTTGAAAACACATCTCTAGGTGGCGATCTTACCCCAACCGTCGGTATCACTCATAGAATTTATCCATACTAAAACATAGCTCTGCAACGCACAGATCAACGCGCCTGCTTCGTCTGAGTGTGCTAACTCCGAGTTCACCGCTTACGCTCGCCCCGAAAAAGAATCGTGGTCGGCCAACAGACAAGACACATCACGCGTTGCGTTTACCTCTGGCCGGCCCATGGCGTTCAATAACTCCTACTTGCCGCGAGTAGGCGACTTTAGCCCAATGTCGGCGTCCAATCAGTCACGTTCTTCCGGCTGTCACACGACTTTCTCTAGTTCCGCACTCACCTATGACCACAAGGGTTCGTTTAATTCTTGTTGATGGATGTTAGTTGTAAGGATGGCGATGTATTACTAAGCGTTAACTTGGATGCATCCAGGTTAAGCGGCGTTATATCTGTCAAACACCAATTGACATGGCGCAAGCTCTATAATATGAATGTACAGTAAACATTCAACTACTTCTGGAAGCACACATTTTACATTCGCGTTTTACCGATTCATATGACGGAGAGATCAAACATATTTTCAAGTACCTTACCTCTCTCGTGGTTTAAGTGTACAGTAGTGGAGTGAGGACATTCGTGCTAGCCTCGGAAATGCTATTTTATAAAAAAAAACTAAAAAAATATGGACGGAACAGATGGATGCCTATGTGTTAGGACTGAAATCGTAACTGTGCCTTCTCCTCTTATTTTTCATATACAGTCTTGTATTTGTTCATTCTAAGCCACGTCTTATTGTTTTCAATTCTCATAGCCGAATAAATTCGTGACGTCACATCATTGTGGCCGGTGACAGGCAACCAGAGCTCCTATAGAAAAAAAACGGTCGCATGCCTCTCAATATTTCAGCTAAATAGCAGCAGCCAACGGAGAAGGTATTTTGGGCCAGATAATGGAGTACAATTAGATGCCTGTGCTTCAATTTGAGGGCAAGCCCCGGCTAGGCACACTACGTAAATGTTATGTGTAACCTGCGTTCATTATATAAATGTATATCATTCCATTTTTGTCGTAAACCATCCAGGGGTATTTGTAAGATAACATTCTTGACAGTCTCCCAATCTTAGTTATGTTATAATAGCATCTGATAATGTTATATTTTTGAGTATTGCACTGGATAAAAACTTTCATGCCAACTCGCTGATAAAGCTCGTTTCTTTAGTATGCGCATTATCATTAAAACCCGTACATTTTCTTTCAATGACATATTCTTATCTCACTTTACAATGCTCATATTATTCGCCATTAATCATACTGCTTATCACCATGGAGTAACACCTAAGCCATTTATCTCAAACCGCTTCATCATGCCCCGCCGCGGTGGTCTAGTGGCTAAGGTACTCGGCTGCTGACCCGCAGGTCGCGGGTTCGAATCCCGGCTGCGGCGGCTGCATTTCCGATGGAGGCGGAAATGTTGTAAGCCCGTGTGCTCAGATTTGGGTGCACGTTAAAGAACCCCAGGAGGTCTAAATTTCCGGAGCCCTCCACTACGGCGTCTCTCATAATCATATGGTGGTTTTGGGACGTTAAACCCCACAATCAATCAATCAATCAATCAATCAATCAAACCGCTTCATTGTCTTCAAAATCAGGCGATAAAGTAATGATGTTTAACCCGTTTCATTCCCATTCTCTACTTATATATCGACCGCTTCATGTTCTACCCCTTCAAGAGTCTTTTTATGACAGGTTGTCGCTCATCCAACACATCTCATTCATCACGAAATATCATTTGATAGTATTTCTTGACATATCCTTGTCAACAACAATACCAGGTTCTCAGAAAATAATAACCTTCTTTTACATAAAATAAGATCAATCTACAGAATATATACACTTCGCTTCTATGGTGTTCAACCTTGGAGTCAGGTATCTCGAAATGTCAAGTCATCTCGGTCATTGCAATTGTATAAACGCAACACGAAAAACACACGGTTAAAGGAGTCTTTCGTTCACCTGTAATAACTATATCCTCAACATCACTGAGTTTTTTTTTGTATTCCAATGTGTATTTTAAATAATAAAGCGCGCTCGAATAATAAATAGTAATATAATAATAAATATTATAATAAATAATAATAAATAATAATAAAGCGCGCTCGAATCCCCTTATTTTGATTACCCATTCATTTGGGTACGATAACATTGTTGCTTGGGTGTTGTAATCGAAGATCACACTTCATACCGTGAAGCACTGTACGATAGGAACGCAGTATTCTGACTCTGACTGCTTGTAGCCTAGGGTTTCGTTTACAGCTACATCTGAAAGTATTTTACAGACATAGTTGCCGAAGATGCGCTAAAAACACTTTCTAATTCACAGCGGAAAATTTTCGATATCTTTGTATATTGTCTTTCATTTACCTACCTAGCAATTTTCTTCACATAAATTAGGCAATTTTCCCGTTGAACTGGCCTTTACAATGGTTCGTGTGACGACCGCTTAGAGAGAGAGAGAGAGAGAATAAACTTTATTTAGCTGTGGAGCTGTTCTGGCAAGCGCTGTTCTGCAGAACACTTGTGGATGGGTCCTCAGTCCAGCACTGAAGAACCGCTTAGAGCTGTCATCTTGTTTATCGCTTCCCAAATAGGGTCAAAAACCGAATTAAGCCCACTTGGTCTATCCGTCAATCTTGAGCGCTGTTTATCGAATTTGTTTTAGACCCCAAAACAAAGAGACTCAGTGAAAACTAATAATATTTTGCATAAATGACATCCTGAAACACAGAAACACATGAATAAATGATTATTTATATTTTGCTACATACTTCAAAAGCAAGCATAGTTTGTCTTTATTGTGGTGATCAGGACTAGGTGAATCTGTGATTGTGAAGGTTTGTTTTATTGCTCATATAGTACATCGTTATTGACCGTATTAACAAAAATCATCGGGCTAGATAAGCGGACGCATTGCTTTATTCCTCATCGTGTCAGTCCTCATCGCTGGTGTCCTCCTTGGGGCAGATGTCGTCGTCTCCACAGATACCTGGCAATAATTAGTAAAAACATAAGACATAACTCTATTCAGCATACTGTTTAGCCGCTATAGTTCCCAGACTTAGTGAAAATGAAAAATACGCAAACAGTACCAGGCAAGTTTGTGTTACACACGTAACAGCCGACCTAACACACACAAGAATTAATCGTAACCTAGGCGTAACCTAGTCTTGTTTATATACTTTCATTTCCCTTCATATCGTGATTACTACAGCTCAACTAAAAACTACAAATAATGTCTTGTATGCTCCAGGTTCCTTTGCTATTAATTGGATTCAAGTACTTATTGATACCTAGTAGTTATTGATACTATCAATCGGGTAATAGAGAAATGCTCAGAGTATAGCCAACCACTATACATAGCTTAGATTCTAAGGTGCTTCATCCCTAATAATTAATATTATAATACTTCAGGTTGCACGGCAGCCCGACTGGCTCGCGCAATAAAGAGGGCCGACGCTCACCAACACGGCAGGGGCAGAAGTTGACGTTGGCACCGCTTTTGACTTGCTCGAAGCTGCATCGTTCTCCGGGACCAGCGGCAGGATGGCATTGGCCGGGACTGCCAGCGCCGTCACCATGGAACACCTTGAGGCAGCACCGAGACACGCACTGGTCGTTGTTATGGCAGTTGGCGCCATCTTGCAGACCCTGCACGCACAGCCGACAGCGACAATGTGATATGATAGAAGATGTCATCTGTTTCAACGGCCGCCTATACTGGGACAAAGTAACAACCCTATTCTAACATTGCTCCTTTCTCGCACTTCATAAGTGATCGAAGTGGCACTCCACCCAAGTTACAGAATAAATCTACTGGTCATATGAATCATGACCGCGAAGAAATGAATAAAATTGGTACAAAGTTTTCTCAGTGTTGAGCCCCAAGTACAGAATCGGTGTTATATTCCGTTTCATACGTCAGGTGCAACGCTACGGAAAACAGCGAGACTTTTGGCAACAGATGAGTCTGCAGCAAGATACTGTTTAATAATTTTACCACTCGTAATGTGATTTTTTGCGTTTTAGACTGAGTCATAAATTAAGATAATTTCTGTTTCTGAAACAAAACAATGATGTTGCCGGGTCCTGGAACCTCCTGAAGCACTTGCTAGATGAGACGAATACCAAATCGAATGAACCAAGCACGCTGGGACACATTTTGCAAGCAGCGCCAGACAGGAATTCATGTACGATTAAGTTCTACGGAAGCTTCTGAGCAATTACATGGTGGATTAAAGCCGCACGGATGATCGTCCCCTCAATGATTATAAGAGCATTGAGAACCAAGAGTTGAACGCAGAGTTTGGAGTTGAAGTCAGGCAAGCTGATCAGCACCCGGTCCAGACAAGATCACTAAAAGGCCCTAAGCAACCTGGATGACAAATGGCTAGAGCACCTCACTGAGTTAATCGACAAGTCATGGAGCAACGGGAATGTTCCAGTACTGTGGAAGAAAGCCCCCATCATTCTAATTCCCAAGCCCGGAAAGCCCCCCCCCCCCCATTCTCGACAATATCGGGCCCATCTCACTCCGTGCGTTGGCATGGTGGCCGAACACGCAATCCTGAACAGGCTCTCCCGGTGCTTGGAACGTCTTGGAACGTCTGTTACCGCAACATGATAGGCTTCAAAGCTGGGCTTTCTATTCAAGATGCTATGAAGCTAATCAAGGATCGCAACACGAGAGAAACGAGAGCCATTCTTAGGCATGAGTTGGAAAAGGCTTTTAAACACATTCTACACTCCTATGTTTGGGAATGATCTCGAGCCTTATTCTAGGCAAGAGCTTTTATGACTACATGATATCCTTCTTAGCGGGCGGGGAGGCCATCCTCATAGTGGGAGACCTCGTGTCAAACTCGGTTAAGCTCATTTCCCTCTTTAACATCGCTATGATTATTCTATCTAGAAAACTCTCGGAGGTCAACGGTATTAATCATATTATATATGCAGCCGATGTCACCATATGGTGCACCACGGGCAGCGATGGGCCTTTGGAAGCTGCGCTTCAAGTTGCCATCGAGGTCACAGAAGACTACCTAACTAACTGGACTCCGATGCTCGCCGTAAAAATTAGAGCTGCTTCTGTACAACCCCAAGTGCAGGGGCTTCAAACCTAAAAAAAGTTGGAGGCCTGTAGAAGACATCGACATCACTTTAAGTAGAAGTGAGGGTGGTATCATCCCCAGGGTGTGATACCCTCCGCGTTCTAGGTATGATTATTGAACGAAACGGCTCGAATAACCAGACTGTACTTAAGCTTATCACGAAAACAGACAACGCACTCAGATAGAAAGTAGGGTTGCTAACCAGCAGCAAGAACTATGCGAGGACAACCTCATCAGGTTGGCTTTCGTGATGTGTCACGTCACCTACATCGCGGCAATGCACAACTGGCAGAGGTCGAAGTGGGACAAACTCGACACTGAAGCTTAACCGCACACACACGAGGACACATAAGATAGGGACACAGGGACCAGGGCAGTCCCTATGTCTCCATCTTATATGTCCTCGTGTGTGTGCGCTTAAGATTCAGTATGCGGCAAAACAAACTAGCCCGTCTTTCCGTAAAACTGAAAACGTTGATAAGAAAAGCGGTGAAGAGAGCCCTCGGGCTTCCCATGTACACGAGCTCGGAGGGGCTGCTCCGCCTCGGCATGCACAACACGCTAGAAGAGACAGCTGAGCGACAAGAGAGGGCGCAGTTTACCAGACTTTCTACCACTAATGCCGGGGAAACATCCTGAGAGAGGTTGAAGTTCACCCAACAGAAATCGATACCAGATACGGCAGCATTCTCCGAGAACAGAGAGAGAGAGGGCATTACCATGGAAACCATACCTTGGAATATCCACCCTGGTTATGCAATGTAGGCAGCTGACGGGATATGACTTAAGCCTACCGTACTCTGCTCACGAACATGCCCGGAGTCGCTGTTTCGTTGACGCTGCACGGTACCCAAACAGAAAAGCCTTCATTTCTGTCACCGTTGACCAAGATGGCATTGTTACAAACTCCCCGTGGTCTGGACCACAATGGCCGAGGTTGCCGAAGACGTCGCAATAGCATTGACCCTGCTAGACAACGGGATTACAACAATATAGAGTGACTCGAGATCAGCAGTCCGAGCGTTTGCTAAGGGCCCCATCTCGAAATCAGCCTCGCGAATCCTGCTAAATAAGGAAGTAAAGCAACACACGATCGTCTGGATCCCCGATCACATAGGAGAGATCAAGGGTGCTCTTTCCAACCTGAACTACTCGGCCCACAGTGCTGCGCGAGGAGTCGTCGACCACGTAGCTATATACTGAACGACGCGGCGATGAGGTTCTGGCAGCAAAGATCCCCCAATGGTGTACAATGAACTTACTAATAAATTTTATCTGAGGAGGCGAAAGTATCCACCACCTCACAGTAAACCGAACAGGCCTCAGGCGTTGACGCTCACACTCTTGCAGGTCGGGGCTTATCCCAGCCCCGCACTCTTGCACGAAATTAATCCAGAAATTCAGGCGTCGAACACATGCGTGCTTTGCTCAGACTTTGCCAGCTTAGATCGCATGCTATCGCGGTGCCCTGAATTATGAGTTGAAGACGTTACATTGTCCAAGTGGGATGCTGCGCTACGCAGTATACGGACTTAAGGACGCAGCTATGGGCAGTCTAACGGACCCACGACGTAGCGGAGATGTTAGGTAAATCAGTCCCGACGTGGGAGCAGCCCGCTACGTACACCCCGACGGACCTCCATAAAGGTTTTCCATACCATATACGGATGTCCAGATGTTCTACATCGCTGAGCATCTCTTTATTTCGTATTGCTACTTCCACGATTACTTCTGGTCGTGCGCAGCTGGAGCCGATTGCGGAGGCCATTTTTGCAACGACGAAATATAAGGGGAAGACGTGAGGGCACACATAGTTTGCCGACCGAACTTCTCGCATAGCTTCCACAACATTGCTCTTGATGTATGAAACATAGTGTGGTCAGCGAATCAATGGTGCCAGCTACCGAGCCGTATTATCGCCCATAGTTCTGTTTCGTAAGTTCTTTAGAAATAGTTAACAATGAAGCAACATAAAAGTTGAAGCGAACTTATGAGACATTGACTTGGATGTATATAATTATATTGCGAGAAAACAGTTTCCTCATGCCAGCCAAAATACGGCGTCAGCCACTGCTGCAATATCATTGCACTAAACATGGCATGTTGATTATCTTGCCGCCGCTGCACAAGGCACCAGACACTCAAGGGTGCGCTATAAAGTCAGACAGTAAAAACAAACTACTTTGACTTGTGTTTTGCGATAGGGTCCTTCAAAATTTCTCATATTGGTCAGAGGGCTGAGTGAAGAGGGTGGCTCAATCAAATTAAAATCAACGTTTCTTGACCATGAGTCGATTGCAATAAAGCTTAATGAGGGCTTATTAAAAAAAGGCAATAAAATGATAAGTGACCGATGTGAATTAAACAAAATCAATAAAAGAAACGTTGTCAGATGATGAAATTGTTGCCGTGTCGTCATTAGAGACCTTCTTTTGACAAACTTTGTGCCTTCTGATCGCATACATTTTTTTATCACTCGTTCCGCCTAGTGACTCAGTAAGGGCAGCGTGTACGGTTTCTTGCGATACCACGCTGGAATAGTGAAAAAAAAAGAAAGTGAAAATGACAAGGATCGTTATACAATTCACCAATGGTTGCTTAACCCAAGCCGAATGTCTCTATCGGCCCAGCGCAAAGTCTCACGGACCTGAAAAAATATATTATCCCCGTGCTGAATGAAAGACGGTGACACTGAGGTAGATATACGATGCAAAATTTCGTTTCCTATCACATGATAAAATCGCAGAGTGAAAGTCAATTAATACGCAAATTGAGCGGACAGACATTAACTTCCATTCTCAATAAATTGAAAGGTCGCAAATATGGTTAAAATATTACGGACGATGAAGAAGGAGTGTTCGTATAAAAAAGCAGGACTAAGCGAGAATCAGCAGCTTGCGAGCAGTTTGAAAAAAGTATTTCAGAATGCGCATAGTCCCTCCAAAGTATTCACAGCGCAAAGAACACAAGCCATTGTGTTCGAGAAACGAGAAAAAATGAAGGCAGGGAAGTTAACCCGGTGCTAGTATCCGGTATGCTGCCCTGCACTGGGGTTGGTGAATAGATGGTTGAAAGGGAGAGATAAAAAATGAATAATAAAAACACAAACACACACGCACATACAAAATCAAGCCAAGGTTAATTGTTCGGGCAGACCAAATGTTCGCAAGAAGCCCAGTAGCGCTTGCACGGCCTTCTTCTGGGATGATGAGTCATGAAGATGGCGCAGTGTACTTTCTTCGGACAGGGGCTGGTCACCTAACTTGTTTAGTGTATTAAAAAGGTATTGTTTTCTAGGTTATATTCCGGGCAGTCACACTGGACGTGTCGAATTGTCTTTTTATCTTCACAGTGTACGCAGGTGGCAGTGTCAGCCATCCCTATGTGGTATGGGTACGCACGGGTAAACGCGACGGCCAACCACAGTCTGCACGAAACAATAGCGTCACATTGTCGGAGTCTCTTTGGAAGCCGTAAGCTTAACGTAGGATCAATGGGGCGTAATTTTGCATGCGTAATAAACGCTCAATCCAATGTGACATCGAACATTGCCCAGCAAGCATGCGGAGCTTCCTAGCTGCGTCGGGTATAGAGAGGTTTTGACAGGTCGTGGTCTTTTGTATGGGCTGAACGGGCAGTTTGATCAGCCTGTTTATTACCGATGATTCCACAGTTACTTGGCAACCGCTGAAATATATTGTGGTGCCCTTTCTCTGTGATGTGGTGTAGCATTTCTGCTGTCTCAAAAACCAACTGTTCGTGCGGGCCATGGCGTATACTTGGCAGATGTGATTGCTGTGCCGCCTGATTTGATTGATATGTGGGGTTTAACGTCCCATAACCACTATATGATTATGAGAGACGCCGTAGTGGAGGGCTCCGGAAGGGCCGCCTTACAGTCGCAGTTGCAGTCACCGTTGCGTGCTTTGGTAGTTCGTGAAACGTAGCGCAGCGGGAAAGCTTCAAGCTCTGCTGCCGTGGGTGTGGTCACATGAGCTGCCCGGAATTTGAGGGCTGTAGCATGCGTTGTATTAATGACCGACGCTGTTTAGCTGTTTGGCAGCTGTTTGGAACCGTCGGTGTTACGTGGGTATAGTCTTGGTACTTATCATACAGTAGAACAGCGAGCTGCTTGAGGGCTGGTGTCGACAAAATATCGTTTTTTTTCTGGATGCCTGCTGTTGTCAGGTTGATGACTGGCTGTTTAAGGCACCATGGAGGAATTGAAGGTCTCGCTGGGGCGTGAAGCCAGTTGAGAGTCTCCATGTGCAGTTACTGTTCTACAAAAAAAGTATGGGGCCTGTCCACCGAAGAGAGGCTAGGTGGTAGGGGGGAGTCCGGGCAACATGCATTATGCGTGCCTTCGGAGCTTCAATTTTAATATGGGTCTGCACTAGGTGGTCTTTGGCGAAGGCTGTAGTCGCCACTGTTGAGGCACCCTGAGGCAGGCCTAGACAGATTTGAACGCTTTGTATTACGTGTCGCTCTGTTTTGCTTGCGTTAGATGATTCGGGCAAGCTGCATCATATAAAACCAAGAAACAACACTCTGCACAGTCGCAGCATAGCCCTGTGCTGCATTTCCTAAGTCTTTCTAGCGAAAAACTCCAAGAGGTGGCATATGCCCGTCAATCGGGCTTTCAGATACGACACGAGATAGCTCCATGATATGTCTTTGTCAAATATGACACACAGAAATTTGTGAAATTGACAGTACGGTACTTATTGACCATTAATTTACACACTTTAATTCATCGTGGGTTTGCGGGAAGATGCCAGAAGAGCGCACTTTTCGGAGGAAATTTCCAGGCCTCGATTGTGGAGGTATAAAGCAGTTGCAGAGTGGATTAGGGAACAAACGGGGGTTAAGGATATCATAGCTGAAATCAAGAAGAAGAAATGGACATGGGCCGGGCATGTAGCGCGTAGACAGGATAACCGCTGGTCGTTAAGGGTAACTAACTGGATTCCAAGAGAAGGCAAGCGGGTTAGGGGGAGACAGAAGGTTAGGTGAGCAGATGAGATTAAGAAGTTTGCGGGTATAAATTGGCAGCAGCAAGCACAGGACCGGGTTAACTGGTGGATTATCGGAGAGGCCTTTGTCCTGCAGTGGACGTAGTCAGGCTGATGATGATGATAATGAAAGCAGTAGCAGCTCTCTGGATCATCGCTCACAACTGCAGGCGAGTTACCGGAGATATCCATATGCAAATGTTATCTGCTATGTTGATATACAAATATTGCTTGGTAGGTGCGTATGGAAAGCGATCAGTGTTAGATTGAACAGCACGGGGCTCAGTACACCACCCTGAGGGACGCCACGACAACTGAAATGTGCAGAGGTGTTCCCGGCCTCCGTACTCACAAAAAGGATTGCATTTGAAGATAGCTGCGTATCCACTTCAGATTACGGCCACCCACTTCAGATTTAAGTGGGTGGCCGTAACAATCGGCCACCCACTTCAATCTCTTCTAGTGCTGCAAGGACAGCTTGATGAGTAACGTTATCATAGGCTTCTTTGACGTCGAGGAACAGAGAGACACAAAGACGCTTATGGCCTTTCTCGGGCTAAACGTATGTGATTAGGTCGACGACGCTATCAGTCGATGATCAAACACGTCGAAAGCCAGCCATGGTATTTGGTTAGATCTCATTATACTCCAAGTACCACTCCAGGCGGCCCAGGGTCATTTTTTCTGTCACTTTACCTACGCAACTACACAATGCGATTGGGCGATGAGAGGAGAGTTTCAATGGTTACTTTCAATGTATCCAATACAGATATGCTTATATAGCGCTGCTACATTTATGTTTAGTCGTTAATGATGTTAGTACGCAGGGCGTTAGCCAAGCTTAACGGCTGGCAGGGGAGAGGAGGTACGAACGAAAATTTTTTTTCAGTATACCATTGTAAAAGTGATATCTCGTCCTACCATGTTCGGTCATCTGTCTATACCACCGGCGACAATACGTTTCCGAGAAAAGCAGCGTTCACCCAGAGCCACATTTATATTTTCGTTGTGGAAAATTAACGTCACTATTATGAAAACACGCCTCACATGGCTCAGTTTAAAGCATTTGCACTCTTAAATTTCTAGTAGTCACTTTACAATACTCTCTTGCTTTACGTATACTTTCCGATACCGTCATTCTCTTCTCAATTCATTCCGCACCATACTGGACGCATTTTTCAATGCCACCGCACTTGGTAATTTTATCTTCCATACTCATAACTGTTGGAATATTTCATTTTTCTAAGTAAGCATCTCTTGGCGTTAGTAAAGTGAAGCTTTGGCTGAGTTGGTTCTGCACCGCGAAAAAGGAACAGCGGGATTTTGTTTTCAGACGGGGACGATAGTAAAACACGCAGACAAGAGCTGACTTTCAACGGAAAGTCGACGCTTCTAGAAAGCGTTCTCTTCTTGCAAGCCACTTCATTGTGCGAACTTCTTTGTGAATATTCGCTGGCATTGTAATGCGTCCTGCAAAGCGCTCTAGTCTGCCAGTAAGAAACAACAATGAATTCCTACGCTCGCATACTCCCCCAGTGCCACAATTATGTTCGTTCTTTCTTGCACAAATGTTTCCGCAAGTAGATTGCAAGGGACTAGATCTTGGCAGAATGGTCGTTTGAATGCTGCATCACTGCTCAAAGCCCAAGCAGCGGGGCGTAAAGAACGAATTCCAAACGACCAAACAAAGCACAATGAATTCTCACTTCCCGCGATTCCGAAGTCATCAATAGATGTGGTAAGCCGTTCAGAAGGCATACTGCCCGTATTTCTGATTCAATAAGACAACCGCTTCTATACCGACACCCAACTCATGATCACGCAGCTTAGCATCTGTATAGCTGCGAAGCTGCGTTCTGAAATTGAAGCTCAGAAACTACATGCCTGCGCAACGCATCATCGAATGAAATATCCTCGAACGTATTATCTGAATGTATTCGGTTCGGCGTCGCTGTATAAAGCAATGGCTGATAGACGTTAGGCGCGTGATAATCGATCTTGGAACAAAAACCGAGTCGTTTAAAGTTGTTATTACGTTGTGCGTACCACTACGTTGTGCGTATATATATATATATATATATATATATATATATATATATATATATATATATATCATCATCAGCCTGTCTACGTCCACTGCAGGACAAAGGCCTCTCCCATGTTCCGCCAGTTAACCCGGTCCTGTGCTTGCTGTTGCCAATTTATACCCGCAAACTTCTTAATCTCATCTGCCCACCTAACCTTCTGTCTCCCCCTACCCCGCTTCCCTTCTCTGGGAATCCAGTTGGTGACCCTTAATGACCAGCGGTTATCCTGTCTACGTGCTACATGCCCAGCCCATGTCCATTTCCTCTTCTTTATTGCAGCTATGATATCCTTAACTCCCGTTTGTCCCCTAATCCACTCTGCTCTCTTCTTGTCTCTTAAGGTTACACCTACCATTTTTCTTTCCATTGCTCGCTGCGTCGTCCTCAATTTAAGTTGAACCCTCTTTGTGAGTTTCCAGGTTTCTGCTCCGTAGCTAAGTACCGGCAAGATACAGCTGTTATATACCTTCCTCTTGAGGGACAGTGGCAATCTACCTGTCATAATTGGAGAGTGCCTGCCGAATGTGCTCCACCCCATTCTTATTCTTCTAGTTACTTCAATCTCGTGGTTAGGCTCTGCGGTTATTACCTGCCCTAAGTAGACATAGTCTTTTACAACTTCAAGTGCACTATTACCTATCGCAAAGCGCTGGTCCTTTCCGAGGTTGTTGTACATTACTTTCGTTTTCTGCAGATTAATTTTAAGACCCACCTTTCTGCTCTCCTTGTCTAACTCCGTAATCATGAGTTGCAATTCGTCCCCCGAGTTACTCAGCAATGCAATGTCATCGGCGAAGCGCAGGTTACTGAGGTACTCTCCATTAACTCTTATCCCTAACTGTTCCCATTCTAGGCTTCTGAAAACGTCCTGTAAGCACGCAGTGAATAGCATTGGGGAGATTGTGTCCCCCTGCCTTACACCCTTCTTTATTGGTATTTTGTTGCTTGTTTTATGAAGCACTATGGTAGCAGTTGATCCCCTGTTAATTTCTTCCAGAATGTTTATATATATTTCATCTACGCCCTGATTCCGCAGTGTCTGCATGACGGCTGATATTTCTACTGAATCAAACGCCTTCTCGTAATCTATGAAGGCTATGTATAGTGGTTGGTTATACTCTGAGCATTTCTCTATTACCTGATTGATAGTATGAATGTGGTCAATTGTTGAGTAGCCTGTTCTAAATCCTGCTTGTTCCTTTGGTTGATTGAATTCTAATGTTTTCTTTACTCTGCTAGCAATTACCTTTGTAAATAGCTTGTATACTACAGAGAGCAAGCTGATCGGCCTGTAGTTCTTCAAGTCCTTGTCATCTCCTTTCTTATGTATTAAGATGATGTTAGCGTTCTTCCAAGACTCTGGTGCTTTTCCCGTCAGGAGACACCTCGTAAATAGAGTGGCTAGTTTTTCTAACACAATCTGTCCTCCATCTTTCAGCAGATCTGATGTTACTTGATCCTCACCAGCAGCTTTGCCTCTGTGCATGCTCTCCAAAGCTTTTCTGACTTCTTCTATCATTACCGGTGGGGTGTCGTCTGGGTTACTGCTAGTTCTTATAGTATTAAGGTCGTGGTTGTCTCGGCTACAGTACAGATCTCTGTAAAACTCCTCCGCTATTTTAACTATCCTATCTATATTGGTAGTTAATTTGCCTTCTTTGTCCCTTAAGGCATACATCCGCCTTTTGCCTATCCCAAGTTTCCTCTTCACTGCTTTGACGCTTCCTCCGTTTTTCAGAGCGTGCTCAATTCTCTCCACGTTATACCTTCTTACATCGCATACGTTACGTCTATTAATCAGCTTCGAAAGCTCTGCCAGTTCTATTTTGTCTGTTGTACTTGACACTTTCATGATTTGACGCTTCTTAATTAGGTTCTTCGTTTCCTGGGAAAGCTTGCCGGTGTCCTGTCTAGCTACCCTGCCTCCAACTTCCACTGCACACTCCGTGATGATACTCGTCAGATTATCATTCATTGTATCTACGCTAAGGTTGGTTTCCTCGCTAAGAGCAGAGTACCTGTTCTGCAGTGACACTCTGAATTCCTGTACTTTCCCTCTCAGTGCTAGCTCATTGATTGGCTTCTTGCGTATCATTTTATGTCGTTCCTTCTTCAAGTCTAAGCGGATTCGAGCCCAGTACCATTCTATGGTCACTGCATCTTACCTTGCCAACCACTTCCACATCCTGCACGACTCCTGGGTGTACAGTCATTATAAAGTCTATTTCGTTCTTATTTACGCCATTAGGGCTCCTCCATGTCCACTTGCGGTTTTCTCGTTTTCGGTAGAAGGTATTCAAAATACGCAGATTATTGCGTTCTGCGAATTCTACTAGTAGCTCTCCTCTGGCGTTTCTAGTGCCGATGCCATAATCTCCTACTGCCTGGTCTCCAGCCTGATTCTTCCCTACCTTTGCATTAAAGTCGCCCATTACTATAGTATACTGTGTTTTCACCTTACTCATTGCCGATTCCACGTCTTCATAGAAGCTTTCAACTGAAGCGTCATCATGGCTGGATGTAGGCGCGTAAGCCTGTACTACCTTCATTTTGTATCTTTTATTCAGTTTAATTACAATGCCTACCACCCTTTCATTAATGCTATAGTAATCCTCTATGTTGCCAGCTATGTTTCTGTGAATTAGGAACCCTACTCCCAGTTCTCTTCTGTCTGCCAAGCCCCGATAGCAAATGACGTGCCCATTCTGTAGCACAGTATAGGCCTCATCTGTCCTCCTAACCTCACTCAGCCCTATTATATCCCATTTAATGCCTTCTAGCTCCTCGAATAATACAGCTAGACTTCCCTCACTAGATAACGTTCTAACGTTAAACGTTGCTAAGTTCAAGTTCCAATGGTGGCCTGTCCGTATCCAGAGATTCCTAGCACCCTCTGCTGCTTTGCAGATCTGACCGCCGTGGTCAGTTGCTCCGCAGCTGGTGGGGACTGAGGGCCCACCCTATATATATATATATATATATATATATATATATATATATATATATATATATATATATATATAACTGTCTGACAGTAGGCCAGTGGACAAATCATATGTGTGTGGGTGGGCGCCAAGTTTCTGTAAATACGTCGCGTCGTAAACACTTAGCGCCTGGCTGGCGCTCAAAAATTGACCGGTCATGCTCACGGTGGGTCGGTGTCCCGTGGCGACCTGCTGCACTTCGTGGTCACCGTCGTCTTCGTCAGCTCTAGAGAAGGCGGCCAACGCTAGCAAGCACAGCGAGATGACAACGAGCGGCCTCATCGTAGAACACGGGAGCGTGTCGGACGCTTGTGAGAAAACAACACCAGAGTGCCAGTCAGCGAGGCTCCTCGGCTCCTCTTATTTGTACCTGCGGCAGGGCTGGATGGTGGCCACGTAATCGCGACAGCCAGAACTGGCTTTCTCTTTCTTCGGCGCTTCCCGACCAATTCGTCCTATAGAAGTGGCCTTTATCGCTTCGGCATGAAGCATTGCCTTACCCACCACGGGAAGCACGTAATCTCATTTCTCCGGCGAGCTATGTTTACCAGACAATTGGCCTCCTTTATGCCTTTCGCTTTTTATTTTTGCCCTTCTCTAGCGAGAGCCTCGCGACAAATCACGTCAGCAAGAAAGGGAGGCGTGCACCGAGGATGCGCGCGTGGCCAGAGTCGCCGCCGGTTCCGGAACGAAAACGCGCCGCTGATATGGCAATCAGTGTCATAGCGGCAAAATGGATCTATCGCGTTCGATCGAGCAAGCAGCGCACCGGAGACTGCGCCTTTCTGGGAGCATATGCGATAGAAGCGAGGGGAGCAATAAGTACCACTCGTATCGAGCCCTTTGGCGCTGGGAGTGCGCGCTTTGCAGCTGTGTAGACAACGCCGCTGATAATAGATCAAGGTCAGAGGTTCGGCATTGGAGGCGAGTAAATATGGGTCAACTCCTTTATTTATTTTTTTTTCTCGGTACGCAAGAGCAGCTTGCACAAGCTCTTTTCGCTGCAGAGAAGTGGCTCAGTGAAGGCAGCAGACAATTCGCAAATAAAATGCAATATCGAACATTTGTGCGTCTCAGTGTTTTAATGATGTGGCACATAATCTGCAGTTGTCATGGCAAGGCACTGTACTTTACGTGAAATTCGCTCGTAATTCAGAGAAACGTGCCCCCGTGGCTGTTCACAAGGATACTGAATAAATCTTGTCGTAAGCCTATTGTAATGAATGCGAAGCTTTATGACCTATTATTTTTAATAGGGGAAAAGAGAGCTTGGACCGCCGACAAGGGTACCCGTCTATGCCGTTTTTTTCTGCACGCATGAAATAGAAACAGTGGGTTCACGGCAGCAGAAGAACGACGTACAACAGCTGTATGCGCATGCATACAATGTGTCTAAACCACGATTCCCTAATCCAAAGGTGGGAGTTGACCTTTGCCAACAACCCCCACCATATATGGCAAACTGTCTGAAGCTAAGCGTATCAACATACGTACGTGCCCGAAGATCTTTTATACCTCTCTAAGCTTTAACCATCCGCGGGAATGCGACACTTTCCTATATAGTGACTCAGTGTGTGTGTGTGTGTGTGTGTGTGTGTGTGTGTGTGTGTGTGTGTGTGTGTGTGTGTGTGTGTGTGTGTGTGTGTGTGTGTGTGTGTGTGTGTGTGTGTTTTAAGATGATCGTAAAACAACAGTGCCAAAAGTCGCAGCCAACACGTAATTCAAAAGTTGTATACGTGCGGTTACTGCACGCGGCAGGTCTTGTTTATATAATATCATTTATCTTTATATCATAATTACTACAGCTCAAATAAAAACCACTAATGACGTTTTGTATGCTCCAAGTTCCTTCGCTATCGATTGAATTCAAGCAACCCCCCCCCCCAAAAAAAACGACGGACAAACTCACAAAAACAAACGAGTTATGTGTGTTTGTTCGACGTTTTTAATACGGTTATTTTACGATCTATAATAACGAACTAGCCCGAATCTGCTGGTGTTCTCAGCTTTTTGAGCCAGCAGAACCGACGGCTGTCTGGTTTAGAATCTCTCAAAGGGTTGGCTGCTTCGTTACTCTCTCTTTCATTGCTCGCTGGGGCGTGAATAAGCATGTTTCTGTGCAAGCGCTGACTTACTCCAACGACGCCGCTATGTTTGGAATCCACTACTCCTGTTACCCAATAAACTCCTTCACGTGTTGTATTCTAACTGGAAAATAAAAAAATTCCGCCATATCCACGAAGTGAATGATGATGAGTGGGCGAAGCTCCGGAGGTAAACCTGGTAAACCATGAATCCTCTGTACATTTTGCCCACTCGATTTTATTACATCGCTCCCCCTAGCGTACGTCGCCGCACTAAATCGAACGATTGCCTTCAACCAATGACACGCGCCATATGTGACATCATTCCTATTTTATAAGATCTCGCGTCTTTCATCAACTACAAGTACCGCTTTCTAGTTTATAACATCTTGCATCTTTTCATCATCAGCTACAAGTACCACCATCTAGTAAACACTACAACAACTAAACGAGAGGTGGCTACATACAGGAGACGGTACCGCCATCTAGTGAACACTGCAAGAACTAAACTAGAGGTGGCTACATACAGGGGACGGTACCGCCATCTAGTGAACACTGCAAGAACTAAACTAGAGGTGGCTACATACAGGCTACAGGGGACGCACAGCCCACGCCCTAAGGAGCTTCGCCCCTAAAAGAATTTGAACTAAATTTTCTTTCGTTCAGAACTAAGGCTGCCAGCGGAGCTACTTTGATGCGTGGACGCACTCATGCATCCAGAGAGCTATCTGCAAGCGCAAAGTGGTCGGCCATGATATCATGACGACACGGCAACGCTATATGGACTATCTATCTATCTATCTATCTATCTATCTATCTATCTATCTATCTATCTATCTATCTATCTATCTATATATATATATCTATCTAGCTATCTATCTATCTATATGTCTGTCTGTCTGTCTGTCTGTCTGTCTGTCTGTCTGTCTGTCTGTCTGTCTGTCTGTCTGTCTGTCTGTCTGTCTGTCTATATGTGCACAAGCTTTTGCGGAAAAAAATTTAAAAAATGCGCTATGTGATGGGGTGTAGTGTTATTGCCCAACAACTGTATAGCCACCGAGTGTCATGAGTGAGTCCTTGAGGCCGAATTTATAGGCACTAAAAAAACAGGTTTTAGGTGCCGAAAATAGGCTGACAAAACACTGTATTAGGCCCCAAAATCGTAAATATAGGCACAATAAGTTTTATCAAAGTTCAAATTTTTGCAGAAATACGTGTGGGACCTGTGTATACGACAGGAAATCAAACAAAAATGTTTTAGTTTATGATGGTACGAAAGCTCCAACGATTCAGCGTTCACATGCAATTTTGTTTCCCGCATGGTTTGCGTAATACGGCATCTCCTACTCTATTCCAGCAGTTGAGTTAAGTATCCATCATTGAATAAACACGTTCCTGGGTCTCTTTTTGGCATGGCTGAGAAGGGCACCACAATTGCGAATAGCCAGAGCGCTGAAAGACCAGAAGGATCTTTTCGCCTCGTAATATTTTAGTCTAACCTCACAGGGTCAGTTTTTCTTCTGTCTGGGAACACCTTAAAGGATCCTTCACCAGGTTACAAAATTGCGAGCAGGCAAGAAAAACGCATGCGCTGGGCGCTCACGATGTGATCTGCTGAGATTCGCAATGTTACGCGCCGAGGAAAGAGGTGAGATGTCATACTGAACACCGCATGACCTTGTATCACGGGCGCGTGCCCCATCATGGTGGAGGTGACGTATACAACAATGAATGGTCCTGCGTACGTGAAAGTTGTACGTAACAGTGCGAGAATCATTCGAGGCGACGTATGTAATTTGTGCAATCTGTTGCCTGAACAGAAGAACAAAGGTTTACAGAAATATTAAAGCATACAAACGGAATTTATGCGCGTTACATTTTTTTTAACTTGGTATCGAGCGAAACGCGAGACCAAGCTGCCGCCATTTCGTTTGCGTTGGTGTTCTCGCCGTTCTCGCATCATCTCGGTGCCGGCATTCGCAGCGCTTGCAATGTTTTCAGTGCATCGTTCCTTACAGCAGTTGCAGCGGTGCGACGCTATATGTATATGTATCGTGGTAAGAATGTGTAATCCATGCTAGTCTCTCCAAACGTGCGCGCATAGAGGGATCCACACCACAAAAACGGCAGTACGATACAGAGAACGTCAAAACGACACAACATCGATAGCGTGCACGACCTGGAATGGGAATGTCATGCGAACGGGACCTCAAGGGCGCGTGACATGTTGATGTGTCTGGGTCGTGTGATCTTCCAGCTCCAATTTGCTCTGATACCGAAGGAGGGCAGAATCCACTATATAAAGTAAAATGTTTCATGTGATCTAGTCAAGCACCGTTTAGGAAGTAATTGACAAACAATACAAGACCCATGGAGACACCTCTTTCTTTTCAACACCCTACGTTTCCCTGATGATGCTCCATAGTTTCGCATTTGTTCTTCGTCGTCCTGCGGATGCACAGAAGCACCTCCTGTTCCCTACGCATGCGAGCAGACGCCGTGGATATGTCGCGCACACGACGCGATGTGGATGTATATAAGTGGAGAGGCTAATCAGCCTTCGTATTGGCTAAGAGGCCTTGTAGCCCTTACAGTACTGAAACGAACTTATGAGATGGAGCATAGGTTGCACCCTATGGAAACCTGAAAGCTCAACTTTGCCCGGCAACATGAATATCGGTCTCCAACTGTACTGAAAAGCAAAATTTGAGCTTAAATAGCATTCATACATAGGCACTGATTTTGACAATACACATTTGTAGACACTTATAAAAATTTAGGCAAAAACGCCAGAAATAGGCATTTATAGGCACTATAAAACAATTAAAAGCTCTTCTTAACTTCCAATTCATGCTCATATATAAAAGCGGCACAAAAGGAACGCAAGAAACATAATAGGCATTTGCC
Organism: Rhipicephalus annulatus; assembly: GCA_013436015.1. Taxonomy (NCBI): domain Eukaryota; kingdom Metazoa; phylum Arthropoda; class Arachnida; order Ixodida; family Ixodidae; genus Rhipicephalus; species Rhipicephalus annulatus. The sequence continues at coordinate 425,034 of WOVY01000982.1, forward strand.
TATAATGCGGTCCTCTAGGTCCCTCATGACTCATGATATGGACTAATGGGTGACAAAACTATTCTGTAGCGACAAACCAAACTAAAGGCTCCAAACTAAAGCCGCGATTCGATCCCACGACCTGCGGGTCAGCAGCCGAGTACCTTAGCCACTAGACCGCCGCGGTGGGACGTGCGCATTAAAATTATTCTGAAGCTTATTCTGTGACTGAATAGATGCCGATTAATTGAGAAAATTTGACGAGGTTAGCCGGCGAGAACAACATGTGGCTACCCTTTTCTGAAGTGAGGTAGTAGAGGAAATTGAAACATGATAGTAGGGAACGATAATTCATGAAAATGCAAAAAAAATTTAACCAGAGGTGATTCTTGTAGGCTAACATGCGTAGAAAAAAAAGAGCCTGCGGCAATGGAAAAGAAGAAAAATACGGTGAGGTGGGAGCGAGAAAATTGAAATAATAAAAGGGAGAATGAAATAGTGTGCACATAAACTTAGCATGTACAAACATCATACGCAGTGCGTACACATATTACATAACCCCTTACCATGCCTGAAGTACATCACTTCTAACTGCCCGTAAGTATAAATGTCAGCCACTCATCATATTAGACCTATTCTTAAATGTGACCAGCCAATGACAAACTTTTACCAACAAAAAAAATTCTGGATTTCAATCCTCGTCGTGGTATCACACTTATCAGCCCGAAATAAGCATAAAAATAATGTAGAAGACATACATACATACATACATACATACATACATACATACATACATACATACATACATACATACATACATACATACATACATACATACATACATACATACATACATACATACATACATACATACATACATACATACATACATACACACACATACATACATACACACACACACATACGTACATATATACGTACACACACATACGTACATACATACGTACATACATACATGCATACATGCATACATACATACATACATACATACATACATACATACATACATATACATACATACATACATACATACATACATACATACATACATACATACATACATACATACATACATACATACATACATACATACATACATACATACATACATCTGTAGTTATCTATGTATGTATGTATGCATTTGCAGGTCAAGATTCGACTGCACTTGTGAATTTCGCCTCTGCGTTTTCATAGTTTTATTAACATAAACCATTGTTTTACGGCTGACGCTTTTAACAAACACTTCGCTCGCCATGTCGTTCAATGTGATTAGCGTCAACGAAAAAAGAAAAAGAATGTTATAAGCCCGAAAATCTTTTTTCGCGGCTTTTGTATCGATGTTACCCTAAGGAAAAAAATAGGTTAGTGATTTGGCGCGAACAAAAGCATTCGTCTTCGATCCAGCTGTTACTGCTAACGGGTGGAGTGCAGGGAAGTATTGCCGGGCATTTCCTTTTCGTCTAATGCCAGTCCGTGCTCACCCGGGTTTCCATTCTAAATTTTGGCGTTGCAGGTGTTTCTCTTTTTTCTTCCGCTGCGCGTAGCATGAACGAAACGACGCGCTCTCGATACTGAAACGCATTCCATCAGTGATGAGATCCATGCAGTCTTGAATCAAGCGTACGTGAAGCGTACAAGTGGCGCGGCAGATTAAGGGCGCAAAGGTATTCGCGTATTTACCTTTTTTTTTCTACTGATGTCTCTATGACTCCTCACTCACTAGTCCATTCAGAACGCAGAATTCTGTCTTTTAATACATTCGTGAAAGCGCTTAGCAAAGTCAATCCGTCTTAAAAAGACAAAGACAAAAAAATGGTTCCAAATCTGCATGTTACACCGCAAATGTCGTCGAAAGACGATAGTCTTGCGTCTGGAGAGAGTGAACAAAACGTTCATTTGATGTTCTGCGCAAGAAAATCGGTGAATGGTATTCTGAAGCACTGCGTTAGAGTGCCTCGAGCGTGTAGCGGAAGCGAACGAGCGCATCAAGGCACGTTAGGCACAAGCGCCATCTGGCAGTTATCTTCGAAAACGAAGGCGTGCCGCCCGCGGAGAAAGATGCGCGCCAGTCTCGGAGGGGATAAGGTATAGAACGCAAAGCGACGGGCAGGTGCCACCACCGTGACGTCGTAGCGAAGCGTTGGAAACACCTTCTTGTGCATCGCGTTGCACTGTCAGCGCAGCGCGATAAACGCTACATTCCTCAGAGTTACTTGTGTGTGCTTCTTCTAGTATAAAGGCAGACATACAAAACATCGAAGCGTTGTTGTGACACCTCAGATATGCGCAATAATTGCTTTTTAATTGACAACCGCACAGCTATGAACGCTAAACGTTGAGCAATATCGGTGGGCGCTGCGGATGGGGTTGGCCGTTCAATGCCGTTTGAGGTATCGTTAGGGCGGACAAACAGATAATTGTACAAACAGACAATATGCAGACATGCATACATCCAGACAGACAGGTAGACAGACAGACAGAAAGACAGACCAAAATTTTTCCGTCGAAGGTCCCCAAGAAAGACTATCGTCTTTAAAAGGGGCGCTTACGGCCTTTAGCGATTTCGTAAGACTGCTATAATTGCAAAAAAAATGTTGTTGAAAAGGAACTGGCTATACCTCGTGTCTTATAAACTGAACATTGCAGACATCTTTAGCAGGCACGCACACACAAACACACACTTAAGATTACACGAGCTTCGCTACTTCTGCCACTTAATGTGTGAATGTTGTAAGCTACGCAAACCATGGAGCGGGGCTCTCTATAGGCATTAGGCGGGACTACGTAAGAGTAAATATTAAAACACAACAGCGGAGTCTTTTACGGCTTGTCTTCTTTCATTCTTTCTCATAGGTCGCGGGTTCGATTCCCGGCTGCGGCGGCTGCATTTCCGATGGAGGCGGAAATGTTGTAGGCCCGTGTACTCAGATTTCGGTGCACGTTAAAGAACCCCAGGTGGTCAAAATTTCTGGAGCCCTCCACTACGGCGTCTCTCATAATCAAATAGTGGTTTTGGGACGTTAAACCCCACATATCAATCAATCAATCAATCAATCAATCATTCTCAGAAAGAATGAAAGAAGTAAGTAAGAAAGAAAGAGTAACTTACTCAATATGAGCTTCGCTAGACATCGCGCTATACGAACTCGTCTTATCTTCAATTCTTGTGAAGAGGGTCATGCATTCGATTTCCGACCATGGTTGGTACACGCTCACGAGAAGAGAATGCTAAGAAGAAAAAATTAAACAATAAAATAAAGCTCACTCGACTCGAATGAACCTTTGACGCTGGTAAGTGAATTGCGGCGATCCGCAAGTACGAACCCCAGGATGCCGGAGGTGCTTGAAAAATACCACGTGACATTGAGCGGAACCAACCCACAGTTTACTCGAGATAAAGACAGAGAGCTCTATGGCGGGGCGTAAATGATTTCTCAGGAAAATTTTTGGGTACCTCTAGCTGCTTTCAGCAATGAGAAACGTATACAGCAACGTAGGCGTGCTATCTGCTGCATCATTTTATTGGCATGGACGCAAAACACACCCGGTGCCTTATTTTATAGCGGCCATTTAAGGTCTTTGCGTGTTTCCTCATTGGCTCCCACGCTGAAAGGCCAGCACGCGCCGAGTGACAAATGGATCGTTAGAAAATACGAGACGTGCATAGCGAACTTTTCGTGAGGTGACCCGCACTGACGTTGTCTTTGCTCCTGGACCACTTCCGTTTTTTTTTCTGCCTCTTTCTTTCTCCTTCTTCTTTTTCTATCTTCTTCCTATTTGTTATGTGTTCTTTGTCTTTGCTTTTTTTCTTTTTATTTGTTGGTCTCTGCATATATTTCCTTCTATTCTTTGCTGCTTCTGTCTCTTTCTTTCCTTCATTTCTCCCTCTCTCTTTTTTCTTGCTTTCTCTTTCTATCTCGTTCCGTCTATATATTTTTCTCGCTTTCTATTATTTCTTATCTTTTCGTTCTCTTTTTTTCACTTTTTCTCTTTTTTTTCTATGCTATCTCTCTTCCCTCGCTTTCCCTCCTCACATCTCTCCCTTACTCTCACTTCCTTTGCCACTCCCTTAGTATACTATACTATACAAGGCTGTGATATGCTCTATAAGTGGGCCTGGATTACCGACTGGTTGAAACTGCGCAGACACTTAATATTTGCAGAGAATGGATACTGGTAAATATGTGCTGTCCAGCAGGACCATTATGTGTGATTACACAAAACATCTAAAAATTGGAGCTCCTTAAGAAATAAAGTCAGTGAAGACATGCTTATGCGTTTGTCAGTGTAAGCAATGAAGAAGGCCTCTTCTACCTTTCTTTTCATTTTGTCATTAGGCTTGAAGAATAGTTAAAATCTGTCTCTCTAAAATTTTGTGTACACCAGCAACACCTGCAGTATACTGAGGTGGCCACTCGTATGGGAACCAACAGCTTGTCTTCACTCGCGCATTGAAGCTGCTTCCTGTCGGTTCTGTGTAGCGAGCGCCGCAGTACAGGAGCACTTTATGCATACTCAGTGCAGGGATGAACGTGTGCCCCTTACCACAAGACATGCGCCTACTTTCGTGTATCACTGCACTAACTTTGGCCAAACAACTTTGTCCAACAAACATTGCACTAACATTGGCTAAGAAAGAAATGTTATAACACCGTAACGGCTGCCAACGTTTTTCACGCTGTGTGACACGCTATGGATTCACTTGTAAAGCATTACACGCACCGGTCTTTTTTTCCCTTTCGGCTACATTTCCCGTTCACTTTCATACTTAAAAGTAGTCGTTCAGAGGAGCTTGATTAAATAACACGTCAGACGGGTGCATTATAGGCACGTGCCAGGCTGATGCATATTCATATTGAGCTGCGTTGGCCTTGAGCATTCCCGTTGAAGTCTGCATCCATGCTGTGTAGCCTACCTCCCTTCTTACGCGTTTTTTTTTTCGTACAGCCCAGCTACAATATAGGTAAATAAAAGAAGTACAGCAAGTGCCATCTCGTGATAGTTATTACTGTTCGTGTATTGCAACCAACGGCTGGCGTAAATAGCTGCGTTTTTATAAACTATACCACGAAATTCGTCGGCGGTGGCTCTTGCACCTCGGCTATCTTCGTTACGCTTCGAGCGCGTTGTGCGGCATCTGGAGCACATGTTTTCATTGCAGCCTCCCTCTTCGTATTAAGCGGCTTTCCTTGCGTGAGGAATGAAACTTTACAACTGAATGCACATAAATATCTTGTATTGATATTTTTGAGTTTCGACAAGCGTATTTGTCGTTCTCCATATTTGAACCACGGGTCCGCGCCACTCAACAAATAAATAAATGAAAAAGCGTTCAACCACGTCGTTGAAGGTGATCCCTAGTATCTTTTCATTGTTTCATGCTGTGAATAGGAGCATGCTTTTAAGTGCTCGTAAGAAGCACGCACATAACTCGGTGACAGTAACCTGAAACACCGAAGATGCCCCCAAAAAGACGCAATATGAGTGCCGTGTGAGTATGTGTTTAAAAGGTGAGTGTAAACTGTAGTTAAGGCGTACTCGATAAGTTTACAATCACCATCAACATTTCTATTGCCTTCAGATGTAGTTTTTCTTCAAAGTAGCAAACCATGTAAGTGAAGGGCAATATCGTCACGAAGGCATTAGGACCCAAAGGTGCAATGGAAAAATAATAGCATTAGTGACAGATGACAGGATCAGCATTATCGCTCCTAGCGTTCTCGATTTCGGCTTCTGGGGGCAGCTTTCTGTCATCCACACTTGCTTTTAAGCGTTGACAGTGCCCCACACTCGTTATTTGCAAGCTGGGGTACAAACGTGCCTCTTGACTCCATTTTCCTTCTTCGGTCATCGGTTACTTGTGCTAGTGTGCAACTGCGCTTTCTCCACTCGCACTCTTGCTTCCAGAACAGATAAGACACCCAGTGCTCAAGTTAAAACTGCTGTTGGAGCTATTTCTCCCAGTGTGCTTAAATAAATTTTCACCTATGTCAAAGCACTTGGCGAAAATAGAACATCCAATTCAGGGTAGACTCAGCAGTAAGTAAATAACTTTTAAATTAATTAAATAATTAGAGATTGTCTGAGCATACGACGATGTATACAAAATGCTCAGGTAGTTACAAATCATCTTTATATAGGAATATTATAATTCATGATTTTTTTCTATGTATTTTCTTTGCATGCATTTGCTTTTTATAACCCTGCTCATTACCATTTGCTTAGCGTATGAGAGCAAGAGTGGCCATCTTATGGTGCTCCTCCCCCCCCCACCCCCAACTCCTTGTTTTTTTTATTGCTTCAACATAAATTGGTTCTCTACTCATGTATTTTTAAAGCGAACCATCCTTAGAATATTTGCCTATATGAACGCACATTTCTAGTCTATGAATAACGATAAATTGAATTTAAAAAACGCGATTATTTCTGAATGTATTTTCACAGTGAAAGGTGGATTTTTCAAGAAGATGAGAGGGAACAAAACTTTCGATATTGGCTCGCGAGAACTAAGCTCCTGAGGCGAATAAAGCAGGAACTACTCGAAAGGACAAAAGCTTACAGAGCCGGGGGAAACGTGAAGAAGGTAATATCTGTAGGCGAATTTTCCCTCAATCAAAACAGACAAGACACTTTTCGCTTGCTTGTGGGGTCGTTTGCTAGTCTCCAAAAGTAACGCAATGCTCAGAACAATGCGACATGTAGCGATTTTGTTTTCAGGAGGCAGCTGATAGCGAAGGACGAGACTGGTTATCAATACAGGAGTTGTATCTGCCACAGCATACAATGCGGATGAAAGAATGAACTCGTTTTTTCTAAGTGTGAGGAAATAGACAAAAGATATTGAAAAAAATCTACGGGAATATATTAAGACATGGCAGTGGTGCTGCAAAACATTTGTCGTATGAAAAACAAACAATAGTATAATTAATTTGGCCTACCTTAAAAATATGATATGAGCGGAAAATGCGAGAAGTATAGGCACGACTTCGAAACGTGCATACGAAACACTGTCCAACCCAATGTGGGGCAGTAAAACATATATGAATACACCTTGCTGTGGTTTATCAAGTGACGACCCTCGGGTGATTGTCATGTCACCAATTTTAAAACGTGTACTTATGGAAACTCAAGCTGTGCTCAACTAGCGTGCTTACTCATTGCAGATAAGCGTACGTAATTTCAAATACGGGTCCATACCACGTAGTCTGAATTAAATATAGCAGCTTCTTGATTGACTGGCGAAATTTTACGCACTAAACAAAAAAGAAAAAATACAGCTCGCACACTGTGATACACGAGGAAGTTTGTAGCACGGTTCCGCAGAAATTTGCGTTCGTATAGAGTTTTCACCGCTCCGTTTACCGCACCGACGATTATGTTAATTAGAATCTTCTCAGGGACATTCGACAACTCGGTGTGTGATAGGCGCACTAATTTGTGGTGCGTCTGGCCGAGTTTCTGCTTGTTACGGCAGTTGAGATACGTGTAATCTGCAGCAAGTTCCATCCCGTTGTTTCTCCTGAAAATATAGCTACCAAGCACTGGCGAAGTGCACGTGGGAGGAGTTATCATGCTTCTGGCGAGGCACTGGCACCATTTTTGTGCGGCACGGCAGGCAGGCCCACGTTTCTGAAGTGTCTCTAACACCCTAAAGTTTTTTTTAAATGCGATTGATATGTGGGGTTTAACGTCCCAAAACCACCTTATGCTTATGAGAGACGCCGTATTGGAGGGCTCCGGAAATTTGTACCACCAGGGGTTCTTTAACGTGCACCCAAATCTGAGCACACGAGCCTTAAACCTTTCCGCCTCCACCGGAAATGCGGCCGCGGCCGCAGCTGGGATTCGATCCCACGACCTGTGGGTCAGCAGCCGAGTACCTTAGCCACTATACCACCGCAGCGGAGTATTTTAAATGCGAAGGGCCTCTTTGCGTACTGCAAGCACTTTTGGCATCTATCTATCTATCTATCTATCTATCTATCTATCTATCTATCTATCTATCTATCTATCTATCTATCTATCTATCTATCTATCTATCTATCTATCCAGCTGATTACGTCTCGGTGCTCTCGTGGCGTGAACCAACATTAGTATGGAAGGGTACGATGAGTTTGGACGATTATGACGCGCGGGTCAAGACATGAATAATGTCACAATCCCGTCGCGTACGTCGTCAAACATTTTCCGCCAGACATTGGCACATACCCGAGAGTGAGTATGCGCTACTGGTAAACGGGTATGTTCCACAGGAGATTGACACTTATTAGCCACCCAGGAATGGCGAGAATACACATGGGTAATTTTAACGCATGAACGTTAAGAAAAAGCTGACATTGGCAGGGTTGACCCGAAGATTGTGAATAATGAATGCCAAGGTGCCAGCAAGAATCGAATCATAGCATTCTGCGTGGAAATCAAGTATTTTACCTCAAAGCCACGCAAGTTCTCGGAACTACTTTTCAAATCGACCCTAATGCTCATGAAACGTCAATCGTGGTTGCAGTGTTTGCGATCTAATTTTGTAAACATTAAATATGCACTCCTATGGTACAGCTGTCACGTCGGCTTAACGTCAATTTAGGTTAGGTACCATGCGCTGAAGTTGATTTATGTAGCAGTATAGTATACTCGCGAGCGCCAGCGCTTCATATCAGCTTATCGCTTCTGTTGTTGCTAATACTCATGTTGCTGTTGACATCATTGCGCAATTGCTATCAACTGGTTGTATAAACATTTGTGAATGTTTAATATATGTCTGTGCGTGCAACATTTGTACATGTATTTAGTGTTATTTAATAACGCGTCATTTGTTAAAAAAGTACAACATAATCACCTTCTCTCCACACGCTTCGTATAACGTCTAAAATACGTGGGATGGGCCAAATTTATCTTATTACTTCTTGATTATTGGTGTGCATTGTATTAGGCACTGTTCGTTCATTTAAACCCGGTTTTGAACATTGCTAGCCCTGTCATGGCCTGTATTGAGTGCCTTGCAGTGAGCATGATCATTCCACATTATATTCGTAGATGGACGACAATCCGGGTCCCTAAAATGCTCAGCATATCAAACTGTGAGCTCCAACGCCCCTTTCCCAGACTTTTTTCAATAAATTTAGTCTGTGAATTCGCCATTTCTGTGAGAGAAAACACTAGAAATACCAAACCCACGTATATTTTGTAAAGATTGATTGGTTGCCTTCACTAACTATACATACGCTCACTATCACGATCAGCGTTGACCTATTCTTGAAAATCGCCGCGCTATAGCAGAAGAAATTATTTCGCGACTGCAGTAAACTTTTACCCAGAGCTGCACGGTTTTCCCAGAGCTGCACGGTTGCATCAGGCACGGTGAATGGATGAGTGCCTACGCGCGGGCCACCGACCAAATCACCCGCGCATTCCCAAAACAACGAAAACTCCCGCACTGAAGAGCTTCAGCAACAAGCCGTTGTGTATTGCGACCGGCCGTCGTTCTCGTTACACGAATCGCGGGCGAAGACGGCGCAATCAGACTCGAGCCGCCACACCGAGGTTCTTCGGCTCCCGGCGAGAACACAAGAGTAATCGCCGCCCACTCGGGGCCCTCCACCCACCCACAGGGACGGGCTCCCTCGACTGTGCCTTGTCGGATGCGCCGTCCGTCACAGCCGCGCTGTAGTCGAATAGCCGCTGGAATAGCCATGGGGGTGGAAGCAGCTGTAAGACGAACCAAGAAAGATCTAAGGGGGACGCGAGCGAGAAAAACCGACGGGACAGATGCCTGCCGCCTGTCCGAGCGTCCGAAAAGGCTGCTGATGTCTGTATCTCTTTCTTTCTTTCTTTCTTTCTTTCTTTCTTTCTTTCTTTGCTTTCTTTCTTATTTCTTTCTTTCTTTCTCGCTTCTTTCTTTCTTTCCTTCTTTCTTTCTTTCTTTCTTTCTTTTGGTTTTCGCATCACATTGTAGGAACCTTCGAGCCAAACAAGGGCCGCGTACGACTAGGCTCCGCCTGCTGGTCTGTCTTGGGCAGAGGAAAGGAAAGCGCGCGGAACGGGAAGATGGGAGAAATTACGCGCGGAACAAAAGAAATCACCTCGCATCCGATGAAAAAACACGTCTTCGCTCGAGTTCTCACTTTGCGTCCTAGTCTCTGGAGCAAGTTTCACTTCAAACCAAGCTCCAAATTACCACACGTGTTAACTGCGCGAGCTCTGCCTGCTGCGCTCTGGGGAGGATGTACACGCACTCTACGGAATGGTGTAAAAACAATATCGTGCCACTTGCAACACGTTATGAACGCTCCCGTAAGCACTGAATCGGAGTACGTATTGACAACACGTTTTCACGTTGGTAAAGTTTGTAAGAACAAGAACCAGTCAGTGCATGGGACGTGACAGCAAACATAATATTTTCGAAGATCGCTGACCATTCAGGAGAAAGTTACAGTGAATTGGGTGCCAGAATCAAGATTCAGACTGACAAAACTTTTCTTTAGTAAGTTTTCAATGCCCATTGGCGAGCATGAGGAGCTTTTTTTTATGTTTTTTTTTTCTTTTTTACGATAAAAGAACGTAGGCGTGCCAACACGGACACAAGAGAAGAGATCGAGACAAAACAAACTCGTGCGAATATTTGTCGTCAAGAGGGATTACAGTCTGTATTGGCGTTCAAAAAGCGACAACGAGACATCTTGTTGTTGCGAAACTCGTAATCAGTATTTCTCGTTTGTGTGAACTGTTGAAACTTGAAGGCATGCGTACCGAGTATTTAATGCAACAATAAGAACAGCCACAATAAAATTATTTCAATCAATCAATCAATCAATCAATCAAAAACAGCCACTGAAGATGTATAGACACTATTTGCGACAGTACCAGCAAGTGTTGTACCCCGAAAAAAGAAACCTTCCAGTCACTTTATTTATTCTCTAACACCAACGCGAAAACCACGTTTTTAAGTTATCTCAGGGTAAGGAAAGCCTCTTCTTACGCTTTGGGATAAAAGAAGGCCACATTAAATTCAAGGGTACCTCTTATAACCTTTCGTATTGCTTAGAACAATATTTATTTGAAATATCTGACTAAACCCACAGAGAAAAGGGCTGAAGGTCGGTTGGCTGGTCACGAAGTTTTTTTTTTTTTCCCGTCAATGCTAGCATGATATACTTCGGTGAACAAAACCGAAAGCCGTCCAGGGCGTACGTTTGTGAACACGGAATACAAAAACGAAATAATAAGGCTCTTCACGATCGCGAAACGTCATTGCCGACATCTGAGATGTTCAAAATAGAAATAAGTCACTCTCTTCAAATGCTGAGGACATGCAAATTGATCTGCCTGCCGAAGAGGTCACATGCTTGAAACATAGATCCACAATAGCCACACAGCAACTTCAGCAGTTCTGTATTTACTCCTTATATTCACAATATATAGCTGCATATATGATAGGGATATGTCAAAACAATTAGTCTAAACCAGCAATTTTCATAGCGGTCCAAAAGATAGCGAAGTGGTTGCGTTAGACAGCGTTACTGTACATCGCAAAGAAATTTGTTATTCTAGTAGTTCTCGAGCCGTTATTAAGAAAACACAAGCACTAATCAAAATACATCGAATTCACTCACAACGCAAGTCACACACTTCAAGAACACACAAGGGTCATCACAAACAAACACATCGTAATGTATCTAAGGATACCGCGGAGCACTGCAGTATTCCTTCAAGTGCGGCAGTAGACACTGCAGCCATATTGGCACCTGAAAACAATTAGACCGAAAAGCTCGTAAAGCTATGGGTCCTATAGTTTCACCCGGAGTGAGGGGGTACTAACTTTCGATAAAGATATCACGTACAAAAATATCAGAGAGAAAGAGATTATCACAAAGATCAGAAGGAAGGTAGGGCCGCCATTTTATAAATCACAACCTTTAACTGTTCGTTCCACCAAAATCAGGTCAAAATATAAAAGTTATCAGTATTATGCACCGTTTCCATGGCTTTTCTGAGCGTAATTACGCCTCTTTTGACCCTAACATAAATTTGTATCAAGTCCGTAATGTTTTGGGTGTTACTTTAAATGTGGGTAAGTCACCTTCTAGAGTGATAGCCACACGACAAGTTGAGGCGAAAACTAAAAGGCGATTTAGAGCAGTTGTACTGTAAACCTTCAGCTATTAAAAAAATAGGTAGAACAATACTGCCAAAAAGGGAGTTAAGGCGCTTGAAATCCTCATTGAACGTATACTAATATTTTAGTTACACTTTAAGGATGCGAGGCGCAGATATATATTACCCTATAGTAATGTTATGATTCTGCGCTTTCTTATGTAGATATGTGGAATACCTAAAGGCGGGTTTCCAGACTATTTTTTGCACGTTATCTTATTCACAAAACTGTGTTGGTCAATTGGATGCTTTCTCAAAACGAGCCATTTGGCAAAACATGCCAAATGTTTTTGACTGTCTCCTCGGCTTCTCTATATCGTCAATTTTTTTGTGCTTTTACCTACGTATGGCATGGGAAGAGGAATAGTCGGCGCCAGAAAAGACCTCAATGTCTCCTGCAAACCATTCTAATCAAATGAAAGGAACGAATTTAGATTATATAAGAAATTCTTTCTAAAACAACCGGGTGTGCAAAGACGGGAACAACGGAAAGGTCACGACACCGCAGGCGGTGTTTGTGGTGTCGTGATTTTTTCCTTGTGTCCGAGTCAGCACATACTGTCTTTCCATAATGAAGCATACCTAGTAGCTCAACTCTCAGTTATTCTAAGTAAATTCTTGTTCCGTGCAACGAAAACATTATGGGGGCAGCTACGCACTAGTCGTACTAAGACTGAGAAAACCATGGAGCTAGTGACCCTTCTCCTTTCTGCTCCTCCTCACTCTCATACCACTCCTCTTCATCCCTTCAGTTCTTATTACTCTCACTTCCTTTCCCCAACCTATTACTATACTGTACTACATACTATACTATATTACACTAAGCTATATGCTATACTGTTTGTGCGTGGCTATATATATGCTAAGCTTCAACTTCGCTTTGCAGAGCTCGGCCAAGTTTTTTGTGGTCTGCAATGATAGGATAGAAGCGAACACACATAAGCGTGTGCACAAAAATAAGGCGGTACAGATAAACGAATGCTGGTACTTCAACTAGTCTTTCAAGTGCCTCACCGGTCTGCAATGTTCAGTCTTGAGGATTTCGCAGATGCATCTCCAGTGGCGTGAGGATGGCTCCAGGAGACCGAATAAAGCCCTCACTTCTTGCCATGGGGAGTTAAATTTCAAGCAGTGTGCCAGGAACCTTGCTTTGCATGTCGTGAGGGCGATGGAGCTTACACATGCGTTGATTCGGTCTTGTGGGAGAAGAGCGATAAAAAAAGAGCCAAATGGAAAAAAAATAACGTGCATAAGCGTTAGCTGTTGTGCCAGTTGGTACATCGTGAACTTCAAAGACGGGGTACCAGCGAGCACACTTAGAAACGTACACAAGACGGTGGTACACACAGACGAGCGCGTTCTTCTAGTGTATACGTGTTTATGTGTGTTCACTGGTAAGTACATGATGCACCAACTGGCCCAACAGCGAGCGCTTCTGCACGTTATTTCGGTCGTAGTCCACCATATATGCAGAACAAAGCTTAGACAGCTTCACTGTTATTAGTGTCGTCTCCCCTTTGTCATATGAGCACTGCGCCCGGCGTGCGCTTAAAGACAAGGCGTACTGACATCTAAGGGAAGGTCTGTGCTCAATCCTTCTGTTGTAACAAATCCCGTGCACAATATGAACTGCCAACTCGAAAAACAAGCATAGAATGCATTCTGACAGTCCTAGCTAACGTTAGATAGGCTGGTGTTTATTTAACGTATAAATATTTTTCTTCTTTTTGAAGTAATTATTACACACGAATAGTGTTGCTGGTAGAACAGGATAGACTGTGACATAATTGTCACATTGTGTTTCTTGTAACATCACAGTGTTTTATGCCGGGATCCTCCAGGTGCGTAATCGAGTCATTCCGTCGCGTAAATGACGTCACTAAAAGAGCACGCTAGTTTGCCACCATCTGCGCGAGGTGCCACTTAGTGCGCCTCCTGCTTCCGATTCCGGTCTTTCATTCCACGTTGATTTCCACTGCACCTCACGTTCTGGCCCAGCTAAGAAATAGCTCTTAGTTAAGCTTGGAAAAAAAAAATCATGGTCCGGAAGAGGTATCGCAAGACAAGCCATGTTCGGCGCGTCGCAACATTGAGTGGAAGGCGAAAGTGGGAAGCTGCTTCGATGTAGACACGCCAAAAAGGTCGCGTTAGACATGCGAGTGTTTCTTGGTGCCATACAAAGCTACAGCCGCTTTTAGGAAAACACGCTTTATTTTCACGTTATGAATGATCCCCGTAAAAACGTGATCGGCCATTATTTTATTTTTTTTTTCTTATTAAAGGAGCCGAGTGAATTTTCGCCATTTTATCAATCATCGAATGATCTCACTATTGAAGTTTATTGTCTCACCATTCGACTACCACCCAAATTTCAGGATTCGTCAACTAATCCGTCAAGTAACTCATAAACCGCACTTTCTCTCTCCTTTCGTCCCGGTGAGAGCACTGAAGATAACCATGTGTGGAGGACGAGAAGGAGGGGGTCTTCGACATGTTTTTCAACTTGTGACTCCCTTCCAATGTGACACGAGCGGGCCGAAGTAATTCTGTAGTATGATTATTACACGGCCGAGTGCGGCGTGGGCCCGTCGTGCGACACCCGGTGGTCGCGGTCACTGTGCTGCTCATGTTGCTGAAATGAGCCAATGACCATGTCCATATGCTCTCGAGTATAGGTATAACGTAGTTGGTTGTGGGTATACGGCATGATTTGTCGAGAGAAGAGCCAGCGATTGATAGCACACTTTGAAATTTAACTGTAAATTGCATGCCACATGCTTCATTCTGATTCTTCGCTTGCATGTTCAGAGAAGTCTCGACCACCAATCGACAGCATTTTTCGACCATGTTCATAAAGTGTTGCAGGGTCCGTTTTAGCTTAGCTGATGTTGGCTGAGACACCTTGTATATGCAATAGCGAATGCGGTGTGAAGTCGTCCGCCATCCAGGACATTTCACTTCCGTTTTGCTGGTTGTTGTTTCTTGTTGTTGTTGTTGTTGTTGTTAATGATGATGATGATAATGATGATGATGGTGATGATAATGATGATGATGATGTCTAAACATTTCATTCAAGCATAGCCAAGTATAAGCATAGCCAGCCCTTTTTTCCAAAAATTTAGTGCTCGCGCTAAGCCGGCAACACCCTAGTCATACTCCCGTGTCGGTCATCTTTATTCTCTGCGATTGTTATCCATTCTACGCCTACGAAATAGCATCGCAGACATTGAAGTGCAGGGAGGCCCATTAACATTTCAGCAGCCACACTACCATGCCACCACATTCTCACTTTCTTTCTTTCTGGTTTCCGTTCACACCGATAAAGAATTGGAGCTCACTGGAAGCAACTACATATGACCAGCATATGTCAGATCTGTTTCATTAGATGTACATCGATGGAGATAGAGTTATTCAATTGGCATTATCATGAACCTTTTACGTTTTGATGCTTGTCGATGAAAAACTGAAAGGCAATACAAAAAGACAAAGAAAAAAAGAGACTGAAATATGTAAGCTCAGTGAGCAGTGAAGAACAGAGATGAATAGCGGATGTCTCTTTTGAGTTGCGCTTCTTTGTCCTACATATAGATGCTTCGCAACTAAACTGCTCACCTAACCATTTGGGGCTTCCTTTTTTTTTCTTTTTTTGTGTTCTCATGTATGTCCGTGTCTCACGCTGTCAACGTTTTTTTTTTCTTTTTTTGTACGACACGGTTTTCGGCGTTGGCCATGAGCCAGCGCTTGCACTCTTTTTCACGCTCTCCCATCGTCTACGCGGACAGCGTGCTAATCGAAATGACTAAAAGATTGACGCAATGGCTTTTGTTACTCATCGTTGTGTTTCCTCGCTCGCTTCGACGCGTCAGAAAGCGCGAGGCGTCATCGGGAAAATTATGGTCGTGCCATGAAACATTTCGTATCTTCCTCTCTTTTTCTTTTGAATTATTGCGTGATTTCATTATTATCGCGATAAATATTCGATGCCCATGAGAATTAGTGCGTCATAGTGACTAAAGACTAATATATCGAGCGATAGACCTTTTTTTTAATCATCAACAATGTTCGCTCTCCCTAATATTTTCTTTTACACCTTATTTGCTCCTGTATCGTGACGCGCAATCGAGTTGAGGTCCTTGCATGCGATCATGCGATGGAAGGCAAACCGTCATCTTTGCCACGGTTCAAGTCCATTGTGCAACATTTCTATGTAGTTTTGCAGCGTTCGGCTGATTCTCCTGCAAGTATGCGAGGTTCATATTTGGGTGCACGTTAAAGAACCCCAGGTGGCAGAAATTTCCGGAGCCCTCCACTACGGCGTCTCTCATAATCATATGGTGGTTTTGGGACGTTAAACCCCACAAATCATCAAGTATGCGAGGTGACACAACATCGAAAATATTTTTAGCACGACAGTGCAGTCGCATCGATATTACACGCCACATGGTGCGGGGTGGAAATCGTAATCCTGGCGATTTTGCCTTCGAAGATACTCAATCGCAGGTTTCCTTCTATGCACTCGATCGCGCGAGGCAGCTACACCAACTTGAGTGCTTTGAACCATGACGTTAGTGGCGGTGCATGGCGAAAGCACGACTGCCTTCAGTGCATGGTTTTACAATTGTGCGTCCCCACGTGCCGTGGTTCGATTTTATGCGATTCTGCAGTGCTTTTGTGGGTTTATGAACCAGCGCGCAGAGTTATATTTTGTGTTATGCAGGTTGTGTTCTACGCGAGTGGGCTTTATTCTCATACAGTTTTTTTTGTTATTAACTAGACGGGACTCTGGCGCTGCGATCATTCAGTGACCATGGGAATGATGGGTAGTACACACATTTGCCTAGTCTTCGTACTTGCGGGCGGCGATTCATACTTGCGGCTCTATTTGTTGCTGGTTACGGTTTTGTTTGGAAAGAAAGAACGAGCCTTTTTTTTTAATATTGTGACGCGATTCGAAATGGTAAGTCTAAAAGAATAAGGTGGGGAAGCGCAACCACTGAACTTTTCTTGATTTTTTTTTTCGTGAGAAAACAGCTCTAAGCCACACGAACACACACGGATCCAGAAGCAGGCCAGGAGCACGAATATTCAACAAATCTAAGTACTACCCATCATTCCCATGCTCGCTGAAGTGCCGTGCGTTGCAGCTCCTATAGACACTAGCGCCAGAGTTCCCTCTAGTGTATATTAGGAAACTCTATGCTTGTTGTCACATGTGCAGCTCACGCTAACGTCAGCCAGTAGTCACACTATACTAACCACATCGCACAGCCTCTCCTCCTCATTTCCCCATTCGCCTCATGTCAGTGTGCTTTCAAAGGTGTTTTTTTTTTTTGCCTATTCGTGAACACTGCCTAACGGCGTATGACAATCGGAATGAGCAGTAAAGCCTTTTCTTTGGTCATGGTACAGAAAACTGCCATGGTGCAATTGTAGTGGCATTGAATCACCATTCACTTAGTCAGAAGAAACTTGGCAGACAGAAACGCTTCTGTCCTCCCCTCTCCCCCGATCGATTACCGCAGCCACTCACGACCGACTACTATGCCTGCCACGGGTGTGGAGAACAAATGATACATTTGTGCACGCTACTCATGTCGGAGCACCTACACGTGGCGTCGTTATTTGCGGAGAGGAGCCACGCTCGAGGGGAATAAAAACTATTGGTGAGCCTTGGCTCAGTGTGCCCCTTGCAATGCAATGTCTCTGGTAAAACGTCTGGCTGCAAGCGGTATAGTAGCAATCTACAACCACTGGTCTGAATGGAAGTCTTATTGCGATACACATATAGTTAACACTGTGGTCCGATCTTAAGATGACGAGTGAAACGAGGGCGACAACAGTATTAATATTTTACTCGGATGGTTTGGTGCAATATCAAGGCCTGTACTCGCAGAAAAATGGAGTTTACGCTAGACATAACTGTAAGAGAAAATTCCATGCAATGTTTACGCTGGACATGGTGAAGTTTACCAGCCAATGGCAAAGATATAATTTACAAACAAACACAGGCCATAAATTCGCTCCTAAAGTGCCGAATTCCCAACCCTTCTCTTTTGTAAGCGTGGTTTGCCACTGGCCGGATGTCGTGAATAATGTGCCCAGTGACAGTGTTGGCTGAAAATCTCCCCACCCACAAACAAACGTAAGTTTTCCGAATACGTTCCGAGATTTCATTATTTTTATTATTTTTAATATAGGTGGGTTCCATGAAGTGAACATTTTTCAGCTTAATGAATTTTGTGAGTTACGCTCATAAGAGGGCATGTGTTTGAAAAATATTTTTTCACACTTCTGTGTCCTGTATGGAAACAGTAAACGGGTGTTTGTTTAAATTCAATCTTGACAAGCGCCGGCCCTGCCGAAGCACACGTGGTCTCCGAAGAGCACTCGCGGGTATTTAAAAGAATACGTAAGTGCCGTGTGTACGTGCCGAAACTGGATATGTACTTCTGAGTCCTTCTAGGGCCATACGATAAGGACGTAGATAGCGACGAGAAGTGAACAAGTTGATAAGGAAGGTCCCCACGAGAGGGTTCTCGAACCAAGATTGGAAAGCGCACCCACGTACTCCATTAGAGCGAGAAATGAAAGTGCCGAGCAGGACACCAAATGAGCTCTTGCCCTATATGGTTGCTCTTATAGCTCCAGTTTAACGTCAGCGGCGACTGACTTTTCTATTTCGCTCCGTTGGCACTTCTGTTCTGTAATGTCTGCAACAAAAGGGACCAGACGATCGTGGCCACACCCAGACAGATTTGCAGGCTTACTGGGACACTGCGTTATTGCCTCGCTAAATTTTCACGCCAATTAATACAGTCGCAATATTGCCACTGTTCTCTAAATGCCACAAGCTATCCGCCTCAGAGTTCTAGAAGAAATCGTTCAGATTAACGAACGCTCCTAGCAGCATACCTAAGTCAGTTTGTTGTCGCCGCCATACCGTGCGCCGATGACTTATCAAGCCAATCAACTTAACAGTTATTTTATTTTGCTGAGATAAGGAAATACAGTACAGAAGAAAAAAACGTTTTTAGAATAGCTCTACTCTTGTTACAGATCCGTAAGATTGTTTGCAGCCCTAACAGCACTTCATTCAAAAGAGAAGAAAAGTAACACTAAACAGACAGCATATTACAATGTGGTGCACGCAATAGAATAATGACAATGTACACAAAATGTATGACTAAAAAGATTTTCGAATCAGTACATTACGATACGATATGTGGAGTTTAACGTCCCAAAACCACTATATGATTATGAGAGACGCCGTAGTGGAGGGCTCCGGAAATTTAGACCACCTGGGGTTCTTTAACGTGCACCCAAATCTGAGCACACGGGCCTACAACATTTCCGCCTCCATCGGAAATGCAGCCGCCGCAGCCGGGATTCGAACCCGCGCCCTGTCGAATCAGTACATTAAAATCTGCGCCATAATAATAAAAAAACAAGTAATATATATGTTTTTAATAAGAGCCTGAATACAATACGCTAACACAATTGGGTACAAGAGCTTTAAATCACAACACGGCACACTGTAAAATGACACACAAAAACAAATATACACATGCTGTGAGTTAATGACCTCCTATTTGTCACTAAAACATAATGCGCAACGAGAGCGAAAACTGCAAATATATAGTAGATGCAGCACATTGAAATGAGTTTTTTTTTAACCCAATAGAGTTCATGGTGCAATAATTTGAATCGCAATAATATTTTGCAACTGGCAATAATTTAAACGGTCGCTAAAGAGCAAGGAGAAGAGCAGAAGCGTGTTGGTTTCGGAAACAAGTATCAAGGCCGATTCGTTACACCGGTGACGTGTGCAAATTTAGGCATGACGTAGCTCATACTTGCTGTCGAAATTGTGACCAGTTATTTCTAAATGTCCCGCAATTTCAATCGCACGAATAATCTATCGCTTGTGTTCTGTTCAGATCAGATATTGTTGGAGAATAATGTCCTTGAAACCGGTGTTTTGAGAATAGGGATGTCTTCGTCAGGGCTGTCTTTGACACTCTCGCAAAATCGCTGACTCCACCGACCTGCCTCATAGGAAAGTTTCTCCCAACTTTAAACCTCCATCTTCACTTGAACGTCCGTCGTAATATGTTGCACAAGAGTCGCTGGGGACACACTCAGGTAAAGAGCAAGTCTGCACTTTCTCGTGTTATGTAGCAAAAAAAAATAATTGCTCTAAAATAAACAAAATGAATACAATGAAATGAACTAAATAACTAAAACAAAAGTCACCCCGCACAGCTCACCGAAGAGAGCCGGCTGATTGAGGATTTAAAAAACACGCACTCGTAATATAGTTTCGTCCACACTAAAGAGAATGAGTGCGTCCCTTCATTTGTAACTGCACAGGACTACTTATTGTCAACGCTCTTCCAACTCGGAATCCACGTGGAGGTCTTTAAAATATATGTATTTCTCTTTTGCTGGAGCTTGCTGACCATGATCCGAGTAATATTCGTAGTGTAGAGGGGCGCACCTCCACAGTGGCTAGTCTTTTCACTAACGTTCCCCTTTCCACGGCATGCTTTAACATTTAAGGAGAACGTAGCGAATGTTTTCTGTTTTATGACCACAGCAGCACTCAGGTGAAGTGGAGCTTCGTGTCCCGTACGAAAATCAATTTGTATATGTTTCTTCCAGTTCAAGCCTGTGAATTATTGTGTCCATGGGTCTCGAGAGATTTGTTGCATTGTACAATTATCTTTGCAGACCAATTTTGTCCAACGACGCATTTTGATGAAATGTAACTATTAGATTCTTCAGCCGAAAAAAAAACCATTTAGTTTTGAATACTGATTATTATGTGCAGCATTCGCTCTCGACTGCCTCCCTAGCGTTTTCATTATGCGTTTGAATTCTCTTAAGGTCTATAGTGAGTGGTATGTCCGGAAAAAAATATACTGGTATCTTCAGCATCAACAATATATTTACCTTGGAAAGTGATGTTTACAAAGTCATTTAGGTGCCATACAATAGTTGGATTGAAATGCTCTTAACAGCATAAGTTTCATGTCCGGAACTTTGCTGCTTATCTTCCCACTGGATAAGTAAGGGTCAACCACTTATAAGTCCTGTCCGTAAGTAAAATAGCGAGCTATGTTTTAGCAATATCCTATTATTGACTTAATAGAATGTCGCTTCCTATCACACACTTTCCTGAAATATCAACAAAATGTGCAAAAACAAGAGGGCTGATTAAAATTGAGTCAGAAAATAATGTTTTTCTTTAAAATCTTCAATTCATGCTACTGTTTTTGTGGAAGCCAAGCTGACACTGCAAGTAGATTATGTTTGTAAATAGAACTTGAAACGGGGCATTTTTGATGGTCTTTGAGCAATTGGGCAAAATATACAACACGATTCTATTACTTTGCAAATAAATTTCTTCGATATTTTAGCTCGGCCGCTTTCGCTGCTTTCATTTCTACAGAAAAAAAAACTGCGTCACTGACTAATCAGTGCTTGTAGCTCACTATCATACCTGCCTGCCTTCCTTATTTCTGTCACCAATAAATTACGAAGACGGTGTGCCCATATCGCAAGGCTGAACATGCTACGCTGTAAGTGTTAAAGTAAGATGTTGGTCTAGTTGGTGTTCTTTCATTTTGTGAGTCCAATAAATAAATTTCGAAGTGATGTATACCAGCCGTACAAAGTTGGACACGCCAGGCAAGAACGGTGCTTATTTATTGCTTCTGCAGTGAGTGTGCCGTATCGTGTTTATTAGTATTGCTCAGCTGTATTCTAACTCAGTACTTCACAAGGTAAATTACACTGCATCATCGTAGTGTACCTCTTATGCCTTCTGTCTTCATTAAGTGGGTCAGTAATACAAACACTATAAAGTCTAAATCGGTGTATACTTCAATTAACGTATTCTTCGATGTATTCAAGTCTATTGTACGTAGCAACAGCGTATACGCATACACCAGCACATCTCCCCATCGCCCTAACGCAATGGTATACCGGGATGTGTTCTAAGCAGCAGGAATTAAACGTGAATACCCATTCACTAGGGGCGATGCACGCAGCAAAAGCGTCGGCATTGCGTTGCGTAAAAGGGAATGCGGGCCAACAACAGGCGTTGCTGTGCGAAGAATGCATATGGCGTAGCGAGGTTGCGAAGCTTTACTCCTCCACCCGCCTTACCGCCCTGTTCATGTCACCATCTCATATACACTCTTTTTTTTAACACGAAAGTGTTTTAGGCTGGGGTCCTCCGCGACTCCTCTGACGTGTACTTCCGTCACAGAAGTGACGTTGAAAAATATTTACTAAGAGACTGCAAAGAAGAAAAGCAAAAGACAAGCATTCGTCGCGCAGAGCCGAACCAGCAACCTCCCGATCATGAAAGCGCAGCGCAACCCACTACGCCACGCAGCCTACCTTGTCTGGGACACCAACGGCAAGCCATTTACATACACCATACACCGTTTGGCAGTCCTCAGAGCTTCAAAACTTTAGCATGTTTTCGTTATCAGTATCGAGATGGCACGACGGCCTCGCGTTGCGCGCGCTCTAAAGGTCATCGCCTCCACGAAGCACCGCCTCTGCGGAGCGTGGTCTCTCTTGTGCGCGCGCTTATGAGACTCGTAATTCGGGAAAGAACGAAGGTCACTTCGCACGCTACCGCGGCCGCGTTTACGAAAGGAGCACGCTGCTGATGCACGACACAGGAACAGTTGTGAAGGTTGTTCGCGCTTGTGCTGTGCATACTTGTGCGCTCGTTTATTGCGTCTTACTGTGTGAACATCGCGCCTTAAGTGTCGAGCTGTGACAGTTGTTAGTCCGCGTTCGTCCTGTGTAAGCCAATTTCAAGCGTGCTTTCTGCTCGAGGTGTGCGCTGCAAGTTTCGAGCTGCGTGCCGTTTTTAACCTGACTGTGCGATTTGTTGCTGTTTATGAAACAATGCAGAATAAACGCTCAACTACCTCTGGAATGACACGTTTCACTTTCGTGTTATACTGATTCGCATATAGGGGGATCAGCCACGTTTTTTGTTCCTCTGCTTTCTCATGTGTTATACATTTGTTCTTATGTAACAGCGGGATTTAGATGAAGGCGAATGAGACTCCCTGGTCGATATCTCTGTATGTACTTTTTGTTGTTAAAAACTCCTTCTTCTTGACCTTAATGACATGTTTTGGCCACCTTTGGAACGTTATCATCGCAGCCGTCTGAAATGAGCATTTTCGTGCGCCTTATACTCACTGTCTAAGTGTTTTGCGAACTAGCCTTTAATTTTTTTTCGATCTTCCTTTTTTCCGTGTTACCAATGATATTATTTTTTCTTGTTTTCTTTTCAATTCTCGAATCTACTCGAATGTACTACTTCCCCAACTGCTTACTTGAGCGTTCCGCAATCTTTTCTTATTCTTTTTACCTTTATTCAACGGCAGTTCACTGACACAATAAACCAATAAATGATTCAATAAATCGCAAGCCTGGCATTAAACCATGGAAAAAAATTTTTGCTCCGACCAACGTTGATCGGTTCTCATTGCGCCTTCAGTTGAGTCGCAACGTGCTTCAAGATTTCAGACGTCGTGTGATCTGAAGAGCGCACCCGTTGCCCTCCCGCCTCGTAAAACGGGCTTAGCGCCGAGCTGAGCTCCACCTGGATATATTTCGGCTCGTCTGTCTTTCCCATTTTTATTAAAATAGTTACACCAGCTGGTTTTCTTCCGAGGAGCAAGTACTTTCTTTTCGTTGATGTAAATACTAAGCAAACCGGAAAATAAACATTCATTTCTAACTACGATTTTATTTGTGGCTGTTTACCGATATCAGGCTACCTGACAAAGTTCGTTGGGACGCTCAAGGTTTGTACTTAAAACGAGGGTGTGTGTGAAGCGCGAACTTTTCGACAAGCGGGCTCACCTTCTTCAAGGCTGCAAGCCTTGAGAGCCCTGCTCAGAAATTCTTCGTCGCGAGCTTCCATCTTCTCCTTCCTGCATTTTTATTGTTGTTCTTGCTATTTGACAACCTAAAAACCAGCGACACAAATGCGTCCCTGTATGGCGAAATTATACTACACGCATTTCTTTACATAATGAATATAAGCGAACCTGATAGTACGCAGTATACTATATGCCAATTTTTAGTGCGTGCGTACTTTTCTTCGCGTGGGAGGGCGACGGTCGTTGGCGGAGTTCATATTTATTCGTATGGTTGTAACGGACTGAATTGTGCCCGTACTGGATGCTTTTCGTGAGCTTCACTCTGCGTTCGCTCCATGTCATCCCCGCCTGTGCCAGCCTTTCGCTCGATTACAACATACCACGCAAAACCCTCGAAAGAGTGCGTAATAGCTCAGCTCTAAATTAGCTGCATGGTCTCTTTTGAATAGCCACCACATTCGTTCTCATAATTAACAACTTATTCCTCTTTTAATTCCTTTCTCTATTCACAAAACTGAACTACGAAATGGTTACAAACTAATGAGAATAAGAAACCAGTATTAACAGCAGGCCCCACTGGCCACGTTTTAAGGATTTTAAAAAGGGCATATTTTTAGACGAATCGCAAGCGAAATAAAAAAAAAGAAAGCAATGGCTCCTAATGGTCGAACATATCTGGCCACTGAAATATATCGGGGAGCCTTTCCAGTCATGAGAATGAAGCAAGCAACGTGTCTTGGAATTAAAACCGATAAAGTACGCTTATCTTTTCAAAAATATAAACCAGGAAAAGTGCGCCATATTTATGCAGAATAAGTCCGGCGACTTTTTTTTTCAACCTATACTGTCTCTGTCGTTGCCCTAGACTCGCAATCGCACCAATGCAGCCGTCCAGCTGCGATTTCCGTTCTCAATGAAGAACAAGATGAGAACGGCACTCAAGGGGTGGACCCTCCACGGACAAGAAGAGAATCCCGCCCGTCCCGAGGAGAACGGGTCTCTGAAGACCGTATTCGGCTCTTCCCGCTCTCAGCCCAGTCCGCCTCCTTCGTCGGGATCCCTCCTGTACGCAGACACCAGCCGGCGGTATCCTTTAGCACCCCGTTCTTTCTTCCCAACCCTTTGCCGACTCACCCTGCAAAAGCAACAACCAGCCAGCGCCGCTAGAGGCCGGGGCGGTAGCGGAGCCGCGGGCCTGCGCGAGACGGGGCCATCGATTGGGGCGCTAATCGAAAGCGCCGCGTAGAGGTATACCAGCTGGACCGGTGGAGCGCGTGCGGCCCGCAATGCATGGCAGCGCGGCCCCCGCGCACGACGTCCCGACAACGCCCGCTGCGCCTCCCGTCCGATGCCCTGCCTCGACGCCCACGCGGTAAGTTGCTCGGCCACAGGGACGGCGCCGGCACGCGCTTGCCAAATTCCGTGTTGCTTGGCCGGACGCGAGCGAAAGAAAGGCGCACTCTGACAAAACGTCTGTGAGAACATACACTGACGAAGCAGACGCCGGGACAGTTTCTTTAACGCCGTCAACGAGTCCTTTTAAAGGCGACACGACTCTCATTCCTTGCGGGTGCTTGTTGCCACCAAGCTTTCAGTCTCTTTGCCTGTAAGTTCGCTTGCGTTTTAGTAATTCAGTCAGTTTCCTTTATCAAAGTGCAGCTCCGCGTTTTGTTCTCGAATAAGAAGCGACTTCAACCGATGTATCCGCATCACTGTTAAGAAAAACGTGGGCGAGCGAAGAACACGCACGCCGTGCCAACAAGCGGCGCTGTGCATTCTTCACTTGCCGCTGGCCCTCGCGTTAATTCTCCTATTTACCTAAGCAACTCTGTCTCACAGCGCGCTGTAAACACAGACTGCGCCAGCATAGGGCTTGGAGTTGAAGCGAGATGAGAATTTGTTTTCACGGACCTTCGGTGTATACTGGTACATTCCTTCTGGCATACCCGTACCCAATTTGCTGAAAGCACTGCACGAATAGGTAGCAAAATGAAAATTGAGCGCACTGGACATTTACCTTCTCTCTCTTTTCCTCTCATGATGGTGATGAGTTCTTCTTTTCTTGCACCGTTTGTCGGCTGCTTGTGTGAGTGCGGTCGGGGCAGCCAGCAAATTCAGTCCACGTACCGTGGTTCGGATAAGTGCGCCAGCGCAGAAGGGCGCGAGTTTCATAGGACACAAGAGAACCGTGCTGACCGTTCGCAGTCAGCCGCGCTGTATGGATCTCCTTTGAGTCACGCGCACGGAGAGTAGAGGGGGCAAAGGAGAAGTAACAGCGCGCCTGTCGCTGTGGCGCGATATATGGGTTCTCTTGAAATTGAGCCGTTCTGCTGATCCCCTCCGCTGCCGCGGCAACTCGCTTCGGTCGCGCGCGTCTGTGCGTATGTGCTTGCGGCCCGAAACGGTCCTCTGGCCCAAACTAGCTCGCGCGAGAAAAACGGATGGCAGCTTCGCGACAAAAATTGGTCATTTCGTATGTTTACGGTGCTTTATAGCCTGTCTCGGGGCGTAACCTTACCGGCTTTGTTTTCGTTGTTCTCCTTTCCGTTTGAGCCCTGACATTTATTTTTTTTCGCTTCATCTCATCCGACACACATGACGCTCTAGAGCTCCGCTTGGAAAACATCTTGCTTATAGTTCAGCAAAGAACGGGTGGGTAAAAAAAGTTGAAAACTTCGAATTAGGGAGGAGATAAAGAACCACGTAAAAGGCGGCCGCAAAATGTGGCTAGACGAGCGACAGAGACAAGCCCAACTGAACAAAGCACTCGCGCTCTCTATCTCCTCTATCAGGCCAGGATTCCCCGGCTCATGAATGCAAGGGTAATATGCAAAAGTTGTTTTCGCGAGCTTTAGAAAGCACAAAATGCGAAGGCTCAACTTTCTGAGCGTACAACCTTTACTGATGCTAATGATGCTCAACGTAACAAAATTAAAGGATGCGTAACAAAAAAAGCGTAGAGTGGCACTTTAACGGTAGACTTCCAACATTTACTCTACGTTGAGATTGCCGTATTTAATTAAGTTCCAACTTTCTTTCCCTAAAATCGTGATGTCAGCCAATTTGAGCTTCCTCACCAAACTCGAATTTATAGTTCTGAAGTAGCCAAGTGCGGGCATCCGTATACAGCGTTGCTTCGCTTCTTCAAAAAGGCCCTGTAACACTTTTTCAAGTAACCATGGAATGAGTTCACTAAAAGAGCTTATTGCTTCACAAATTCAACGCCGCAAAAATTTTAAGAATGCGTCCAGTACAAGCGGAATCACAAGGATTTGTCACACGCTGCAATTGAATTCTCTCTTCTCTCGTTCCGACAAAAGCACTGGAAGCTAAGCAGGGAAGCATGGCAGGGGTAAAAAAAAAACAAAATACGTCACGCGTACCTAATGATCTTGAGCTCTTTTTCTCTTTTTTTTTTCTTCGAATGCGCGGCTTTTTCAGTGCGACCGCATGCGCACACGTGGACAAGTCACGGCTTCCCGCTGCGATCTCTGCAACGACCGATCGCGCCATGTTCAAATTAGCCAATGGCTGATAGATGGCCTTCTACGAGTGATTTTTGAGCGTCTTCCGTCATTTCTTGATGGAAGAGAAAGCAATTTTTAGCTGAGTGATAATTTATTGTGAATTTCAGGCCACGTGCTGCGCTATACCATTTGGCTCGCGTGTTCTCGGGAGCCTCTACTACTGATCGGCAGCGTTTCCTGACCATGCTCAAAAGTGTTGTAGGGTCCCTTTAAGACGCGTCAACTTACAAGAATGCCTGAAACGCACAAGACGCTGAACGCTTTTTTTACTGTTTTTGTACGAAACACGAACTATTCTCCTCCATATCTTTCAGTCTCATTTTGCTTCATCTAGTGCAGCGAAGCCTAACAGGGACCCCGGCGTGATGGTCTAGAGGCTAAGGTACTCGGCTGCAGACCCGCAAAACGCGGGATCAAATCCCGGCTGCAGCGGCTGCACTTTTGATGGAGGCGAAAATCCTGTAGTCCATGTGCTCAGATTTGGGTGCACGTTACAGAAGCCTTAATCGTCAAAGTTTCCGGAGCCCTCCACTGCGGCATCTCTCATAACCATATGGTAGTTTTGGGACGTTAAACCCCACGTATCTATATATCGAAGCCAACAGGGCTCAGCCTTGTTAAACTTAATGACGCTCCCTTATCTCTCTATCAGTCTACGTTGCAGCTGCGCCATGAAGGCTACGCAGGATAAATTCGCAGAATAAGCTGCATAAAGTGGCGCTCCGAAAAAGTGTGATTAATTGAGTACGCTGGGAGAAAAACGTTTTTTTTTTCAACTTCCGTAGTGTAACCTTTTAATCACAGCGTTTCTGAGCAGAATGCACGTCACACATTAAAACACACGGCGGCAAGACAATCAAGAAATAATACCAATGAAGAAAAGGTTTTTTTACGAAAACGTTTTCAATTTTAACTATTACGTATAGTGTCTTTCACTTGCAGGTTCGTTTTTTTTGGGGGGGGGAGGGGGATCCGGCTGCCTTTTTTATGAGAAGGAGGGAGAAATTGGGCTTTTAGTTGACTGGAAGAAAGAAATAAAACAAGAGAGAAGGCAGGGATGGTTACCAGGCACATGTCTGGTTGGCTATCCTCCACTGGAGAAATGGGGAATGAGCGCATAAATATAATAGAGAGAGAGGGGGAAAGAAGAAAATCATCACTAAATGTGCTGACGCGTATGGGGTGGTCGCTTCATGCATTAATCAAAGGCGTTCACTTCGGCCTGTTGTCCTTAAAAAGCACAAAAGCACCTTAACTGCCATGTAAGCCGACGAACGATGGGGGCGGTGCTCAAGCAGCATCTGCACAGAGAGAGTCTGATCGTTTAATCGTCGCAAGCGCTAGAAAGTGTTCGTCTCTCGGAGGCAAAGCAAGAGCAGCGCTGCATAGCAAATGCATGATGAACGTCTTCTTCGGTGCCACAGAGCTCGCATTCTACACTGTCGGTCACAGTTATTAACGGTGTGGATGCCTTCCCGAAAGCCGTTCCCGACCAAAGCCCACCAAGAAGCGTAGCGTCACGTTGACAAAGAAGTATGGATGGAGGTCAGAATTCCAGCGTATGGCTTATTTGGTGGGTCCTCCTGAGCCGTATGCTTGGCATGTTCCACTCTGCGTGGCAGGTATTCCCAATGTTCAAAGTTTTCTTGGCGGCTTTCACGAACAATTATTTATTAACAATGTCGACTTCCTCCTGTTGTTCACAAACGCTTTAATTAAATGGGTCAAATCGCCGGCAGGAACAGGTCATGGCAAACAGAGCTGCCAGGAGCTTATCTGACGAATGTAAACATTACCGCTGGTAGGCGTTATTTGCAATTTTATAAGCTACAATGGTAACATCAACAAATATAAATGTTTCTGCCTAGAGTTTTTTTTTCTTTGTCATCTGTGCTTTTTTAAACAAAGAAATAAAACACAAAGAGTGTGGAAGTGTGCGTCTCAAAAGGTGCGTTTTTTCGCGTGTTTCAAGTTCTTGTTGACGTATTCCCAATAATGCGCACTTCTACACCAATATGTTCCCATGCTAGATCTCTCGAACGCCTATTTTTAAACACGTCCTCGTATTTTCTATCCATTAAGACTACGTTCTTTTTAGAAAAACTAACGTAACTATGTCCTTCCTCGCACCCTTCTTTTAAATTGTAAGTACGAAAATGTCCTCTCAATAATTCGGCTGCCGTTCACGACGCGAGGTGTAGTCTGAGCGTCCCATGCACTCCTTATAGAATTGCCGCGGTTTGCATGTATACGACGTGTGGGAAGATGCGATGCGCATATACTTGCCATATTCGTTTAACTTCGAACAATCTAGTCTAGTGGCCGCACACATCCATGCAAACAACTTCCACCATTGTTGCGAACTTGCGGCGGCACGAGAGCACGGTCGCGTATTTGTTTGCAATCACTGCTCACCGCGGTAGCAGATCACCACACTATACGTACGTACTAGGTATCTCATAGACTAACCACGGTTTTATGGTCACTGTCTCAAGGTCATCGATGCACTCGACTATGCGGTCGACCGCGATTGCACTTGTGCGGTGAGGTTACATACTTGAGCAACTCACACTTCTGTTTTATCGAGATGCGTTAAGTCTTCATTTGCTCTATGTGGCCAATTTCCACCAGAATCGCCCTCTTTAACCATGATACACACACACCACCTGCCATCATTGCTTTAAGTTTCACGACGTGTCAATAGAAGCGAAGACACTAAGTGCACGCAAGCCCCCGAAGGCGATCATGAACTCCAAAGTACTTATCTCATGCAGCACCGATCTTCAGCGAGTTTCGATGAAAGCGCCGAGGCACAAGGGCCGGCTGATAAAAAGCGCCTAGCTAACGGCGATTTCGACCTTAATTTTCTGTTCACAGACAGGGTGACAAGTGGCTCGACACTGACCTTGGCAGCGGTGTCCAAGTTTAATTAAAGAAAAAGCAATTAACTGAATGCCGGCCCGATGGCACAGTGGCTAGGCCTGGCCGCCCCCCGTCCCTTCTGATTGACTAACGCTGCACCCTGCCGCGTAATGAAGTGCGACAGTGTGACTCGTGCCGTAAAGTACGCGTGGTAAGCTCGGCCTGGGGTCGCCTGTTTGCCTTCACCGCACTCTTTATCACACTTGCCTCTTCAACGATCGCGCGCCGGTCTCTTTTGCTGTTGCGATACCGAATCGGCAATTGCGTGTCGACGCGTCTTCGCGAGATGGGACTCGAGAAAGGGCGCCCTATATATCGGCTTAGCTGTCTAGCTTTTCCCTTATGGATGAAACGACGGGACGCCGTTTAGTAACTAGAAAATTAAATTCACTGGTATACATTCTATAGCCCGTCTGACGGGTATACGAAAGTACTTGGCTGTCTGGTCCCACCGTTTCTTGTAATCCCTTGCTTCCTTTCTTTTTTTATTCTTATTTTTCTATTTTGCGGGAAGCAAGGAGCGCTGCTGTAATGGAGCTCCTCGCGAGTTGCTAGCGGGCGCGTCCTTCGCATGTGGTGCGGTCGTCGAATCGTTTCCAGTTTTGCTCCGGCAGCCTGAATCACGCTCGCTCTGTAAACAGTGGCCATTGTGCGTAGTGCCTATTATGGCGCGTGTAATGCAATGCGAGCGCATGCCCTCGCCCAACATCCCCCTTCGTCTTTACTGCGTATACGTAGTACGCTACGAGCTTCCAGCCACAGTCACTGCTGCTGGCTATCATTACAAAATACAATTTACCTCTACATCCTCGCTCGGCGGTCCGATCCTAAATAAAGAGTCCGGGATGGCACATGTGCGTCATACGAATCTCGAAAAAAATAATAAATAAAGAAGCTAGAAAACGAGTGCCCATCTTAATGCGCACTTCCGTGCCAGCCAGCTTGTGACGCAAGCGTACGTTAATTAGCTCGAAGAGTAACGCTTGTCTGCCGCCACCGTACTTGCACAGAACAATGTAAGAGCCAGCAGGCGTAGCTAGGATGATGAAACTTACACGAATCGCCTTTCGCCGGCTTTGCGGCGTCGCCGCCAAGACACTGCTACGTAAGCGTTTACTGAACGCACATGTCTGAAAGAAATGAGCATACGCATAGGGTGAACGCGAAATATTGCTGCGCTTTCATAATGCATAACTGACTGCGGAGCCTTGCGTAATCGTCCATGTATACGGAGAAAAATCCCGTTACAACAAAAAAAGGAAGGAAGCGTAGAAACCATCCTAAAGATTGAGGTGTAGAAAAAGTAAAAGGGTGTCTGCTATACTTTTTCTGCATTTGCGTGCCATTGCACTCGTTACGAGCGCTAAATGATCGACTGAAAGGAAACTTGGGGCTCTTGCAACTTAACAAAAGATATTAGCTTTTTTGGGGGGGGGGGGGGGGAATTGACAAAGAGGGATATGGGAGGCCGAGAAACCGCCCCTAATTTTTTGTTTCAGTAATTTGCGCACCTAATAACACCTGCCGCCCCACCGCGGAGGTCTAGTGGCTAAGGTACTCGTTTGCTGACCCGCAGGTCGCGGGATCGAGTCCCGGCTGCGGCGGCTGCATTTCCGATGGAGGCTGAAATGTGTAGGCCCGTGTGCTCAGATTTGGGTGAACGTTAAAGAACCCCAGGTGGTCGAAATTTCCGGAGCCCTCCACTACGGCGTCTCTCATAATCATATAGTGGTTTTGGGAGGTTTAAACCTACATATAAATTAATAACATCTGCCTGGTTTCCGCTTAATATAATGGTAATGACATTATTATTATTATTATTATTATTATTATTATTATTATTATTATTATTATTATTATTATTATTATTATTATTATTATTATTATTATTATTATTATTATTATTATTATGAGAAATTTTATAAAAAACTGTTCTACATCTTAATGAGTCAGGTTGTATGCAATGCCCAAAACAACAAATTATCAACAAGTTTTTCTGCAAGCTCATTGCAGATAACTAACTTTTCAAGAATAACATCCAAAAACACGCAGATAAATCACAATTTTGGGATTTTTAAGCTACGAATTTAAGGGTTGAACGTGGTAGCGATATATTCTGTCCCTATACTGCGTACTTCAAACACTTAGTGCATGAAATGTTTTCGAACTTGGCATGCACCCACTGTACATGGCCTTGAGGAAATAGGGCGCAGTAACGTGTGTGCCTTTTGTAGTGGGTGGCTGGGTTTAAACCATCTATTCATTATAATAATCACATTTTCTGACACTCGATCGCAATGCACGCTTGTAACACGCGTTATTACTACAATATTTTATGTTGTACTGTGAAGCTTGTGTTGCTAAAGCATGTCAGTTACTTTCACTGCATTTCCAAGCAGAGGGAGTTATGTTCACTGTATTCAAATGTAGACGCGTGGCTATGTGGTAGAACACACGGAAACAACCCGGGTTCAATTCCCAATTCAGACCCAGAATTTTTTATTATTTATTTTATTAGCATCTTTCTAGATTTTTTGGTCACCCATGAGATGATAATTTTTCCCTCACATCCAACGACACCAACGCCATAATTTCTACAACATTTAAAAGACAGCACATTTCCCAGTGCGTTTGCAGGATATGCAAGCAGCGTCACAGACAGCTGAAACAACAGTGATTGCGGAAAGAAGAGTAAACGACAGTTCTTAAACAATGTGAATGGCTGAAATAGAAAACTAAAGTCTTTACATACATGAGAATTCCTACGGCAAGTGTCCCACGCCGCTCGTTTATCATTCCCGCTTTTTCCTGCTGGCAATGCATTGGCCAAGAACTCTCGGTCTTTTTTCTAGGAGCAACACAGCAACACTTGAATCTTATGAGCTCAGTCTCATAGCAGCTCGAGCTCCATAGCATGCTCAATCTTATGAACCGAAAGGCTGAAAGTTTTGCAACTCCAACGTACTCCTCAGGAAGTATTTCCCGCTGACTTTCAGTGTGCTCTTGTCTGTCTTCGCCTTAAACACTTTCCTTATACCAATTGCATAGCGCCACATAAAAGGGGCCGAATTCACGAAAGTTTTCTGTCCCAAGTGAGTTTCTCCTTAGTGAAACTTGTTCGTGGGCTAGTCGGTACATGCTTATCTGAAATACACGAAAATCGCGTACCATCGAAGAGGAATACAAGACAGAACTTTCAGTCTGTCTTGAATTCTTCTTCAATGGTACTCATCTTTAATGTATTTCAGTATGCGTTTTTCCGCTGGTCAGCTGGTTTCGTTAATGATATGTCACGCACCATGATTGGCTTAAATATTCTCTTGCGAAAATATTTACCATACGATGCGTTTTGTCAATAAGCGTACACGACAGGAACAAAGGCGTAGAGGATCATCAAGCGCCTAAAGCATCCCGTAACATTTCTACTTTACATCAGCCCCAATGGCTATAGTTTGCCGATAGTTATAGCGCGAGAACAGAACGACGACAAAGAGACAAGAAGGACACGAAGGACATGAAGGACTTTCTTGTCTCTTTGTCGTCGTTCTGTTCTTGCGCTATAACTATCGTCATATCATACCAACTAGCCCAAGCTGCCACACTGCTAGTTCGGAGTGGTATGCGGCGCATACATATACAGCTAATACAGCGGCGCGACATTCCGGCTCGTTCACTTTGCTCACCATTTTGCACCGATCTTTAAATAGCGCGAGAGAGAGGAGCGTGCGTGATAGTTTACTTACAGCGATATCTGCCAAGTGTGCTATAACAGGCCTCGCGTCAAGTTTACGCCCCCGCCACCCTGTTTATATTTTATTTTAGACCCTTCCAGTCGAGTTGAAACACCTTTCCTTTTTCATCTCAGTTCACGTCCCCGTCGACATTTTACTTGTAGGCTGGTACTTGTCATGACGCTTGCAGTGTAAACAACAGGGTAATTTTTCGTGCTATCTTTGATGATCTCCGCTGTGGCGCCAGTAAACAGTCTTTTCAGACGAGTGCGAGAAGCCCATCTCAAGTGGTGTCGATGCCATTTGAAGATTGCCCGAGGAATGAATTGAGTGATGGCTCCCATTCTGATTGGTCCGTGGTGGGAAATTTCGGTGGGAACGATGGCAGAAGTCGGTATGGTGCCGATTGCAGCACAGAGGGTATACTTGCGGCTAGATTGCCTGCTATATCTAGAAGACCCGTATTTATCAATGCGAAGAAGCCCAAAAACAGCAGTTTTAAACAAGCGCTCTTTATGGTATGGTGGCTTGCCGTCTGCTACTTATCTTGATTCCTAAATTTTGAATTCTTCATTTTGAATCCTTGATTTTGAAACAAACTTTTTGCGGATATTTAAGTCCAAATAAATTCTATTTTTACTTGCGTCGTAGTTCTTCGTAGGAGAGAATTTTCGCATATCCCGATGACATATCTGGAAAGAGAGAGAGGTAATAAAATGAGAGAAAGGCAGGGAAGCCAACTAAAATTGTAACAAGAGGTATACCATTAGCGAAGGCAGAAAATATTTACAAATTACAAATGGCAGATAATGTAAATTTGGCCCGTAATTTCTTTAATCTTCTAGAAATAGGAGAGCAACACACGAGATAGCATCAGGCAGTGAATGCAATCTTCTGGCAGTGTAATCAGCGGAACTCCAGCTTGTTAACAGCTAATGCTGACAGTTGTTAACCATATTGCAAGTATACCGAATCCCCGCCGTAGTGGTCTATAGTGGATAGAGTACTCGTCTGCTTACCCGCAGGTCGCGGGATCGAATCCTGGCTGCGGCGGCTGCATTTCCGATAAAGGTGGAAATGATGTGGGCCCGTGTGCTCAGATTTGGGTGCACGCTAAAAAATCCCAGGTGGTCGAAATTTCCGGCGCCCTCCACAACGGTGCCTCTCATAATCATATATCGTGGTTTTTGGACATTAAACCCCACATATCAACCAAGTGTACTGAAGCCGGCAAACTTCACTGGAAATCAGTACCGCGGTAGATCAACTAATGACGCGAAATCATGGGTTGGAATCTCGGCTGTCGTACGTTAGTGCTGTCCGTATATCCACTCTCTTTTTCATTATCGTCTATATTTTCTTCAAAATAAAACGATTACCTTATCTAACATTTCCTTTCATCTGCAATGTCTGTTTGATGGCTTTGTGTGATCGTGGTGAGCAGGAAGGGAGCTTGATTGATTGATTTGTGGGGTTTAACGTCCCAAAACCACCATTTGATTATGAGAGACGCCGTAGTGGAGGGCTCCGGAAATTTCGACCACCTGGGGTTCTTTAACGTGCACCCAAATCTGAGCACACGGGCCTCCAACATTTCCGCCTCCATCGGAAATGCAGCCGCCGCAGCCGGGAATCGAACCCGCGACCTGCGGGTCAGCAGCCGAGTACCTTAGCCACTAGACCACCGCGGCGGGGCGGCAGGAAGGGAGCTTCCAGTACCCTCCAGTGGCTTCCAGCGATAACGAAGACAGATCAAAGAGACAAAGCGAGTTAATTGAGACGAACCGCAGAGCAGGAAGGAAAGAGGCGAGCGTCCTTGTCAGTTCTTGCTATGTGGTCTGTCTCAAGTGGCAACCGTCTTTCTTCATTACACACGTGAACCAGTCTGTTTCATTCTTCGTTATACGTGCCAACCAGTCAACCCGCTTTGCAACAAATCATCGGTGATGACCGAAAAGTGAGTCAATAATTCAAGCTGGCTTAGTCGTTAAAGACGAAAGTAAATCTTTGTCAAAAGATAATATTAATAATAATATCTTGGGTTTAACGTCCCAAAATCACGATATGTATATGAGAGACGCCGTAGTGGGAGGCTCAGGAAATTTCGACCACCTGGGGTTCTTTAACTTGCACCTAAATTTAAGCACACGTTCCTTAAACATTTTCGCCCCCATCGAAAATGCAGCCGGTATTCGATCCCGCGGCCTTCGGGTTAGCAGTCGAGTGCCTGCGGTGAGGCGTTCTTCACAAGAAGAGACCGTTGTGTATACATCTACATTGTGTGGGTGGTCTCGCTCCCTTGCGCACGCGCGTCACGTGGGTTAGCCGCAGTCCGGTTTAACAGCCGCCAAGCAAGAGGTGGCGCTGTGCTCGCGCAGGACAGCTGGCGCACAAGAAACAGCAGCGAGTCTTTTTGAGGTTCGGCAGCGTAGACGTCCCGCGGTGGGTCCACGGGGACGACATCGCAGCTCGTTTCTGTGGACCTCCCATAGTGAGCCGAACGTCAGCGACACTGCATTCGTGACATCTTTTACGTACGTTATGTTCCTTTGTTTTTTGTGTTTTGTGCTGTCATTAGGTTCCTAATGTCATTATGTTACTGGTTATTTAGCGCTTTGCTAGTGATTTTTTATATTATGAGCTGGCGAACACGTCATTGTAAAATCAGTTAACAAAGTTTACACGTGTTGGTTTCCCGATGGCGTCTACTGTGTCCGTGTATCCCGAGAACGCGGGCCACACCGAGAGACCCCGCAACGTGTATGTTTCGACGGATGCGAATTTGTAATTTCAGGGATCTTAAGTGCCAAAACCACGATATGATTACGAGGCACGCTGTATAGCGGTGAACTCCACATATTTCGACCATCTATAGTTGGCGTTCTTTAACGAAGACTGACATCACACAATACACAGGCCTCTAGCGTTACGCCTCCATCGAAAAGCGACCGCCACGTACGAGATCGAACCCTCCACTTTTGGGTCAGCAACCGAAAACTGTAGCTAGTGTATCATCGCAGAGTACGCCGAATGCAAAGCCATTCTTCTGCCACGCGCACTTCTTTTTTTGTTATTTTTATGTAACCGACCCGTTACACGTATCGCTGATGCCTTTCGCAAACCTCGCTCGAGTCTTTGGCAACCTTCCAATTTGAGAATCTTCTGATAGGCTTGAGCCCATAACACGAACAGCTGTTTATTCTGGAACTAACGCTGCCCCCAACGATAAGGCTCGAATGTTCGATGCCACAAGTGTACAAGTGCTCGCTCCATATTTCTCAGTCTTGCGGCAGCTTTCTTCACTGTCGCAACTACCTGACAATATCGTTTCTTCCACGACTCGGATATCCCGAGTTAAAAATAAAAATTATTACGAGAAATCTACCTGAGAGCTGGACATGATAAAGAAAGGAAAAGAAAAGTACAGCAGCCAGACACGGGGCAACTATATATAACATAGTACCGGAGCGCTGACTAACAGAACAATGCTTTGTTTCCAGAAGCAGCATATAAAGACGTCATGGTGCTTCTTGAAATCTATTCAATTCAGTTGTTGGTGAGCGCTCTGTTACCTCATATCGTCCCATGCCGCGACGTTGTACCTATTACGATCTATCCCACTGACACGCCATCTTCGCAGACACATACGCGACGGGGACTTTACCCTGGTGTAACGAACACACCGTGACATTTGCCCACATAACTCATTAATTCGCCGCCTACCCTAACGAGCTAGGCTCACTGAGAGTCGCAAAAAAAAAACACCGTAAGCGTAGTCCTGGGAGACACGGCTCTCTAAACTGGACTCGGGAAACCTATACTGACAAACCTAGATCGGAGCCGTGGAAACCAGTGGGGTTTTACCGAAAAGCACCATCCAAGATTGAGCCGCGCAGGCTATTTTATATGCTTTTCGTATGAGCTACTAACCAGCCCAGTGAACATGGTGTTGAATAAAGCTAATGAATGCGGGGTTGGGCACAACTTGTATGTACATGGCGACATATTGAGTGCTAAGAGACATGAGAGAGAGGACGACACAATGCTCTTTCATGTCCTTGTCTCTTAGCGCTCAAAATGTCATGAAGTTTTGTTTATATATATATATATATATATATATATATATATATATATATATATATATATATATATATATATATATATATATATATATATATATATATATATATGCGTCTCCGTACATTTTATATGTGAGTGTCTGCAAACATAATCCGGCTTGTTGGAAAAAGCACATCCATATATATTGCTGAACACCAACGCTATTGAGTGTTTGTAGTACTATATTATGCTCGCGCATCCACTTGTACTGCTGTGCGCGCCAGTCGGTATAAGAAGCCACATGTAGAGGTACGC
The DNA here is from genome assembly GCA_013436015.1 of Rhipicephalus annulatus. Lineage (NCBI taxonomy): Eukaryota > Metazoa > Arthropoda > Arachnida > Ixodida > Ixodidae > Rhipicephalus > Rhipicephalus annulatus. The sequence continues at coordinate 463,659 of WOVY01000982.1, forward strand.
TGCTTCGATGTGGCTGCGTTACCGCGATATATGTACCGTCGTCGCACAACATGGAACCGACGCTTTTTGAGCGGTCCAAAGCCACGTCCCGTGCAACGTTTACCGTTACTTCAGTGCGGTAATACTATGTATAATTTTCGGCTGAGTCACCGTTTCAAACTTACGCACTCCGTTTGACCGATTACGTGGAGTTCTGCAAATGCTAAGGGCTCAGTGTCAGCCACTCAGATGAGGACTCGCTCCTTGGGCGCTACTAAAAGCTTCCGTCGTGCTCCCGTTCAGTTGCAGGGGTTGGGAGGACGGTCATATGTTCACAACAGAGGAACCCTTCATCTTGTTCTATTTACTCGCTCTTTTTGTTTTGGTTGACGAAGCGAACCGTACCTTCGGCTGTACTGAGATGCAATATATTCATTCGAAAAATCTGACGTCGTTATACTTGGATAACTCTTTAAGTTATTTTAATGTTTTCTAATGCATTGCATGACCACTAATGCAATGTTTTTATTTTTTTTCTTCCTTGCGTGTACGAACTGACCGCGCAGCTCGCATGCAGAAAATTAGGTATTCGTACAGTTTTGAAGCGGATAGAGGAGGTGGGAAACGAAGGTAAAAGTCGAGGGCACAGTGCAAATGTATGCAGTGTTTCTCCGAACAAATGTGAACTTCGAAGATACACAAGGCGGCAAAACAAGCCAGAAAATTTTTAAAAAACGAAGGAAACGCCACTTTTGAATCACGCTCGCCTTGGTTCTCCGGCTGATTTTTGTTTCGAAATGGCATGTCCTTCGCAAAAAAGTCCGTTCATTCTAGACGACGTCATTTCTCTTTAAAAAAAAGAACATGTAATTGAAAACGTCTACCTCACTCAGGCTGCGTTCCTGGTAACGCTTAAATGGAGACAGCCGTGCTCGGCTTCTCCCAATCGATTCTCTTTCGGGCAAAATGCTCGCTCCTCGTGCGCTGTGCTTTATCAAAATTATGGAGCCATTTTCTCGACGGAATTCAGCGGCGGGCATGAAACCAGTCTTTCATTTAATACGTTTAGGCACTCGAGGGCAAACGCATTACGCCTCTTTTGGACCTGGTGGTGATGGAGCTAATAAGCTCATCTCATCAAAAACGAGACGCGACGACTGGCCGACACAAAAGCAGAGGAATGGGCTTCTCGAATGGCACGTACACGCGACGAACGACAAGGAGCGCTCATTCACTGTCACACGTCGCTTCTCACGTGTGCATTTGACAATTACGATAATCAAGAGGTCCTATCTTTCTCGCAGACATTTAGTCAGGGGAAACCTTGATTACTCCCACTCCTTCAAATTTCTGAAGTTCGAGCGCTTGACATTAAGAAACTAAGTTCTGGGGTTTTAAAGTTTTAACGTCGTGACCTCGCCGTGATGTGCATCGCACAAGCTGGAACCCAGCGATAAGTTCGACTACCTGCGATTTTTAACCTCCGTTTAACACAAAGGCTACAGTTTCATGTTTCATGCATGCGAGGACGGGAAGATGGAATTCCCAAAACTTCTTTTTCTGGAGTTTTTGTTCCGGATTTTATAAAGTGCTGGCCTTCTTCGTTAGTAATAGATCCAGCATAATGACCGCGTAGAATTTTCTCACAGACCATTCAAACGCTGCTATTCCGACATGGTGATGATGTTAGTGCAACCCATTCTTTCATTTCTATTAGCGAAATATATGTAAGCATTTAAGTTCGCGACATGAAATGCTACATTTCCATCTAGGAAATCATAGTTGTTCAACACACGAGAAACGATTAGAGGGATTAGTCATGTTGACCTACTACTTTGCATTAGTTTTATTATTCTAGCTTTTCAGTGATGTGTGTATTTGTAAGGCCGACTTGATGCTAGAGCTGCATCTTGTTGGTGGCGAATAGCTTAATTACGCACAGAAAGCATAAGGATTAACACGTCCGTAATATAAGGACTTTAGAACCCCGCAGCACAAAAGCAGCCGCTTTTAATTGCGGAAAATACGAGACAAAAGTTGCAGTGACAACCCCAACGAAGCATTACCTTTCACGACCCTAAATGCCTACGGTGGACCGATTGTCAAACTTTATTAGGAATATATTGAAACAAATGCACCGCAGGGAAATCATACTGAAATATACGTATCTCTAACATTTTCCAACCGTAATATCAATAGCTAAAAAGTTTAATTATATTGTTTGCTAATTATACATCTCCAACTGTTTGTGATGTGTATGTCCTCGAAAGCGCATAAGCCATCACTGCAAGTCCATATTGCGTGGACTTGCAGGGTAGCCAGCCGGTCTGAGAACTGGCTAACCTCCCTGTCCTTCCTCATTTATTCCTCCTCCTCCTCCATATTGCGTGGCTAGCATCGCAGTTTCAATAAGTTTACGGTTAGTTTAACGTTTATATCCCGGAACTATAAAAATAAACTTCAACGTGTACTATATATACATAGTGTGTTATTGCCGTGAAACACCTGTAAAACCAAGCCAACGAAAAAAAATGTAGCATGGGGGTCAGTGGCAATTAGTCAAACAAAACATCAGCTTAATCACTCACTAACGAGAAAATTGACGTATTTTCTCAGTGTCATTCATTCTGTGTTCCTATCTTTGTGTTTCTTTTCCTTAATCTGTCTAATACAATGGCATTCCCAGCACGCAAACCACACTGAGTCCTATTTTAGTATGTTTCAAAAGCTGCAGAATTGTTTACACGAGCTAATATATCATTTTTTGCCTGCCATTGTGCTTTTCTGAGCGCCTTTTTCTGCGCATGCCAAAGCAAATAAATATAGCTTAGACCTCCGGAAGGCACGAATCAACGCCTTCTTAATGATAATCTTGATTTTCTTTTTTCTAAACACACGTGCCTCGCTAAACCCTAGAGCCATAAAACACCATATATCATCATCTTGCCTCGCTAATAATTGGTACAACTATTGGTGCAATGGAGGCCGTTCACGTTAGGAAATCAGGCTTCCACTGCCTAGGTGCTCCAAGTGTGTATACATAACTGACAAAGAATGCAGTTTTGTTCGGCCACCTACAATTATTTGAGTGGTTGACAACATGTACGCATATATAAAAACTGGATTCATACTTCCAATAAATATCAAGTGGAAGTCAGCGAAAGACAGTGGAAGTCATTGTCCTTTGTGTCCTCTGTTGTCCTTCGTTTATTGGCGCTGCAAATGCTTAGTATATCACACTGTATGATAACATCATGTGTACGTGCGGATGATATCAGCCTCCGGTCTATCGCGGATTATAAGCGGTTGTTCCTTCAACAGAGAGCGTGCGCATACACCGTCAGGAGTTGTACGAGCGCCAATAGGCCATCCAAGCTCAAGTTCTGGCGTGACGCTCGCGCCGCCCGCTTCTCGTTGGATTTGGCAGTGGCGGCGGCGGCTGCCAAATCCAACGCAGTGCTCCTCATTCAACCCAGAGCACTGCCAGACAGCAATATTTACACTGTAACGCACTATACAGGAATGCAATCAGAGCATCTACGTGTGCGCGGAAGCGGGGGGTCGTAGTGTTGTAGCAAAAGGGGCACCGCTTACGACTAGAGCAATGGCACCATTCGACGTTGCTTTCGAACCCTATAACAAAGTGCGCCATCATCGCACTTATGCGCGAGCCAGTGTGCTCATGTCTCACACCTCAGCTTTCTTTCCTTTCGCGCAGAACAGTAAGCAAGCTTCTGAACGAAGTAAGTCTTCTAAACCAATTTCGACTGTCTCTTTGGAGGCCTCGGAGGATATTCACATTGTCTGTTGCAAGCGCATGCGGAACGCTTTGGCCGCTGCCTGTTTCGGTCAGCGCAAACCCAATGAGTTATTCAAGAAGCCACCTACGTGAATGAACATGCTCGAAGCAGCTCGCTCCTATGAACTGGGAACTTTGACTACAAAATGAAGCGGAACAGTGACACGTGTGGCTGTCTGTGCGCCTTCGTTTTTCCACGTCTTTCGCGTTGTCACCCCTTTTTTTGACAATTATGACAAATATTTATTATACAAAGTACAGTACACAAGTACAGTAGACACAAGTAAGGGGCAGGGTTGGCAAAAAGGCAAATTAATGCCTGACAATGTGCCGTAACCCGTCCCAGACAATAAAGCGCAAAAAAGCAGTAATGTACACATAATTATAATGTTTTAACAAAGAAGCAGCCGAATTTACAAATTTTTATAAGAACTTATAAAAAACGTTAGATGAGCATTTTATTAATTACAGACCTGTCTGCAAGACTGAGTTTATAGCATACAAAGCAAATAATATGTGAATAAACCCAAATTTATCGACTAACAAACCAATTTATTAGAACTCATTAATGAAAATGTCCCGAGTGTATACACCTCAATTATAAATATGCCCCGCCGCGGTGGTCTAGTGGCTAAGGCACTCGGCTTCTGACCCGCAGGTCGCGGGTTCGATTCCCGGCTGCGGCGGCTGCATTTCCGATGGAGGCGGAAATGTTGTAGGCCCGTGTGCTCAGATTTGGGTGCACGTTAAAGAACCCCAGGTGGTCTAAATTTCCGGAGCCCTCCACTACGGCGTCTCTCATAATCATAGAGTGGTTTTGGGACGTTAAACCCCACATATCAATCAATCAATCAATTATAAATACAACCTGTGTGATACCGCAGAAAGAGGAAAAATTTTTCTTGGAGCCCTACTAGATATGTGTGTATCTTTTTTTAAATGCAATTAATGAGCGGCTCTCTTGTACTATGGTGGTAATTGCGGGATGTGCATTTAATAGTTTAGGGATCATATGCGCCAGCTTTTGCGAGCCATATTTATTCCTTATTCTTTCGCTGCAGTATGTTATGCGTATAAAGCTGTATGTATGTTGTCTTTGCGAATATGCATCATGAAAAGCGACTGGGTCAGATTTCAATTTACCCCATATGATCATGGCTATTTTTTTTATTTAGGATGTTTTCAAATCCGAACTATTCTTTTCTGTAGTTTATAATTATCCGAACTATTCCGAACTATTCTTTTATCCGAACTATTATCCGAACTATTCTTTTCTCCGAACTATTCGGAGAAAAGAATAGTTCTATTCTTTTCTGTAGTTTATAAACACATTCTTTGTTTGTGTTTGTAGAGTTACCCCATAATAATAAACAGTAATTTATACGCGAGTAAACTAAGGAATAGTACAGTTGCTTCGTTATCCAAATTGGCAAAAACATTTGATTTTCCCAATTACACCAATTGAGCGCGAAAGATCGGTGCGAGCTTTGTTTATGTGATACGTCCAGTCGAGTGTTTCATGAAAAAAGATACCGAGAAATTTTTGGGATGTGACCCGCTCAATCGACTCCCCTCGAAACTTCACTTCACTTCACGGGGTATAGTTTTATTTTTTGGGCGAAAAAATTACGTATTTTGTTTTTTTTTTGTGTCCAGCTCAATCATATTTGCTATCAATCATATTGATAAGTGCTTAAGCCATTTGTTTGCTTGCTTCTCTAAGCTGTTGATGTATTTGCCAGACAAAAAAAAAACGTTCCTGTCGTCTGCGTATAGAACCATGTCCGGGGTTAGTGGTATATTAACAGTATCATTGATATATAAGAGGAACAGGAGCGAGCCTAATATAGATCCTTGAGGGACGCCATACTTAATTTTATCCATTTTGAATACTGCATGATGCGTATCACAATACTGAAATCGATTTGTTAAGAAACTGTCTATGAATTTGAGTGAAACACCCCTTATGCCGTATTGGTTTAATTTCACCAGGAGTATTTCATGTTTGATCGAATCGAAAGCCTTTTTTGAAATCAAGGAATATTCCAAGCGTATAAGATCTCTGCTAAAAATTATCTATTATTTTGTGCTTGATAGACAGCAAAACTCCCTCTGTACTTTTTTCTTCTGAAAACCGTACTGCTGTTTTGTTATTATATTTTCTTGGTTACAAAAATTTGAGATTCGGAAGTATAAAACTCGTTCTATAATTTTTGAAAATATGGGCAAGACAGAAATAGGTCTACAATTATTTAAATCATTTTCATTACCACCTTTGTGAATGATCGAGACCCTGGCTATCTTTAGCTTATCAGGAAATAGTCCGGTGCTTAAAATCGAATTACATATGTGTGAGAGGGGCAGACTAATATACAGTGAGACTGCTTATAATGGCCCTGCTTTTATACCGTCAACACCTGCCGCAGAGTTGTTAGGTAAATTCATAATGAAATAATGTACTTCAGATTCATCAGTGGGGGCCAAAAAAGTGATTTAGTAGGGCACTTTGTAATGTACGTTCTTGGTTCACAGCCTACTTTGTTATTAGTGGAGGTTTCACAAGCACCCGATTTCAAAATTGACTGTTGAACCTATCAGCGAGTGATGTACCGGAACAAGGTTTGCCTTCTATCATAAGCTCGGTGATGGTTTTTTTACCTGATGAAGATAAAAGACCGTTCGTGGTATTCCAAACTGCCTTCTGGTCATTTGCAATAGCAGAAAACTTACGTTCATAATATTGTATGCGTGCCCGCTTTATATCAGACCCTAAACTATTTCTAAACTGTTTAAACGGCCGTAAGTAGTCGATTTGCTTTGTTTTAATGAATGTGTGAAAATGGTTATCACTTTCTTTTATTCTCTTTAGAAGTGACGCATCTATCCATGGTTTCCTATCTTTTTTGTTCGTTTTGAGCAGTGCTATAAGAAATGCCTGATCATAGAGCTGTGTTATTTTCAACGCAAATGTTTCGTAAGCTCGTACATGTTCTGTGATTTGTAATACTTCACTGAAATCTGCCGCAGCAACTAATCTTTGAAAGGTCTGAATTTTCTCAGTGGTAATTTTTCTGTAGTAAGTAGGGTTGATTTTCTTACGCTTTGTTTTATGTGACTTTATGAATGCGAAAATCGAAAAGTGGTCACTAACACCGGGTATAACAACTCCAGCCCATATTTCATTTTTAAAGTTCGTGAAGCACAAGTCAAGAAGGGTTTCAGATACTTCTGTCATCCGAGTAGGTACATGAATTTCGTTCTCATAACCAAAACAGAGCATTGTGTCAAGAAGGTTTTGCTTGTCAGCAGAGGTAGCCAACATGTCAATGTTGAAATCACCCGTTACAATCGCTCGTGCATTTTGTCGTTCACAAAATTCTAATAACTCCCGAACAAAGTATAAGAAGGCATACACAGTTCCAGAAGGAGGCCTATATATTACTACTAGGAACAAATTAGCTGACCTCACCATCATTGATTCAAAATCACAAGTTATAACTGTATATTCTTTGATGACAACAAGTTTAAGACTATCGTGGATATATATATTGCCACACCACCACCTCGCTTGTTCTTTCTACAGACTGTGACGCAATTGTAGCCTGTAAAGGATACAGCGTCTTCACAGCTCGTGAACCAAGTCTCAGTAAAAGCTAAGAAATCAAGTTTATGTTTTAAGAGGTCGAGCAGTATATCAATGGCTTCTTTTTTATTTCGTAAGCTTTGAGAATTCAGATGAAGTAACGATAACTGGTCTTTATCGTGAAAAAAGTTCAGTTGCTGAAAGGAATATTCGTCGTAGTAAAGGTATTTCTTTTCATGCGCCATAGTGATTTGTTGATCCGGTGTAGGTTGACATCATTTAGTTTAGCGAATTTTTTTCGAGATCTTGCTCTGATACGATTCTAATTACTCGGTCACGCGGGGTGCGGCCCACAAAAAGCTTTCCGTTTCGGTGCCATGTGAACTGGTATTCTTTTTCAGTCACCCTCGATTTCATTTTCCAGAAAAGTGCTTTGTCGTACGCTGTGAGGTTTTCATTGAAGAAAATGTTTAACTTTGCTTCTCTTAAGTCGCTCTTTATTTTAAGCCATCTTTCTTTCATAAGGCGAGACGAGAACTTGACTATCACAATATCAGGTTTATCACTTTTTTGTCTTCTTTCGGTGGCATACGGTGCACAGCCTCGACGTCACTCTCAGAAAGTAATGGAAGCTCAAGATCAGGTGCTAATTTGTTAAGCTTTTTTAGAAGGATTTCATTAGTGTGTTGGGACAGTCCATGCACTTCGAGGTGAAGGCATCTGCTATACTGATCTAACTCGTTGATTTTGTGTTCGAGCTTATCTACTTCTTTTTCTTTAGCCTCAGTCTCGAGTTTCCCGACTCTTTTTTTTTTTTTTGAGGTCCGGAAGGTCATTTGACTGGTGCTTCAGTTTCGCCATAGCTTCATCATATTTATTCGACATAACCTTTACCGATTCTTCGATGTTCCCACCAGTTGTTTTAACTTTTTACAAAGCATCAACCTTTGATTTGATTGTTAGCAATTCATTTTTTTGCGGTAGATTTCAGCTAACTCAGAAGCAAAGCTCGTTTCTGAACCACGAATTTGACCCTCTGAACGACTTTCAGCATGAGCCATCGATTTTCAAGGCGCGCATGTCCATGATTTTTTTGCCGCTGCCGATTTCTTTTTGTAGGCATTTTCTGTTACCCCAGAGCACGTACCAACATGGTAATAACACCTGCATTCACAGCACATTAGCCACAAATCACTGTCACTTATCTTGTCGTTAGAATTACGACACGTGTCCCCCATGTTGACACTCAAGCGAAAATCACTCTACCCTTCAATATGTTGAACCACTCAGCCGGTAAGTTCGCTCTTAGTTCTTGAGTGCAATGTTGATTGATTGATATGTGGGGTTTAACGTCCCAAAACCACCATATGATTATGAGAGACGCCGTAGTAGAGGGCTCCGGAAATTTCGACCAGCTGGGGTTCTATAAAGTGCACCCAAATCTGAGCCCATGGGCCCATACAACATTTCCGCCTCCATCGTAAATGTAGCCGCCCGCAGCCGGGATTCGATCCCACAACCTGCGGGTCAGCAGCCGAGTACCTTAGCCACTATAACACCACGGCGGGGCAACTGACTTCAATGTTGAGAGCAGAGTACAAAAGAAACAAAAATTTTTAAACAAAGAATGAACAAGAGGCTGTGACTTTGTCCGTCTTCTTCATCGCTGGCTGCCATATCAATGGCTGCCTGGACATATCGGTATTACCGGAAATCAATTAGCCGATGATGCAGCCCGCTCAGCCCATGAAGAAACCCGTGTAGTCCCGATTCCTCTATCAAGGAATGATGCAGCAAGACAACTTTACCTGCTGGCTCGAGATCTCACACGCACGTTCTGGTCGTCTACCAGCTTCCAAAGGTGTCAATTTTATGAACTGGATCCTTCGCTCAAGCTAAAGCTACCATCACAACTTTCCCGCTCCGATGCGACACTGTTATGCCGCCTTTGGTTGGGTGTTGCATTCACAAAGGTGTACTCATTTCGCATTGGTATGGCAGACACTCCTACATGCGACTACTGCGGAGATGAAGAGACCATCGAACACGTCCTGTGCAGCTGCGCTTGCTACGACACACAGCGATGCCAGCTACGGATGGTTTTGAATCGACTTGACCCCGGACCATTTTGTGTGCAGAAGATACTAGGATCTTGGGCATCTGCCTCAGTTGCGCAGAAAGCAACTAAAGCACTGCTACTTTACCTTAAGTCAACAAACCTGAGCGACCGCCTGTAAACTGTGTGTGCTCCCCGAGTGTGCTCGTGATTGTGTGTACCTTCTCATCTTTCTGCAACCTCTTTTCTCCCCTTTATCCCTTCCCCAGTGCAGGGTAGCAAACCAGATGTGCGTCTAGGTTAACCTCCATGCCTTTCCATGTATCTTTATCTCTCTATCTTCATCGCGTTTTTTTTTTCGCTATCACCCCTATAGGCTGACTGAGCCAATATTTGTAAAAATGGTATTACTGCTGAGCAGATATTCACACGTCGCTTACGTTTGCGTGAAAAGAGTTAATTTAGGAAAAAGCATGCCCGCGTAGTGCCATATGCACACACAACCACGCAGAGTTTTCGTGGCGTTGAAAAACATTTAAACCATGACTGAACTCTCTGTGCGTGACTTATTAAAGCGACAAGTGAAAATCACCTACAAAAGCGCAATGCTTGGACCGAGTTACCGGGAACTCACTGCTGCTTCGTGTTGCCACATTCTTTAATTTTCGCGCTTGGCGTGGGCGTTGCGAGTAAGAATTTCGCAACGATAAGTAAGTTTATAGGGACAAGAAAAAGTTTATTTCCGATGTTAATAACTGCGCTGATCTCAAAGGTATGTAAAGCTGCCATACGTACTAAAAAAGAGAAAGAAAAAAATACATGATTTTATCCTCCGAGTTTTTCCTCAGATGCCACCTGCACGCGCTGCCCGCAAGAAGTGCTCGAAGCGGAATCGCATTCGGAGAGCGTAGAAGTGGTTCTTTTCTACGTGTACGCTGCACGGGACTCTCAGAATGCGAGTGCTATATACAGTGCGGCACTGCTTCTTCTTTCCCGCTTGCTGACGCAAGAACGGCGCGCACTGAGTTGATGAACGGCCACGCGAGCCAGCCAAGCGGCGCGATGTTCGTACTTGTTTCTCGCAACGGCAGCCGCAGATTCCGAGCTCAAACATCTGAGGCCTGTGCAGCGCAGCTACACAGCGGTGGCGCAATACGGACTGCTACCGTTGTTTGTTTGTCGAAAGACGCTCCCTTTATTTTCTTTTTTTCGAGGCGCGAGCCTGTGTGTGGCGCAAACAATGAAAGACACCGTTTTGCTACCAAACACCAAACGCGCCCCTTTTCTGATTTTCCCTCTCTTCGTTCGGCGGTTTGGGGCTCTTCTTAAGGCGTAGAACAAACTCGACAAGTCTTAACTCGACAAGTCTTGCGTTAAGGCAGCGGATCCGGGTCAACCCCGAACACGAGCCGTTGTAATTGGTTTAGCGCTTGAAAAGGAAGCAAAGCAAAAAAAGATGGCTTCTCTAATACTCTTCTGTCGGAGGCAGTGCGATCTTTGATCTGCCCTCCTCCCCCCCCCCCCCGACGCCACGAGTTTTTTTTTTATTGTCTTTACTTGATTCAGCTCTATACTGCTCATTCCTTGCGGCGTTGTGCAATAGGAATCTCGAACGCGGAAGTCCACTTAACTGAATGGAGATCCCCTTTCTTTTTTCCTCGCTTGATATGTGATTTTCAATAGCAAACGCACGTGCGAAAACGATTCCCAAGCAAACTTGCGCTGTATTTTAATATCGCGTCTTCTGTTTTCGGGCTTGTTAGGTATAGCCCACGTCATAACTGCGAGTGCCATTCATTTAGTTCCAGCTATTTAAGATTCATTTGATTGATATGTGGGGTTTAACGTCCCAAAACCACCATATGATTATGAGAGACGCCGTAGTGGGGGGCTCCGGAAATTTCGACAACCTGGGGGTTCCTTAACGTGCGCTTAAATCTGAGCACACGGGCCTACAGCATTTCCACCTCCATCGAAAATGCAGCCGCCGCAGCCGGGATTCGATCCCTTGACCTGCGGGTCGGCAGCCGAGTACCTTAGCCACTAGGCCACCACGGTGGGGCCTATTCAAGAAGCCACACACAATGGTTGTTGTTTATGCGCAACGAAAACGAAAGAAAACACGATCACTTCCACGTGTCTACTTATTCAAAGGAATTAATAGTATAAGAGCATGATTACGAGCCTAGCTGAAACATTAACTAGTGAATTCTCGCGCGCTTTTCGAGCACTCGACCTTCGGAGCTAATGGAAAAGTTATATACAGAGGCAAGACATGCAGTGCTGTGAAAAGATAACTATTTTAGTCGGTGGGCTATTCTTTGTGTATCGATCTCATACACGTGACCTATACATACGGAGGCAGACTATACACCGTCCGCACATTACAGGAACGAGTAAGCGCTACGCAGCGTATACATCTTATCAGCCATCAATTACACACGCTGGTGGAGGCAACCTGTATTGGGGCTGCCTATCCATTGATCCGATGGAGAACGATATATAGTTTGTTACTTTTGCGCATTCACTCGTTAGTTGTCCAAGAGAGAGACTTTTTGTTGTACTAATATATGGCTAAACACACCAAGCCGAATGTTGATTTGAGCTGGGATGTATCATGTGATCAGGTCGCCGGCAAATTATAAAATACGTACGCTGCGTTATTACGTTGTGCTACACTTAGTGTGGGCAGGACAGCAACGAGCTGCCAGCGATTTTGTGAGATAACACTCTTGAGACGCTAATAACTTCGCAAAAGTGAACTCGTCATTAAACTCGCTACCAACAGCCAATGTGCGCGAAAAAGAAAGAAAGAAAGAAGAAAAGAAAGAAGAAAAGAAAGAAAGAAAGAAAGACAGAAAGAAAGAAAGAAAGAAAGAAAGAAAGAAAGAAGAAAGAAAGAAAGAAAGAAAGAAAGAAGGGGAAAATAAAGAAGAAAAGCTTACAACACAGAATCCAACGACATGGCTCCTCGAGAGCAAAACAAAGGCCTTGTTGTCGGCAACAACGGCCGTTTCGTTCAGGACGCAAGCACAGTTGTATCTCACTTCGGCCGTATACAACCTGGGCATGTCACATTTTGTATCCTTCCTTCTCAGTGGGGCGCTGCAAGCGCCAGAATGATGTGCAGTATACGACGCTACTATTTCAGACCCTGTTTATGGAAGCATTTCTCATTGGTTAATAACGCGCTCTAGCCCAACACCGCATAACACGGCGTTGGCACGTGGGAAGTGCATTTACAGAGAGACGGGAAAGCGTTCGCTATTCTTTTTCGCGAAAAACAGCCCCGACAACATCATGACCGGCGTGCCATCTCGCGCGGAGCCTCGTGAGCGAACCAAGCGCAGGCGTCGACGGGTTAATTACCGCGCGTTTGAAAACGACAGCGCCCACTACAGCGAAGAGCCATCACAGACGGACTCGGCGTCCAAAAAGCGTTCTGCGTTAGGCCGACACTGCATTCAGCGGGCCTAATGGCGGCCTCGTTATTTCGCTGCAGATCCCGGCCACGCCCGCTGGAGAGTCCGGTCGGGCTGCAGCGGACCGCAGCTGAGAACCCCTGCACCATGAAGCCACGGAGGGCCCAGCTTCAACCAACATGGGTAATGGCATGAACAAGGTGAGATCAGCGCACTCGCTGCCAGGGCCATGTCGAGTCGCGGTATCAAGCGCAAAAGTTAACCCCTCTCTGGTCCTGGTTATCCTTAATAGAAAGTCACGAGGTTCATTTCGGAAGAGCGCTCTAAGCCTTGCTAACGCCCTAAAAGTTCAGGAACGACGCGAACGAGGAAGTGGAGAAGGAAGAAAAAACTAAATCCTTCATAAAATAAATTACCTTTTCTTTTTCTTTTACTCCAAGAGTAAACGTATTTGCAAAGAAGCTAATATTTGGGCAAACTGTGAGAAAGTAATTAGACAACTCTTCTTTTCTTAATAACAAAAAAGACACTATAAAAGTTATCATCTGTTTTAATGGGGGCCTGTCAGAACGAGGCCACTTTATTTTTTAAACCGAAAAGCTCCTGAGAAAGTTTCGAATTCTCCTACTCTCTGTTTTTATTATTATTACTGCCACACTTTTAAACGCCAGTCGGCTGCTTACGTTCTAGAAGGCACGTCGTCACTTCTCGCGTGTTTACGAGCACGTCTGTCGGCTCTTTCGATGCACGTCAACACGAGACGAAATATGTGTACTTTGAATTTTTGGCAGTATTGATAGGCAGACCGGATCTGGCACGGAGTCATCCCGAAGATACCAGAGCGAAAGAGCGCGGATGTGCGGTTTCTGTCATTTTCTACTCATTTTTCTATCTGGACATGAATCTCTCTCTCTTTTTTTTTCTTTTTATTAACTCCAACGTGAGAACGCGCCTTCGAACTTCGAAGCATCATGCAATAACAACAGAGCAGTAACGCCATCACTCGAGCCTACACGAGTATCGACATGCGTGCCTCGTTCGCTTTAAAGCACGTTTACGGTCGCCTCGCGCTACACGGACGACTGCGCTGTATGCAGCGAACGGCAGCGTATTCACTTCGTTGGCCTTTCCATCGGTTGTCGTGTGTTTTGGAGCATTTACATTCTCATCACATAAGCTCCACCAAAAAGGACAGGCTTTCTTTTTTTTACTTGATTGATGCATTCCCAATAAATTATCAATAAGTATCATTCACAAAAAGAGCACCGCGTCTTTTGTCTCGCTTGACATCGGCTTTCTTCGTAACTCCGAATTTCAAGAAAGGGGGCTCCTTTTTTTATCTAAACGTTAAAAAGAACAGTCTCTGAAAAGAAAGTCATATGCACTAGACAAGACAAGAAACGCGTCACGGTGCACTGGATTTAACAAGATTTGTATGCGTAAATACTGCATGTTCCACCGTTTCCAGAAGGGTAATTATTTGTAGCAAAAGCACTAAAATCTTAACTCCAACGCAGTTTTTAGATTTTCAGTCATCGGAGGTTCTTTAAAGAGCACGTAAAACTTCGCGACGCATGGGAATTTTCGAATCCGGTTCCAGCCGGAACGAGGCTGACGCGGCTGCGCAGAAAATCGAAACCACTGCCCGCGTCCTGTGTAGCAGAACGCCATAACCAATAAGCCGTTGCGGATGGTTGGCACAGCAAGGGACCAGACAACGTGACTTTCCGTCCGGTTTCTACAAAGGTTGAAACTAGCGTCAGTATGAGCCCAACGATACTACTACCATTGATAATTATAGAAGCAAGAATTAGAATGAATTACCGTCATGGAGATGATGCGCTGTGCGCGTTCTCTCGCAGGTGCTGCCGGGGGTGTACATCGGCAACTTCCGAGACTCCAAGGACCCCGAGCAGCTACAGGCCAACAACATCACTCACATCATATCCATCCACGACACGGCCAGGAAGCTGCACGAGGTTAGAGCATGCGCCGCGATTGAACGCATACGAGCGCGTGGTGATCAGGATGATGATAAAAACTTGTTCAAACCGGGAGATAAAGGCAATGCCCAAGCACTGCTTGAAGGGCATTGCCATCCATGTGCACCGACAAGAAGCACAGCGCCATCGAACAATAAATTGCGTTGCGAGGCTAGTACAAGTTATTTTTATAGAACTTCGACGCAGCAAAAGACGACAGACGAGTAAGAAAAGTCGTGCGCGTGAATTAAGGCAGAAAGTATTCGACTTGTGTATGGCAAGCACACAGCATAAAATTAAAAACACTTTCAATATGGTAAAGACTGTATATTTACCCATACATATTCCTGCCCCGCCACGGTGGTCTAGCGGCTAAGGTACTCGGCTGCTGACCCGCAGGTTGTGGAATTGAATCCCAGCTGCGGTGGCTGCATTTTCGATGGAGGCGAAAATGCTGTAGGCCCGTGTGCTCAGCTTTGGGTTCACGTTAAAAAAACCCAGATGGTCTAAGTTTCTGGAGCCCTCCTTATAATCATATGGTGGTTTCGGAACGTTAAAATCCAATTATCAATCAATCCTACATAATACTACAAATGCGACTACATAGAACACAATGTACGGCAATAAGTATAAAATTAGATGTTGGGTAAGTGTTCGAATAGCGATCTATCTATCTATCTATTTTGATTTGATTCATATGTTGGGTTTACCTTCCCAAAACCACTATATGATTATGAGTAACGCCTTAGTGGAGGGCTCTGGAAATCTATGTATCTATCTATCTATCTATCTATCTATCTATCTATCTATCTATCTATCTATCTATCTATCTATCTATCTATCTATCTATCTATGTTTTCTCCCATCAATAGATGTATGAGGCCCGATTATATCAAGCAGGATAAGTGGCTGTCTGTCACCACCTAGTTACAGAGAAGATTACAATACATATCATGTTCCTGATTACCGTTTCCAATGTACAGGAGCCCAGGGGCGCATCACGTTCACGTGACGCGTGTCCCTTGCATATTTTTTTTTCTTCCTACTCTTAAATACGACTCATTTCTATATACTGTGGCATTTCCCATCGTGGTATTGCTCGTATTGAATTTGAAAACTTTCCTCAAGCAGTGTTTCTTCGCAAGGGCATTTGTGTGGGATCCCCTGCACCTAGCTCGAAGTGTGACTTGCTTGGGCTGTAGAGACGTTCTTTTAGAAACTTATGGATTCTAACTAGAGGCACGCTTTCAGTTTGTTACTCTGCACATGAGAAAACATTATAACGAAGTATAAATGAGGAAAGAATGGCACTGTAAGCGTTTTCTGAGGCTATAGTGAATAAAAAATACAAGGACGTTTGCGTGGTCCCCTGATCGTATATGAAGTCACGAATATGATACAGGGTTGTTTCCTTCAATAGAGGGCGATCGTCCGATTCGCTGAGCACAGCGGTAAGTCAGCGTTCGTGGGAAAATTATTAGAGACACTAGCACAGAACTTGTCCCTTTCATTGAAGTGGTCACAGGTTGTGGTGTAGGCTATTCCTTTGCGGAAAGCACAGTCATTGGTGAAGGCCACGCCAAACTGATCAGTCCGCACAAAAAAGGTCATGTCTCTTCGAAGCAGTCCCAATTGCATACTCGAAGATTCAAATTACGGGATAGGTAACATGATCGGATATTTTTGACGCTGCCGGCCTATTACAACAAAACAGTCCGTATTAGCATAGGCTAAATGAATTATAGTTTACAGAGAAGCCCAGTTCTTCTCTCACAAGCGGATGCTAGAAGAAAATTCGGAGCTTTTGTGATCCCTTTAGCATTGTAATTTCCATTACCATTGCTGTTAGGTGGGAAGGCATAAAAAAGGAAGACTCGTGCTTCAATCATTACAACGTTTCTCGAGGCTTGTAAAGAGTTATTTACTAACAATGGTGGCAGTTTTATTTACGTATGAAAAAGTTGTTACGAAAGTAGGCTTGTCAATGTTTACATTTGTACTGCAACGTTACTTAGGCAAAAATAGTTTAGTTGGCGTTAATTTTCATGCGACAAATTGTTAGGAAGCCTATTTTTCTGGGGATCAATGAAACAGTCCCCAAGCCACATTACGTTTGAATTTTTTTGAAAATATCAGTGACAATGTTTTCGAAAAAATAATGACAGCAAAGATCAAAGATCAGCAAAGACCCGTGTCGATGACAGCAAAGTTCTTGAAGACAGAAAGTAACATAAGCCCACTGTTGTTTTTCAGGCTGAGAGCATTTATTCTAGTGCCTTCATAAACGTAAAGCACTTTTTCTATCCCGGTGTTGTCAACACTAGCGTGCACCAAATTTAGCACAACTCGAGAGACATGATTACCTTCTTCTTGCGTTCAAACCTTCTTTTGCCCACTCCATTTAAGGGCCTGTCAAAGTTGCAGATGTATAGCCTTGTCGACTCGATTGAGGGCAACACCGCCTACGAGCGCGCCTAACGAGCCCGGAGTTTGCCGAGACTCCCGCAGGAGCCCGATTCCAGCCAGAACCCGAAGCTTAAACAAACAGCGACATAGGACTGAAGAAAGTTGTCTCCTTTGCCCCCTCCCCCCCCCCCCCCAGTGCCCTATTTTCGGGTTCTGGATGTGTCTGCGGTTAAGGAAGAAAGAATAGCGGCGCCCTAGAAATGGGTGAAAGAGGCACGTTTGTGTGCGCGTTCACACGTGCGTGCGTTCGCAAGTTCGCGCACCCCTGAGCGCGTCACGCGAGCGATCAGCGAGGCACGGAAACGTCCGCCCTGCACAGCGCCCACGGATACGCGCCACGCGAACAATGTCTCGTCCACACGCACAGCCGGCCGCGGTGGTTGAAATCAATACCCGCTACTATTAGGGCGTGCCTTCCACCACCCTTCGGTGCCTCGACGCATGCGGCCCAACTCTTCTGCGCGCTTCCTGTCATACCATGGACAGTGGATTGGTTAAGCCTTTCGAACAATTAGATTGTGCCTTTCGAACGCTTAATTGAGCCTTTGGGGAATAAATTGGGCGTAGCGCACAGGTCTGTGCGCTAAGATTGTTCCCACGATCAAATTCGTGACAATCCGGGTGCTGGACATTCGCGATAGGCTGCAGTTGCTAAGAGTGCTTACGAAATAAAACCTTCGTGAATCCCCCCCCCCCACCGTCTGTTAGAACACCTTTCACGGCTAAACTATATTGATTATTGCAAAAAATGCTCTCAAAGAAACGCTGAAAGAATTGCGTAGGTGCACACAAATGAAAAACGAATCCTGCAACCAAATCTTTGCTAAATCAACTTCAAGGTAATTTTTTAATCATCTAGCAGTGCTCTTTTTTTTCTAACAGCACGCGATACACTTGAAGCTTCAGCCCCCTGTTCTAACACGCAGTTTTCTTTTCACGAAGGCAGGGGAGAGATCACTCGATGCTAACAGTCGCTAACCCGACCGTTTCTCGCTCTGCACTTATAGACTGGATCGTCATACGGTGTACCGGCCAACAAAAACACACCCGCTAAATGAAACTTGCACACATGACATGCTGCGCCGTATATCGGGTGCCCGATCGTCTGAACGGTCCATTTCATTCTGTCTGCTGCAAGGCTTTCGCCACTTGGGTTTCCAGACACTTGAAGATTAAATTTATCTCGCTTTCTATTACATGCAAGTGTGGTTCGCTGGCCCCTTGCGTCAGACGCACAAAAGGGAGCAAAAATGAGTGCCTCATAGAGGCGGATATATAGTGAGAAAAAATAAATAAAATTAAAAAACCGAGTTGTAAAAATTGTAATCACTGTTTCTAGTAAGAGGAGTTGTGCTTTCGCATTGACGTCACGCGAATGAGGCCTTTCCGAGGTATGACCCCGAAACGAGCTTGCACCAGCTTTCCTTTTAAGCAGAAAAGATCTTCTCTCGCTTGCGCCGCCATACTAAACATGATTTATAGATATTTTATTCGGTTCAAGAAGCGTTCTCTTCTTTTTATGCTGATTTCACACCGCACCTTTTGTGCGAAATGATATTAAATGGCATTGCAAAAGAACAAAAGTGCTTTAGCTGGATGGAGGTCGTTGATGAAGCGTTGTCGTGTGAATGTCTTCGCATGCAAGATATACGATTGTTGGGGAGAGGGCATACCTTTAATGAATACGGCTACTGGCTTTGCCAGTACGCTGTGCGCGCTTTCTTAACACATAAATCGGCGCTCATAAACATGGTTAGCGATTTGCTTTATCTTTCTCTCAACATTACGCAACTCTTATTGCGGTTCGCTCTTTCATTCCTTTTGCAACGAATGACAGATTCATTGCAGAAAGGCGCCACCAGTCTGGTCGATCGGGACTAAAAAATAGTGTAGTAGCAATTCCACTGGTGGATTACGGTATGTTGTTCCGCGACAATAGCTTCACTGATTCCGCCTCGGCTGATTGTGTGAAGCCGACCACGCTGTTATCTTAAGTATAGACTATACAAACACTTCGGCGCGACGGCTCATTCGCGATGTGAGCATTAGGAATAGGTTCAGGCAGACGCACCGCCTGCCACAGCGAAGCACATCCAGAGAGCCAGCGGCCACTCAGCCGATCAGAGAAACGCAGCGGAATGAGGACCACTCTCGGATTTCGGCCTCCGGAACAGGGCGAATCGTCGAGTATAACCCGGAGCGAATGGCGTTATAGTGCGTGCACGCGGCACAGCGTGGCGCAACACGTGGACGCCAGGAATTCATAAAGCCGAGCTCGAAGCCATGTTTCGGATTACAGACACGATCGCCTGGTGTGAAACACCACCGCTTAACGCACGCCGGTTGGAATGTGTGTGCCCTCCTTGTCGCTGCTTGAGCAACAGTGCCTCCGCTACCGCCTGTGTATAGTTTCATTTTTTTTCTTCTTTTTGCATCGCTCAAGTTTATAAAACCTACACTGCCATCTATACGCGTGCGTCATTCTGGGCGAATGAAGGTGCATCGAGTAGCGACTTTTACACTTTCTACACACTGTGTATACTTTTTGAAAATAAACAAAAATAAAGCTACGTTTCCAGTCTACCATAGCTATCCCCGAAACCAGTCAACTGACAGGGCATTACCGAGTCTTGCACAGAGCGAATCGCAAGAACGCGCGTCGGGGGTCAGTCATGATGAGCAAATACAGTATACATATCATTGGCGAAGATGATTGTACACTGAAGCTAAACTTAACCTTTCTGCGTTTTGTGTGTGTGTGTGTGTGATTTGTTTTCTACCAGCCGGTTCTCTTGACATTACGTCTATCGATCATGTCGTTTCGGTGCTTGTCTTCGCGAACTCCGCTAGCAATGTCAAGCTTATTCAGATGTGCGCACGCGTGGAATACAATCATGTGTTTCTGTCTGTATGCTGCTTCGAAATGAAATGCCCACTGGCAGCCAACAACCATAGCACACCCATGAATGCTTCTTCATTGTCCATTATTCGTAAAAGGCACTGTTATTATCATTGTATCGTCTAACCAGTACTCACTGTTGCGTATGGTGGTTCTTTTTCTTCATTTTTTTATTTCAAGTTACCCAAGCACCTGTTGAATGAAAAAGTGTATACATAACGGCTCGTTTTCTTTGTCAGACACAATAGTAAAGAGACTCCCGCAGGTCGCGGGTTCGAATTCCGGCTGCAGCGGCTGCATTTTTGATGGAGGCGGGAATGTTGTAGGCCCTTGTACTTAGACTTGGGGGCACGTTAAAGAACCCCAGGGGGTTGAAATTTCCGAAGCCGACCACTACGGCGTCTCTCATATTCATATGGTGGTTTGGGGACGTTAAACCCCACCTAATATCATTTATTAACAAGATCTAACAAAACATCACGCCAATTTAGAAAAGTATATGGGATGTTATTAGAAGTAATTGTAATGTAATTATTGGAGAAACCATCTTGGTAGTAAGCGCAGCAACAATTACACGGAACACACAACACAAGCGTGTAATAGTTGCTGCGCTTTCTACCAAGAAGGATTTATACCAGCTGTCCCGATACAATTGTTTATTGAAGAAAGACAAGTGGACCGAATCAGCGACCTTCAAATAATGCGTCCGATACTCTACCAACTGAGCTACCATGGCGGCTGTCCCCCTATTCACTTCATGGGGTACATATGGGAATTAAACGTGGGAGGGTAGGTCAGCGCCCCCAGTAGTCATGATGGCTAGTTTGGGTTATATCTTCATTCACTTTTCTTTCTTGACATTTACATTACAATTGCTTCTAATACCTTTCTATATACTTTCCTTGGCATCCTTGTCTGTTAGATCTCGTTAATACTCCAATCACATGTTGAAATTCCTAGCTACAGCCGGATATTTTGCAAATAAATGTTCCCGTGTTTTAGCAATGTTGCTTGATGGATGTGTAGGGTTTAACGTCCCAAAACCACCGTATGATTATGAGAGACGCCGTAGTGGTGGGCTCCGGAAATTTTGACCACCTGGGGTTCATTAACGTGCACCCAAATCTGAGCACATGGGCCTACAACATTTCCGCCTCCGTCGGAAATGCAGCCGCCGCAGCCGAGATTCGATCCCACGACTTGTCAGCAATGTTGCTTACTGGGCCGATTTGTTCAATGAACATATTACTAGTGAAGCTGGACGAATAATGCGACGACGCACTTACGAAAGGGAACTAGTGGGAATTTTGTCCTTTGTTTATCTTTGTTCTCTTCGTTTTTTTAAGAAAGGGGGTGGGGGGAAGGTCACTGATTTATTTCAACCTACTACAACAGTTTTTCCTATGATTATTCACAGGTTACCGTTTTCGGAACCTCTGTATCCTACGGATTATACTGGGGAAACGGGGCTCGTGTCCACAATACAGTTCGCGCACTTAAGTGGTACATTATAACTGGTACTGACGACTCGTGGACTAACATAACCTTATCCAGGCATCATGTTTTGACCCGCTGTCAGGTACGTCACGGAACGAAGAAGCCAGAAACAACACGGGATGATGTGCGTACTTCTTTGTTGTTTTCTCTTTTCCTAGACCGTGTCTTACCTGACCGCGCATAAAAACATGAAGGCGTATCAACTAGCCCCTGTTGCAAGCCTTATCATGCAGGCAGCAGGCCAGTCATGGATCACTTCGAAACTAATGTATTCATAAATAAATGTCATACATTCATGATTTATGCAGAATGAAGGATATTAATCGTCAGGGCTTGGTTCTTTGTTACACATAACGTTAATGAAAACCAGCAGATAGTTAAGGTATAACATGTATAGGTTGTGTCCTTGTCGGGGGCGTGTTATCATTTCCTCCACTTTACGTTCTTCACACCTGTATCACAATTACTGCAGTATGCTTAAAACCCAGTAAATTAACATTTCCTGTACTTTCTTCAGATTCATTATCTGTTGATTTTATTAACGTCGCTCTATGTAGAACGTCGCGTAATGCGATATGGCACCACTATGTTTTGGTCAGTACTAGCCAATATGCGCTGCTTACGATGCGATTATCCTGAGCGAAACAATTTAAATGTTCTTTACGTTCATAATTTGTCGTCTTTTACATGTCAAGAAGAGTACATCAAATGCCAAATTAAGATGTATTACACCGTTCTTAAAATTCGCAATATCGAAAGCAGAGACAGCATCGGGCCTTCAATGCGAGTTAACGTTACGTTACTCCGTGTAGAGGTACAGACGAATGCATTTGAAAACAGAAACTATCGAGCAGGTCCACCGAAAAGACTATCTTCTTTTTTCTCGAAGAGTTTTCAGCTCGTATCCGGCACAGACGTCCAGCTTCTTTGTGAACTCCTGCTGCCGGCTCCAGGAATAGATTTACCTGACACTCACGTCAGGTACACGAATAGTGTGCTGAGACTTCCGTCCGGCCTGCTTCCGGAGATCCAGGAAGTTCTGGTTCACTAAAGGAAAAGTCGCACAGGCCCGTCGGCTCTAACGCAGACAACCATGATAAGAATCGTGAACCCTCTCCGACTGCAGTAAAGGAAGCGTCGCTAAATTCCACAGACACAGATGTCCCATTGCCTAACTTTCACTTTCACTTTCACTTTATTTCCTTAAAGACCCCACAGGGGGGGGTGTTACATAAGGGGTGGGTTGTACAACAAAAATACAAAAGCCACAGGTTAACATTGCAGATGCATTGACACACTTTGAATAAAACGTGATGGACAGGTGATTGAAACAACATCGTGGGGAAGGTCATTCCATTCTTTGGCGGCGCGGCAGAGAAATGATGCAGAAAATGTTGAGGTGCCAGATCGGGGTCGGAAGACTTGAAGTGGGTGGCCAGTGCGGGGAGAAATGCGTGCGGCGGGAGCGATGTAAGGTGGTTGGTGGAGTGAGCTGTGATACAACTTGTGGTACAGTGACAACATAATAATTACAGCAATAATAAAAAGGCAACAACCGCTAAAAAACGAAAAAACGCGAATTCACAAAACTTCTCTTCCGTAAGTGCACTTTCTCATTCGTCAGCCGGCTTCACTAATGATATGCCGCGCATAGTGATCGGTTGAAAGATTCTTTTACAAAAACATTTAGCATAAGGCGTTTTTTGTTATTGTGGGCCCGCATTGTCGCAATTGTGTTTTGCCATTCTTCGAATGTTCAATGAAAGGAGATGGCAACGCCTTAAAAAGGAACACATATTCTGTGGACCATCGCACAAACTTAGCCATCCAATAATCATCACTTTGTCTATTATGGCGTACACATGAAGTACGTGGAAACGGAGTAGTCGAGGTAATGTAAACCTCAACCTTATCACGGCAAGCAAGATATATACTTAACAGGACCTATTCATCAATTATTCATGTAGGGCCGTGCACCCTTTGAATTAATTGCTGTGATGTCGCTTGGACCAGTATACAAGTATATGTAGGTATATCGGGCCAGTATATGTAGGCGGGAAGTAATATCGTGCCATGGTGCAGGAGTCCAGCTGCTTCACCAAAGAGGCTGGACAGAGAGGCGAAAAAAATTCGCAGCATATCCACGGAGTGAATGATGATGAGTGGGGCGAAGCTTCGCGGGCTCTCAGCTCAGCCGTCGGTTCATTAGTCCGTCCATCCGTCCGTCTGTCCATCTGTCTGTCTGTCTGTTCGTCCGTCCGTCCGCCCGCCCACCCGCCATTCTATCAAACTCCTATCAAACTAAACACAGGCCACACGCGCCCACGCCATCTAGTGATCACCTCAGGTACTGCAACAGCCCAGTGCCATCTAGCGAACATTGTGAGAAGGCGTGGCTACGGGGGAGGGACTGAGCCACAGCGTAAAGAGCTTCGCCCCTTAAAAAATTATGAAATGTAAAAGTCTCCTAATGAAATTATGCGGGGAAAGTGGGCCAATTCAACGCAGGCGTTCGACTCTATGCCCGGTAAAGCTATAAGCAATGTTTACGCTTGGACTTACTTATGTTGTAGCTTACGTTGGTGCGCATGTCTATTAAAAGACTGCGCGGTCTGTCTATGTCACGTTGACAAAAATTTCAGGGCAAGTTTTCGAGCTGCATAATTCTTGTCCGCATGAATATATGTGAGGATTTTTTTTTGAGGGGCCAAATGCGGAAACCAAAACTAGGCTAAATTTCACTGGTATGTAAAGTACGCCTAAGTATCTTCAACTTCTAGAACAGTTCTAACCAAAATGGGGCAATTCCTTATTGTAACATGAACTCAAAAAGGCAGCTTCTAATAAAAAATGAGCTGAACGCTCCAACTCTTTCAATCAAACTGAGCCATATTCATTAAACCAGCACTGCACTAACAATCGTGACCAAAACAACCAACAAGGTCTCACCCAAAATGT
The DNA here is from genome assembly GCA_013436015.1 of Rhipicephalus annulatus. Lineage (NCBI taxonomy): Eukaryota > Metazoa > Arthropoda > Arachnida > Ixodida > Ixodidae > Rhipicephalus > Rhipicephalus annulatus. The sequence continues at coordinate 488,300 of WOVY01000982.1, forward strand.
CTCGTTTGTCTCCTAGTTGTTTCGTTATGGTGTTTACGTTCGACAAATAGGTTTTTGTAGGGCAAGGTGGCACTTACTGAAGCACAGGATATTTAATGACAAAACTCCATCATAAAGAGCAGGTGGCCAACTTTTCTACTTTTTTTTCTTCTTAGTGATTCTTGTCGAGTTTAGCGCCACTGTATCATGTGCCCCGTTCGCTCCTCCACGGTATATTGAAATAAAATGCACTTGAAATGAAGATATTGTGCATCTATCTATTCCCAAAAGAAGAAGAAAAAAAGATTCGAAACGGCATGTCATAAAACGAACTGGAAAGGCCTTCAATATATGCTTAAAATAAGTAAATACTGATGGCGGCCCAGAATAGTGCACCTATTGCCAGAAAGGGCCACTCGTTTTTCAAGTCTAGAAATTGTCATTACGTCCACGCGACGAAGCACGGCATGAAGAAAGCACAAAGATGATGTTAATTTTATCGCGAAATATTGTTGTACCTTACATTCGTATCTTTTCTCACCTATTTTACGAGTTATTTTATGCCCAAAAAAATGTTTCAATCCATGTGAGCCAAATAAAAGCTTTGCTCCCCGATACTGACGATATTGGGCTATGAAGATTTTATACACAATATAGATTTGTGGTATTCAGGGGAGAAGAACATAATGGCAAAAAGTTGTTTGAGCAGGATCGACCATATTGTCAGCAGCAAAGAAAGTTCATTTTTCTCAGTTACAGTTAAATGGAATTTGGCTCTTTAAAAAAGAAAGCTTCATATTCGCGTTTCGCGGCGGACTGTTTCAAGCGTCTTCAGCGAGACTCCTCTCCTGAACTTTCATTTCTTCGGCACAAGTTACAGGACGCTTCAGTTCGTTATTACGCAACCACTACACTAAACGTTCACTGATAAGGTTCGCACGTAGGCACAACTGGCCCACGGAGACCACGTGACGTACGGGGCGAGCAAATAATGTGAATATCAAGCGTCGGTGACAAGGCAGAAAAAGCGCAAATTTAATAGGTTTCAGTTTGCACGCTCTTTGTGTTGCAGTGGTGCACTCACTTTGGGTGACTGGCAAAGACTGTACGCGTATGTGCCCCGGTGGCATGTACTCGATTCCACATATCCGAGGCCAAAGTTGTCGTTCAATGTCTAATATGAAGGAGACTTTGTGTCTATATATGGCACACCTATTCTGAGGGCCTGGGCAATCGTAGACGCATTCGTAGGACCAGTCAAGTTGTATGCCGTTGCAGAAAGTCCACAAGAAAGAAAGAAAGAAAGAAAGAAAGAAAGAAAGAAGAAAGAAAGAAAGAAAGAAAGAAAGAAAGAAAGAAAGAAGAAAGAAAGAAAGAAAGAAAGAAAGAAGAAAGAAAGAAAGATTAAATCGAGTGGGTCGATTGGGGCCGATCTGTATCAACTGGCAGAAAGGTGGCGGACAGTGACAAAGCTGGTCATCCCAGGTCCAGTCCCTTCCTCTCAAAGGAGTGTCGATACTGGAGCTTCTGCACGCAGAGTTGATTGATGCTGGTAAGATTGTTTCTCACCGCTCGGTATATAGGAAGAACATACTTTCAGGCGCAGATTAAGTCCATGTAGTGTAAATGCAGAACAGCACCCTTCTGTTGACATCCGCTTGAGTCGTCGCAAATATTGAGCAACACAACTGAGCAAGGCCATTTCTTAACGCCAGCGGTCACTTCTCCCAAACAGTGGCTTAGTTATCAAGAAGTTTCTTCGTATGTTATGAGCTTCTCAAACTCATCTTCTTGTTCCTCGCCATTGATGGACATTTCCCGAGAGTCGCTAAAGCTTGTGGAAAATTTCACTGGCCTTTCACTGGCCAGTGAACGCAATCAAATATCAATTCCGCTCTCCAGAACTGACGCTGAACGGAAACTCGTCATTCTTGCTCGAGAACGCACCACGTCGCAATGGAACGAGCCACATGTCACGCACGCACGATTATATACCCTGGACCCAACTCTCATTTTTCTAATTCCTCCAGAACTCCGCTGAGGAGACGCTACTATGCATGCTGTGCAAGTTGTGGTTGGATGTCACGTTTACCAATGCGTACGCATTCCGCATAGGAATGGCCGACGCTGCAGTATGTGACCATTGCGCAGTGACAAAGCAACTTGGCATATTCTGTGCGAATGCCCACAATACTGCTCGAGAAGACAGTCACTCTGCAATGCCTTCCATCAACTGGACAACCAGATTCTTTCGGCAGAAAGAATTTTACGCTACCGACAGGACTTTATGTCGCAGAAGAAGGTTGTCAAGGCGCTCCTGTGCTTCTTGAGTTCAACCGACCTCTCCAAACGACTGTGATCAGAACGCCCTGAATGTATGTGCATGTGTATTTTTGTCCTAATTTATTTTATATCTCTCTATCTCTATCCTCCCACCGACCCTTATTTCCCCACCCCTGCATGTACAGGCTGGCAAACCAGTTCTTCTAGGTTAACCTTCCTGTCTCTTCCTTTTGTTTATTTCTCTCTTCACCGGCCTTTGCTTCTAAATCATGCATCGTTCTTCCCTTAATCTGCTTAAACAAACGCTTACAGTGTTGGGATGTGCGGCTGCACTAATTATAGAAATAAGAGCAACAAATAAATGAACTATACATTCGGAGCTAAAACAAAACTATACAAATTAACTACTACGTGGCATAACACGCCAGTGTGCGAGTGTAGGAGACCGCGACAAAACAAAAATTTCGAAACACCCTTTCTTTGCTGAATTTTTTCCTGGAATTTTAAACTAGTTGAATAAATGATTGGGTTTTGGTAGCGTTCCCTAGAAACAACGGTGGCGATAGTGTCTCATTTCCAAATGCCGCCGATGTATTTTATCCCAATAAAAACAATAAAAATGCAACTTCACTACTGTGCGGCCTGAGGAAGCGCGTAGCATGGTCCCACAGCGATTCTCCTTTGTACAGATCTCACAGCTCTGCTTACCAAATCTTCGATGACTTCAATGTTTGAGGTTAGCATGTAGGGTTTCTCCGGCACGGGCAAAATCTTGTGCGAGAGATTCGCAAACTCACTGGGCGATATGCGCAGTATTTTTTCTGCGTTTTATCGACTACCTGCACGTTACGGCAGTTGAGCTACGTGTCATCGGCAGCGAGTTCTATCAGGTTGTTTTTCCTTCAGATGTAGCGAACAGGCGCCGGCGAAATGCACGTGGGATGAGTTATGTTTCTTTTTGCGTGGCACTGGCACTTTATTTTCCGCTGTAATCAACTAGAATAGATGTAGTTGTATGAACAGCTTCGCACAGGCGACCCGTTTTCGCATGGATACCATCAGATGGCACCCCTGCAGCTTTTCATACTATAAGGCGCGCCAGATACGGTTTCCGCGCATTTTTCTCGCGCATTAATTGGAGATTTTGATATTATCCGTGCTGCTGCCTACACATACCAACCTTACACGTGCAATTGCTCATAGTTTGCGAATTTTTCGTAGTGAATGTGCTGGTAAACCAGTTACACACCAACTTTCTGTTGCGTAAAATGACTTTTTGAGGACCCAGATTTTGCGAAACTTGCGCCCGCAATATTTTTTGCGACAAGTAGGTCAAGTAAATGAAACATTGTTAATGCGATGAGAGCGTTGATTAGTTCTCAAGGTAGTCCAGAGCCCCTAGTTAGGAGGCTGAAAACCGCCACCGAAGACCCTCTCAAGCCCACTTTCACGCTCCAGATAAATTCTTAATCATGCAGATCTCTTCCTTGCTGGCCTTTGTCGCGGCATCATAGTGGAAAGATTCGATGGACAACCTGGTTGGTACTGCGTCCGGAGCAACCAACGGCTTCCCTCTCAGAATCCGCATTTCGTTGCCCTTTATAACGTGCACATACCACACAGAACTAAGTGCGGCTCAAAGTGGTGTTAAACCAGCACTGCACCAACAATCGTGACCGAAGAAATGGAGAAGCTGAAAAAATGGTGACAGCTTTCTCCTTCCTGTGCATGTTGCGCTTCCACTTCTTGAGGAGGTTGTCATCTTTCAGTGCCGCGAACAGCGATGCTTTGGGTGACCAGTGCGGCAGCACGGAGCAAAGCAGCGTTAGTGTCCACCTCAGCGCCATGTCGCGAGCTACACGTGGCGAGCACGCTCAGGGCAAGGGGTCCACGTGCACGAGTAGGCACTAAAGTGCAACGGGTGCTTCCAACACTCATG